>JAOPSE010000630.1:0-388989 GCA_029449295.1 Zea luxurians
AAAGATTTCCTGAGACACAGCCAACAGTGCACGGGATGGTGGGTTCTATTTGTAATAATCCAGGGCCTCTTACGCAATTGTACAGGGCCGAAGGGGTATGTTTCTTTCTGAGCCACTGGATTAAATTCAAGGGTTCAGATTTTATGAAGCTGGCGCTACTCTGATCCATCCGATCCGATCCTATGGCCCAGATTAAATCGCTCACACCCGAACTGGTACGCGACTACAACCACACGATCTGATATCAACGATACCGTTGAGCCACATCCGTGATGAACCAGCACTCGCTCTCAATCGCAGGATCCATGATCCACGGCTACACCTCGATCACGTGAACTGTTAAGCCTTTCCCTAATCTCATCCGTCGAAATCCAGAACAACGGTCGATGTGCCTAGCCAGGACGACGGCGGCGCAGGGCACTCCGTTCATCACCCGCCTCACTAACGACTTTATAATGCAATAGAGGTTAACACGAGTTCATCGGGTAGTTCTTACCGACGTTGGTGGCGTACCGAGCTCCGCTCATGGGAAGGGGAAAATGGCCACAGCCCAGAGCACCGGTGAGAAATTCCGCGGGCACCACTGGTCACAGATCCCCACCGACGCCACGGTTACTTCCGCTACGCATTTGGTGAAGCCTTCCAACCACTGCAATCGACCGGAGTGGCGGCAGGGTGCGAATTGGCTAGACACGCGGTGACCAGGCGCTAGTGGTGCGCTGTTCTCCCCAATTCGCGTGGTGGTGGTAAGCCCTAGCCATCTAAATGGTCGATTAGGGTCATAGGGACGCGGCGCGACAAGCTTTATACCTAGGTCATAGCTCCGGAACCGGGTTGAGGTTGCCGCCAGGATTTCGCGTCGTGAGCTGAAGATCCGGACGGTGCGGCCGGTTCGTTGCGGAAGGGTCTGAACACGCGGCCCCACGCGTAAGTGTCAGAGCACTGGCGCAACGGCTAGAAGCCACTAGACACTGGGTCCCTCCCGTCAGCGTGTACTTGGTAGCGCGTAGAGCAACAGCCACGCGGCCCCACCTGTCGGCGCGGACGCGCGATAAGTTGCGCAGTCAGGCTTGGTGTTTGGGCCGGGCACGTTAGGTTAGGTGTGCCGAGGGTAGAAAATTGGACCCAATCGAGTTCTTTTCCATTTTTATCTTTCTTTTTCTTTTCTTTCTCTTCTTCTTTATTTTGAATTCCAAATTCAACACCTCAATTTAAATTCAACGTCGGGACCATGTACTCAGACTAAATGTTCCACTTTGATTATACCAAA
Source organism: Zea luxurians (assembly GCA_029449295.1). NCBI lineage: Eukaryota > Viridiplantae > Streptophyta > Magnoliopsida > Poales > Poaceae > Zea > Zea luxurians. Next base: position 1,271 of record JAOPSE010000630.1, read on the forward strand.
ATATGAAGAAGTTATATGTTTTTATAATTTGATTTGGTATTGTATGATACCTCTTCCTTTCCTCTTTTCATATTTCAAAATTCTCCTAAATTTCAATTTGGGGTTTATTTCAAATCCTTAATTCTTCACTATATTTTTATTAACACTATTGTTATCATTATCAAATGCACAAGCAAACAAACTCCAATATGATGGCACAGATTTACTTTGGTGTCATTAGTTTTATTAATAACCTTAATTGTGATTGTTCACATGTGATGGTAAATAAATGTAAAAAACATGTATGTAATCTAACTATGATTCCATTCTACATCTTTGGGTTATTACACCTCTTCTTCGGAGTGATGACCCCATCTGACTTTTGCACATTCTGATAGTGTTCCTTCGGGTGACTCTGTCTGCAGTCTCAATAATTTGCTTTGGCTTCTCAATATAGGTCAAGTCTTCTTAGACTTTGAGACCCTCCATTGGCAACTTCTCTTCTGGCATATGCAGACACTTCTTCAACTGAGACACATGAACGACATCATGCACGACAGACAAATCTTCTGGCAGGCTGAGCTGATAGGCCACTTCTCCACGCCTTGCGAGAAATCTGATACAGACCAATATAGCGGGGTGCTAGCTTGCCTTTGACTCCGAATCTTCTGACTCCTTTGATAGGCTATATTTCAAATAGACAAAATCTCCAACTTCGAAACTCAGCTCTCTTCTTCTTGTGCCTGCATAACTTCGCTGCCTTGATTGCGCGATTTCAGGTTCTCTCGAACCATTTTAATGTTCTCTTTAGCTTCAAGCAAAATGTCTGGCCCAAACACTTGCTTTTCTCTAGGCTGATCCCATTGCAACGGAGTTCTACAACTCCTTCCACAAAGCACCTGAAATGGTGACATCTTCAAGCTGGCCTGGTAGTTGTTGTTATAGGAAAACTCTGCATAAGGTAGCCTCTTGTCCCATCCAAACTGATCTTGCAACGCACAAGCTCTCAACATGTCTTTGAGGATTTGATTAGTTCTTTCGGTCTGACCATCTGTTTGCGGATGATAAGCTGAACTGAAATTCAGATGGGTACCCAAGGCTTCATGCAATTGCTGCCTGAAATGAGAGGTGAACTGCGTTCCTCTGTCTGACACTATCTTCTTTGGCACACCGTGAAGACAAACGATCTGGGACATGTAGAACTCTGCCAATACGGCACTGCTGTAGTTGGTCTTGACAGGTATGAAGTGGACTGACTTGGTTAAGCGGTCCACTACTACCCAAATGGAATCATAGCCGGCTCGAGTGCGAGGCAATCCGACTATGAAATCCATCCCGATTTCGTCGCATTTCCACTGAGGAATTTGCAACGGTTGCAACAACCCAGCGGGTCTCTGGTGTTCCGCCTTGATCCGTCAACAACTATCACACATAGCCACGTGCTCTGCGATCTCCCTCTTCATTCCGTACCACCAGAATTCTTCCTCAGATCCTGATACATTTTCTCACTTCCAGGGTGTATCGAATAAGCTGTCTCATGAGCTTCCTTGAGGATCAATTCCTGAATAGACTGGACATTGGGAACACACAAGCGGTCTTTGAACCATATCACACCTTCTGCATCTTCCCGAAAGTCTTTACATCTACCTTCTAGAATCATTTGCCAGACTTCATTGATCTTCCTCATCATTCTTCTGTGCTTCTTTGATCTCCCGCTCTAAAGTGGGCTCTAACTCAACTGTTACTCCTCGCATATTGTTCACAAATCTGAGGCTCAACCTGTCAAACTCTTTGGCCAACTCATAGGGCATCGTATGAGCGACCATCATTGTAACACCCCTAAATTTGGGGTAGAATTTTTTTTCTTCTTTTTTACTCACCAAATTCAGGCGTTACTCTCTTTTCTCTTCCCGTTTCGCTACCTTCTTCCCAATTTCAAAGCAGTATAGCGACTGACGTCCATATTGTGTGTAAACAAAACCTAAGTTGACATGAGTGTTGTATCATGCCAAATCACATTTCTTTTGTCTCATGTCGTGTTTAGTCGCGTGTGTTGCTTAGTCTCGTTTTGGATTTTGCTTCGCGAATTGAATTCCGATCTGTGGTTGTGCGTGCCATGGGATTTTGACCCACTATGCGGCCCAACCCAGCCCGACCCAGCCCAGCCCAGCTGTGGCGGAACCGCCCGAATTATTCCAACTTAAGTGGACTAAGTCCACCTTAAAGGCTAGACCACACTTAAACAGGAATAAAGTGTTAGTCCCTCGAATCTAGTCCGACGAGGCCATTAACAGGATCAACTACCATGTACTCACTCGATGGTGAGGCACAGAGCAAATACAATAAAACAAGCCTGAGTATACTAATACTCAGCTAGACTTACCTGGTGTGAGGAGTCTACTCCTCTACCTCTAGACATGCAGCTGTTTGGCTGAGGGGTTTGCTTTGCCAAAAGCACTAGCTGAGTCTAAAAATCAAGTTTTAGCTTTTTCGAGTTTTAGTGTGACTCTCTTAAGACTAAATGTGTACCTATCTAACCATACATGTATCAAACATTTAGTATTCAACATCTTTTGCCAAGTCAACACATTTCCACTTGTTACTCAATGTAGCAGCATGGATCAAGCAGTCTCATTAGCTGCGAGAAGCAGACGCTTCGAATCGAGTTTTTATCCTTGCCAAGGTAAACCTAAACACACGATGTGGCGAGGCACTCCGTCCCCACACATATCAACCGTCCCCATCGATTCCCCGTCAACAGATCAGGGCTCACCGCCTTGGCGTACAATGCCTCACTGACGCTAACTGCCGTCGTGCAGTGACCACACATGTACCCACCATAACCGGAATGGGAGACCACATCTCAGGTCGCGTGAGGAGTAAAGTCTGCGGGCAGGTTCACTTAGGTACTAGGCTTAGCAATTTACCATATTTCTCGGCATGTGTTTAGTATGTTCAAACGCTTGACACACAGTACCACACCTTAATCCTTATTCCAATTTCCATCTCATAGACAACGCATCCCCATGGATTGTTGTCCACAGACCATCATCAATTCGATATAAAAATGGATACAACCAAGTCCTGACCTCGAGCGAGTGCTAGAAAAATCACTCGACTTCTACCGAGATCCCTAATTAGTAAAGCAGCTACTCGACCTAGCATACTAGTATCCATCTCAAGGGAAATCCTGAGTTCATGCAACTAGGGTTTCAGTCAACTCCTACACTTAAGTGCATAGTACAAGCCTACAAACATTAAGTGCAGTAAAATAACATATATAATGGTTATGCATAAAACCGAGGCTTGCCTTCCAAAGCTTGGGCAGGCAGATCCTCGATGGCAGGCTCTGGTGCTGGATCCTGGGCTACCTCCTGAGCAACTCCTTGCTCTAGCACGAGGATGTACTCCCCGTCAGCGAGATTACAGTCTATCGAATGCAATGAATATGCTTATTAATGACATGATAAATTGTAAAGGTTATGCATGGTAAAATAGTACTAAGTTGAGTGAGACTCTAGGGTTTCTTTTGGGTGTACTTAAGGGTTATAGACTTTCATCTTTGAGATTTTGAAGGAAGTCACACTTTTTAATTATATTTTTATGCTCCATGAGCCCCTTGGAAGGTTTGGCTGTACATTTTCTATTTCTCCCCAAAATTCCCTGTTTCTTTCTATTGTGCTTCTCATTAAGCATTTTTGAACTATCATGGTCAGTTAACATTTTCCAAAAATGTTATAAAAATTACAGTGGGTAAGCCCGTACCTCTGTGGGTTATTCTAGAAGTTTGAGGTTGAAATTAATTCAGATGCTCCTTGTGTAAAATTATTAACAGTAAGGGTAAAAGGGGCACTTTACACTACAACTCTATTTTAGGTGAGGTCTCTGCACTAAATTTTATTTTTGTCAATATTCATAGGTGACATTAGGTCTCTGTGTTAAAAATCATAGAAAAGACCTACTGGATATTTAGTTGTGATTTTCTAAAGTTTAATGCCAAAAAGGTACTTATAACTAACTTGTTATTTGAAAAATATCAAACAACAGAACTCATATTTTTTCTATATTTATAATAACAAAATATTAGTTATCCCAAGGCTGGGGGTGGTTTCTTCTCAGGATTATTTCTCTAAGATTTTCCTAAGTTTTCATTGTTTTCATAAAATAAAAGGAAATGCATTTCTTTTGCACTAACAGAGGGTCTAACAAAATTTTCCAGTGAATTATACTAACTAAGTGAGCTAGCAAAAATGTGGTTGCCCCCTGGTTCTTATTTTAAACAACCTTTTCTATTTTCTTTAACTTTGGGATAAAATGATTTTAAATGGTAAACCCTTCCTTACTTTGGTGTACTGAGGGGTTTACTATTTTTAAACAGATTAGGGAGTGATTGAGTACTTCTCTGATTTTTCTTAACCCCAGTCTAACAGTGTAACCATTTTTCCCTCTTTTATTTAGCTTTTGGCCAGAACACTATTTAATTCAAAACTTAAATTCTTCTGCAACACTTAGCGGGTTTTGTATTTTTTCTAAGTAGTTCACATTATTTAGAACCTGGCAAAATTGGTTTGACAAAATTTGGTTGAATAAAACTGAAGTTATGAATTTTACAAGCTCTGTTTGTATTTAAAAGAGAAATGTTTAAAAGGTTTTCTGAAAAACCAGTTTGCATCGAGGACCCTGGCTTTTCCTAAAACAATCCTTCAACTTATACCCCTGCGCAGCTATTCATCCGAGTCTTTGACAATTCAAAAACCCCCCTGACTTCCTTTCCTTCTTCCCCGAGGTCCCTCCCCCCTTTTGAACAGTACCGGTGGAAGTAAATAGGGCGGCACGGCTTACCGACGGCGAGGGAGGTCCGGCGAAGGGCGGGGTTGGCTTCGGGAAGTCCTTGCGGTCACAACAAGGTACGGCTCGATGACGGTGATGGCCGGAATCGGCCGGTCCACGTGTGCAGGCGGGCGAGTGTCACACCCGGTTTTAAGGAACAAAGCAGGGTGCATCTCATACATGCGCCAAAGAAGAAAACATATATAATAACAGAGTGTATAGAGATAAATGTCACAATAAAATCAGAGTACTTTATTACATAGCGAAAGTCTTAAAAATTAAGAAAATAAATATAGCAGGATCTAATATCCATCCTTGGCGCCAGAAAGCTGACTCGGAGACGCCACCTAGATCAAGTCGAAAGCCTCAGTGTTAGGCGGCTCCTCTTCGACCACCTGTTCTTCTCCTATGGGGGGGTGTGAGACAGCAAGAGTGAGCTCACATACGTTCATAGCTCAACAAGTCATGGGGAATAATGTGGCATGAACTCACCAAGGTGGGAGTTCATGAAGTGTAAGGCTGGTCAATGAAATAAAGGTTGAAGCTGAGCATTGCTTTTATAAGATGGTCAAAATTTTATTAGCAGTTACTAAGTGTATGTAAATACCAAACCTTAGAAATAATAAGTAAAAGTAATAATAAAATAATCCCAGATGCAATGAAATGACAATTTGAATTTAAGTTCCATAAATTAATCATGTGAGTGTCCGAGCCGCTCATGACTGTGAGCACAGCTAGTATACCAGTTTTACACTCTGCAGAGGTTGCGCATCTTTACCCACAAGTCATGTTACCCATTTGCCACGGAGTTGATCAAACCCCATACACCTCTACCAAGGAAGCGAGGCAGGGTACCACTACGAGGCCTTTACAAAGTTCCACTAGCTTCAGACTACCCGCTACAGTTTATAGGAAGCTCCAGTGCAGGAATCCCTCGCCTGACCGCCATCGCAGCAAAATCAACCCAAGGATCTCCCTACACTGACCACTCCCCAACTGCCCTTGCCCGTTTCGGGTAAGGTAGTCATCCACTAGCCTTCCTAGTTAATCAGCCAAGGGCATCCCATTAAACCCTTGTGGTAGCACTGTTTTCCCGGGTGGTTCTCCATGTTCCCATTAACACAATGATCTTATCAAGAACAGTAAAGAATAAACAGATAATAAAAAGTATGACAATGAATGATGAATATCTCTATACCCAAAGCCACATAAAGCATAGCATGTACTACCCAAAAGTTTAGTAGTAAAACAAGTGGTGAAACAAGGTATAAAGATAGTCAAAATCTAGGGTAACCTATTGGGTCCCAGCAAAATTAACCTATGCAGATCATTATAATTAATAAGAATATGAATGGGTAAAAGGAAGTGATCAAGGGCACAACTTGCCTTCCACGAGCTCCTGCTCAGCAGACTCAACCAGCTGAACCCCAGAATCCTCTGTAGCTTGCTCGTCTACTCGCATTAATACAATACATACATAGTATAGCAAAAATTAACATCACACCAAACATGTAAATAAAATACACAGTAATAATCTAGACATTAAAATAGGATCATAGGAACTGGAATTATTAATTTTGGAGTTATAGATTTTAAGATATGAATTTCCAAAGGTTTTATGTGCTTACTACAAGATTAAGTAATAGAATAATTTTAATTTGTCTTTCATGCCAAAACAAAGGCACTATTTGATAGAGAATAACATTACAAAAATTTAGGAACTGAAATGGACCAATTTGGAGTTCATATAGAATATCTACAAATTAAACAAGTCTCTGTAATTAATTTAATACCAAAAATCTATTTTCTAATTTTATTTCCCTAGTTTTCTAATATCTGGACTGCGCCTCATTTTCTGGTAAGCTCAGGGGCCTGCTCGCAAAAACCCCACAGACACAGAGAACCCCGAGGAGTACTGTGGGTTGATTATGGACAAAAGGGAGGTCTCTTTTGCATAATGGCATGGACGAAAGGGTATTGGCGTGGATGGACCGTCAGATCTAAAACGCACGATCCAGATTACATCAGTCGATGGCAAAACCCCCCTATAATCCTGAGTCGTCCGATCAAGATCAACCGACCGTGATTCAATTTCTGCTCGATCCATTTCTAACTGTTGGATTGCCAAACAATGGCCCCGATCTCCCCAGACCAAAACAATACCACCCATCTAATCGTGATCGCCCAAGTTAAATCAGACGGCGCAGACGTGTCTTCGCCTACCCCCATCCCAGGCTTAAGCGCGGCGGCGCAAAGTGCTACAGCGGAGCTCCTGCCGGCGAGCAGCGACTGGGCAAACCCGAGCCCCAATTACAGAGTTGATTGAACATACACGATGCGGGAATGGAAGCAAACTCAGAGGGAAGAGTTCTACCCATAGCGCCAATGGCCGTGACATAGTCCGTGGCGTTGCGCGGCGCGGCGCCCTCTTCGATGACCGACGATCAATTAATCGAATCCTAGTGGTGCATAGCTCAAATTGATGGCACGGGCGGTTACCCGAGGGTCGGGCGCACCCACGCAGCTGCGCACCAGGAGTGGATTACCGAAGAACCGGCGATTTCTCTAGCGGCGTGGCGGCGGATTTCCCCCGTGATTTCTCTCTCTTTGTTCTCTCGGTTATTTGGGGCTAAGGGAGAATGGCGGCGCTAGGGTTTGGGGAGGCACGGCGGCTGGCGTAGATTTATACCCTGGCGGATCCCGATTACCAAGCGCCGCACACTACTAGAAATATGCTTATTTAAGACACATTTTGAGATAGATATCAGTGTATTTTATAGAAGCGTCTTTTATCATATGGTGATGAGTAAGGTAAGACGGTTTGTTGGTGATCCGTCTTAAATAAAAGAGGTGTTTTGAGACAGTTACATCTTAAGAAATGTCCTATATTAATTTAAGACGGATTGTTATTAAAAATCGTCTTAAATAAATATACCTTCTGAGTCATTAAGATTGCAAGAATTGTCTTAGATTTTGGTCAGTATATTAGACACTTTTGTATATGAAACCATCTCAAATAAAGATATTATTAGAGTCGTCTAGACTATAAGAACTGTCTTAGATTTTAGTGAGTATCTAGACACTTCTAAATATGAAACGCCTTTGTATGATATTTCTAATAAGATGTATTGTGAAAAAACGTAATAAATAGTGAATTTGGCTTAGTTTGATGGTAAATATGATATAAAATGTAAAACATATCTCTACAGCTTGATATATATAGTAAAATGGACCCACATGTGACCCGATCATTAATGTGTCACACAACAGACCTAAATCATCATTTTGTAAACTAACTTTTAATAAACTCCTCATATCCACACGGGGTGCTCTGCAAACTCCTTATTTCTATGTTCGGCCAGTAATAGAACCGATGGATCGTAGCGTCCTCTATGATCGAACATGTGAGCTTCTTCTCCAGATGGTTCACGTTGTGACATCTTAGATATCTCTCCTCCATCTCTCACTCAAGACGATCGTCTATCTAGAAATCTTAGGGCTAGTTTGGCAGGCCTGTTTCCCGGGGCGGAACTGGCATTTTCCAGGGGCACGAAGCCCGCGTGGAGATAGACGTCGTGGAATTTTTTCGGCCCATTTGGAAGCCTCTCCGCGTGGGCCAGCTCTCCCCGATCCGATCAGATTACCCAGGGTACCGCTCCCGACCAACTGAGGTCGGGCAACTTTCCCACGGGTGAAGAGAAGGCGGCGCGAGGTCCTCATCCGCCGCCACCGTCGTCATCTGCCGCCACGGCTGCCTCGGTCGCGACTGCGCCCTTCGCCGTCGTCCTCATCCACCGCCACGGTCTAGGGTTTGAGCACTACTCCATCATCTCCTTGCCTTCTCCATTGTCTCCTTGCCTCTTCTCTCCGCTGCGTTCTCGCTCTGGTCACACTCTTGTTTGCTCTTTTGTTTTTCATTCAAATCGTAGTGCATCTACATCTGGCGTCTATATTTAGGCCAAATGCTTATTTCTTGCAGAAACTGCGCATCCAGATCTAGCATCTTTTGAGCACGAAAGTTGTAGCAGGCATTTGTCGTGTGGCTGCTGCCCCTGGCCGGTGAGCACCGTCGAGCCGTGTGGCTGCTGCCTCTCATCGGCATGATGCATCTCTGATCGCCCAAGCTGCACATATTATTCGTTCCTCTTTTTTTTAGAGAAAACCAGCCGCATATATTGTTGGTGTTCAATGTAATCAACATACAACATCTTAGATTCTTAGATTTACTTATTCATTACTGCTCCTATTTTTGCAGTATTTTACAAGTCTGTCAGAATGCTATTGATTAACTTGAACCGAGTTTATGCCTGTGCATTGGTTCTATTACACATTAAGTACTTCAGATCATGTCACCCTTATTTATTCATTGAATAATGTGGATCTGTGATGAAGGGATTGGTAAATTGATGTTTACGGTTGCTTAATTTCTCCAGTCACAAGTGTCACTTTGCACACATATACCCCCCCATAGTTTTTCCAAGACAAGTCTCTTAATCTTATTATTTTTATATTCATTTAACTGACCTATGTATTTGTAAAGATTCCTATCACGCTTCCAATATTTCATTAAAAAAGAAGACATTTCTCTACTCTTCACAGTATGGATGCTATCTACTCATTCGTGTAGATAGTTCACTGTCCTCTAATTCTCTAAAGATCAGATTTCAGCCCAAACAGTTTACAGTGACTGAAGCTGATGAAGACAGTGCATATTCTTCTTCTTCTTCTGAAGACTTTTGATGTGTGCGTGCATCTTTCAGTGAGAAACAGACGCGCTGATTTATTTGTTTGGTGAAGGTTTGAGTAGGAACAAATGAAAGAGCACGCTCTGCATTGCTTGTACTCTCCCACGTCTTCTCGGTGCCGTCTCTGAAGACGGTCTGCGTCGACCAACTCGAGAGGGGCTTCCTCGCTCCTGACAACGTGGTAGACATGCTGCAGCTTGCCAGGCTGTGTGACGCGCCCCGCCTCGCGCTCGCCTGTGTCCAGATGGTCATCGGGGATTTCAAGACCATCTCTCTGATGGATGGGTGGAAAGTGATGAGACGGGCCAATCCAAGTATGGAACAGGAGCTGCTCGAGTCTCTTGTCGAAGCTGATACGGTGAGTTCTCTGTGATGATTGGTCTCAGTATTGTACTGGGTTTCAGTGTGTCTGCTCAGAGTCTTAGCCCGTTGAATCCATAGTTTGTCTGTTTTAGGATGTTCTCTAACCAATGGCCAGGCCAATGCTCGTTGTGGTTTGAAACCTTTGTTCGATATATAGTCTGAACTCTGAATTGATGCAGAGAAGGCAGGAAAGAGCTAAAAAGATGGAAGAAAAGAATGTGTATCTGCAACTGTACGAAGCAATGGAGGCGCTGGTCAACATCTACCGGGAATCAAATATATATGAAAACAATCAAACATATATTGAGCTGACTGAAATCCCATTGTTCCTAAGGAACGAAAATTGGTATTGATGCAATATATAAAGCATGTGCTTGCTGAACGTCTTTTCTATTCATCATCACATTTCTTTTCTGCTTTCCTAATTTTCTCGAATGCTTCTTTGCAAATACACCATGGATTAGGATTACCTGTGGGTTTCAATCTTTTTTTTGTAGGTAACGCCTAATCTTTATGGCAATTTGTTGGCTAACACGGCTGTAGGTATTGTTGGAGGGATGGGCATCATGCCTGGAGGTAGGGATTGCAGCTAATTCTTTATTATTTGTTGTTTTCCCCTCTGAAAAAAATTGTTCTAGCAGCGTTTCATTTCTGTAATTTATTACAAAAAATAATATTTTGGGCATGACTTATCTCCCTTTGTCCCTACATTGTTACATATTTGTAAAGACTTTGTGGCATATGGAACTTCTTGGAGCTTTTTGCTATGGTCTTCATCAAGTTTTCTACCAATGACTTATCTCCCGCTACCCCGACCCGCTCATCAAGGCCAACGACACCATCAAGATCGATCTGGAGACCAACAAGATCATGGACTTCATCAAATTTGACGTCGGCAACGTGGTCATGGTGACTAGCGGGAGGAACACCGGGCGTGTAGGAGTCATCAAGAACAGGGAGAAGCACAAGGGCAGCTTTGAGACCATCCATGTGCTTCTTGGAGCTTTTTGCTATGTCTAGTTTTCTTCTATTTGTTGTACAGGAAAACATAGAATAGAATTCAAATTTGGTGGTCACAAAAGTGTAGAGACTTTAATTCATATAAAGTTAGGCTTAACATTAGTGCAAACAGTTGTATTTTAGTTTAGATTTAGAGTACACTTATGTATGCGTTGTTTGACAATGTTTATTTATGATATATTGAATGGTACTTATTTATATTATATTAATTATATTGTTGTTCAATATATGTGTATGTATATTTCTCTTTCAAATTATTATAACATGATATCTGAAAAAATGATTATAAATTGAAGAATGAACTTTCGTGTAAGTCATTTCGTTTAAATCTTAATAAGGCGGTTACCAGTCATTTCGTTTAAATCTTAATAAGGCGGTTACCAAAATGTCTAACATCAGTCTCCTAAATAAGACGGTTTCTAAAACGTCCATTATTAGTCACCTAAATAAGATGGTTTTCATATTGTAATCGTCTATTATTGTAGGATATTCGAGACTGTTTGATAAATACTTTATGACTTTTAATGTTTCTATTCTCTACGATTCTTTAGAAGCAGTGTCTTAAAAAAACCTAATTCAAGACGGTTTATCGGACGAAATGACTTAAACAAATACCTTTTTCAGACGGTTTATCGGATAAAATGACTTAAACAAATACCTTTTTCAGACGGTTATAAATTAAAAACTATCTTATATAATATCTTTTAAGACGGTTTATAACCATCTTAAATGTGGGACATCTTTTGCGACTCCATCAAAATTGGACACTTCATAAGCGTCTTAATAACTAAAAATTGACCGTCTCATATAGCATGATCTGTAGTAGTGGCACCGGTCAAGCATCCGCGGAATCCATGCTCGCGCAGAGAAGAACTCGCGTTCTATTGAGAAAGAAAGCCAAGCTGACCAGGCGGACCCACGTGTAAGCGAGCACGAACAAAGTGGTGCGTGGGCCCTAGTGTCCAACCTCACCGGTCAGCCGCATCCAGAGCGTGGGGAATGACCCACGGGTCCCACGAGTCAGCCACACAAGGTGCGGTGGGGGGCACTGGTCGGGCCGCGTGGAGGCTTAGGTCTAGTGGGCCGAAGTGTTAGCCGCGGCCCAGCCAAGCTTCCTTTTTCTTTTTTTTCTGATTTTCCTTTTCTTTCCTTTTTCCTATTTCAAATTTCAATTTCAAATTCAAACTTCCTAGTATCTTTATTTCCTCATAAAATATACATATTAAACATGGCATAAAGATATTTTATCCATTTATTTATTTTGGTATTTATTTTGTGGTACTAGTGCTCTTCTCTAATTCCAAAATTCCAATTTAAATCTTACCTCCAATTCGGGTACTAATATTTTTCTTTTTGACATTATTTTATATTGTCACAAATAATGCACTCACAATAAAAACAATCCCAGCATGATGCATAATTTACTTTTGGGTGTCTTTTATCATTTATTTATTTGTTTTCATGTGATGTTCTCATGAAATGATAAATATGGATAACACACCTATATACAAAGGAATATAATTTCTCATTTTTGGTTATCCTCCACAAATTACAAGTTGGGTATTACAAATCCTACCCCCTTAAAAATAATCTCGTCCTCGAGATTTAAGAAGATCTAGGGAAAAGATGGGGGAAGTCTATGCGAAGCTCTTCTTCCCTTTCCCAAGTAGCTTCATCCTCTCTGTGGTGACTCCATTGCACTTTAACACATCTTTATCACCTTATTTCTTGTAACTCGAGTCAAGGTGTCTAGAATCTTGATAGGGTACTCGGCATAAGTCAAGTCATCTTGAACACTAAGGTCCTCCATTGGCAGCTGCTCCTCAGGTACCCTGAGGCACTTCTTCAGTTGTGACACGTGAAAGACATTATGTACTTCTGCAAGCTGAGGGGGTAATTCTAATTGATATGCAACTTCACCCACTCGCTTTAAGATCAAGAAGGGTCTAATGAAGCGAGGGGACAACTTTCCTTTAACTTTAAATCTTCTCATTCCCCGGATCGGTGACACCTTCAGATACACGTGATCACCCTCCTTAAACTCCAGTAGTCTTCTCCTATTATCAGCATAGCTCTTTTGCCTTAATTGTGCAATTCTCAAATTTTCTCTTATCATTCGCACTTGTTCTTTTTCCTCTTGAATAAGTTCAGGCCCAAAGAACTGTCTTTCTCCAATCTGATCCCAATATAGAGGAGTCCTGCACTTTCTGCCATATAGAGCCACAAATGGTGACATCTTCAAACTGGCCTGGTAGATATTATTATAAGAAAACTCAGCATAGGGTAAGCTCTTCTCCCAACTGCCACCATGCTTGAGAGCACAAGCTCTTAACACATCTTCCAGCACTTGATTAGTCCTCTCTGTCTGTCCATCAGTCTGGGGATGGTAGTCTGAGTTAAAATTCAACTTTGTATCCAAGCTCTCATGCAACTTCTTCCAAAATCGAGAAGTAAACTGCGATCCTCGATCAGACACGATCTTCTTAGGCACTCCATGTAGACAAACTATCCGAGCCATATACAATTCTGCTAGCTTGGCTCCCGTATAATTAGTCCTCACAGGTATGAAATGAGCCTCTTTTGTCAATCTGACCAAAATCACCGAAATAGATTCATATCCTGCTAGGGTGCGGGGTAGCCCAACAATAAAATCCATACCAATTTCTTCCCACTTCCACTCGGGTATCTTCAATGGATGCAATAGTCCAGCTGGTCTTTGATGTTCAGCCTTGACTCTTTGACACACATCACACTTAGCCACATGTGCAGCAACATCTCTTTTTAGTCCATACCACCAATACTTTTGCTTCAAATCCTGATACATCTTAGTGCTACCAGGGTGGATAGAGTAATCAGAATCATGGGCTTCTTTCAATATAGTCTCACGAAGGATATCAATCTCCGGAACACATATCCGATCCTTGAACCATATAGTACCCTGCTCATCCTCCATGAATTCCGGAACTCTACCTTCCGTAATCAGATCTTTAATCTCTTGAATTTTAGCATCACCAACCTGACCTTTACGAATCTCTTGCTCCATGGTAGGTTCCAATTTGATGGTAACTCCTTCCGAATGTGTAACAATCCTCAGGTTGAGTCTCTCAAAATCTTTTGCTAATTCATCGGGTAGCTGGACAACAATAGCGGAGTGAACATGCTCTTTCCGACTCAAGGCATCTGCAACCAAATTCGCCTTGCCCGGGTGATAATGAATCTCCAAATCATAATCCTTAATGAGCTCCAACCAACGACGTTGTCTAAGGTTGAGATCCTTTTGAGTGAATATGTACTTCAAACTCTTATGATCTGTGTATACTTGACACTTAGTTCCCATAATGTAGTGTCTCCAAATTTTAAGCGCATGCACAACGACTACCAGTTCTAAGTCATGAGTGGGGTAGTTCAATTCATGTTTTCGTAATTGACGAGACGCATAGGCGATCACATGTCCTTCTTGCATAAGCACACATCCCAATCCTTGTCCACATGCATCACAATAAATGTCAAATCCTTTCTGTAGATCTGGCATAACCAACACTGGTGGAGACATCAATCTCTCCTTTAATTCATCAAAGCTTTCTTGGCACTTCTCATCCCACTTAAATTCTCTTCCCTTCTCCAGAAGCGAGGTCATAGGCTTGGCGATCTTAGAGAATCCTTCAATAAATCTCCTATAATATCCTGCAAGTCCCAAGAAACTCTGAATCTCAGTAACTGTAGTGGGTACTCTCCACTGCATTATCTCCTTAACTTTAGCAGGATCCACTGTAATACCTCCATTAGAAATAATATGTCCAAGGAATGGCACCTTGTCAATCCAAAACTCACACTTACTGAACTTGGCATAGAGTTGATTATCTCTTAGCTTCTGTAGCACCAATCTTAGATGTTCTTCATGATCACTTTCACTCTTAGAGTAGATAAGAATATCGTCGATGAACACCACGACGAATCTGTCCAGATACTCCATAAACACCTTATTCATCAAGTTCATAAAATAAGCTGGTGCATTAGTTAGTCCAAACGACATAACAGTGAACTCATATAATCCGTATCGGGTTGAGAAAGCCATCTTGGGAATATCCAATGGTCTAATCTTCATCTGATGGTATCCCGATCGGAGATCAATCTTCGAGAATACTCTAGCACCTCTCATCTGATCAAACAAATCCTCAATACAGGGTAACGGATAATTGTTCTTTACTGTAACATCATTAAGAGATCTATAGTCCACACACATCCGTTGCGAGCCATCCTTCTTCTGTACAAATAGAACCGGTGCTCCCCAAGGTGAGGAACTCGGACGGATGTACCCTGACTCCTATAACTCAGTTAACTGCTTCTTAAGTTCGTTTAATTCTTCTACAGACATCCTGTATGGCCGTTTAGAAATAGGGGCAGTTCCAGGTAAAAGATCATTGACAAACTCAACTTCCCTATCTGGTGGCATCCCTGGTAACTCCTTTGGGAAGACATCTGGAAAATCTCTAACCACAAGGATGTTGTCACCAACAAACTCCTCAGGTATAAAGTATATCGCCCATTTGGAAGAGGTGGTTACTGCAATTTGAACTTGAAACGTTTCTCCTTTAGGGCTAGTGAGTTCTATAGTACCTCTACCACATGCTATAATGGCCTTTGCCTTCCTTAACCATGACATACCAAGAATCAGATCTATACTGCTGGCTTCTAATATTATAGACATAGCTCCAAATTCTCTTCCCATAATGGTTAATGTCAATCTATGTGTCATTTGATTTGCCTCAATAGGCCCTTTAGGTGTGATTACTATCATTGGTTTCCTCATATTTAGCAATGGTACCTCATTTGGGTTTGCATATCGAGCAGACATGAATGAATGTGTAGCACCAGAATCAAATAATATGGTTGCAGGAATTGCATTAACATAAAACATACCAAGTACGTTGTCCGCACCATCAGGAGTAGCATCAACACTGACTTGATTCACCTTGGCTATAGAATATCCCTTGGCAGGAGTCTGTTGCTTGTTCTTAGCTGGTGTACCAGAATTTCCCATCGGACAAGCATTAGCATAGTGCCCAATTTGACTGCACTTGAAGCATGTAGGGCCGGTCTTCTGTCCTGCAGACCTCGTCGGGGTGCTAGTGGTAGTAGCCTGACGAGTAGGGGGTGTCCGTGGAGACCACTATGGAGCGTACTGAACGGGGCGTGGTCCTCCTCCTGGATGAGTAGGTGTACCCTGCGGCGAAACGTAGCGGGGACAAACACTACTACTAGCCTGTCCCTGTGAGATAGCCTTCCTCTTCAAATCACCTAGTTGAACACGCTTGTGTTCAATAGCAAGAGCCTTATCCAGTAGCCTCTGAAATGATGGAAATGTGTGTGCCACTAGTGCATACTGTAGGGGTCCATTAAGTCCTTCAATAAAGTGCTCCTGCTTTCTCTCATCCTCAGCAACTTCATTCGGAGCATATCTAGAGAGCTGAATAACCTTATCTCTTTACTCGCTGACAGACATGTTGCCTTGCTTCAATGATAGAAACTCCTTCTTCTTGATCTTCATCAAACCAGCTGGAATGTGGTAGTTCCTGAACTGTGCACTGAACTCTTCCAAAGTAATAGTATCAACAGCATCATGGGCAGCAGTATAAGAATCCCACCAGTCAGCAGCAGGACCTGTCAGACGACCCGAGGCATAAAGAACTTTCTCCCTGTCTGAGCATTGGGTATTATTGAGCATCTTCTCAATTGCTTTCAGCCAATCATCTGCATCTAGTGGATCTGGCGAGCTGGCGAAGGTCGGCGGCTTATGGCTCATAAATTCCCGGTGCTTATCACGAGGTGGAACTGGTGGTGGTGGTGGAGGCAATGGTACTTGTTGCTGTTGCTGCTGTTGCTGTTGTTGCTGAAATTGCTGTTGTAGCTGCTGTTGCGCCTTTCTCTCCTGGCGTATCTCTTCTCGCTCCTAGCGCAACTCTTGGCGTATCTCTTCTCTTTCCTGACGCATCTCCTGGCGTTCTTGCTGCATTTGAGCCTGCATATCTGCCATAGTGTCCGCCATTTGTTGCATCATCCTTATCTGAGCAGCAATCAGTGGGTCAACTCCTCCTGGTGGAGGATTAGGAGGATTCATCTCTGCTGGTTGTGGCTGGGATTTTCTATATATCCATCGAGTGTGTCGATTAGGAGGCAAATCAATTCCACCACCCCGCCTGGTATTGACCATCTGAGTTAGATACATATGGTAAGAGAATAGTAGACAAGGCAATAATTACGAATCATGTTACTTTAGGGGATTTATTAGCTAAGCAGTTTAATGTTTTACCTACCATAACTAATTCATTACTTTATGGTGGTACATACTAAGATGTCCATATATAACATTTCAATCAATCAAAGAAGCAAATCATACATTTATCATCAGAACAATCAAACAACATTTTTAAAATAGAGAAAATAGTTTTTTTTGTCTTAGGCCTCCTATCTCTTAAAAGTGTCATAGGGGTAGGATTCCAAGGTGTGAAATCCATCTTGTCTTAGAGTAGAAAAGGTAAGAATGATCAGAGTAGAATAGTAGAAGGTGAGACAAGATCAAGATAAGTATAGAAAGAATCAGAATAAGGTAAGTAGGTAAGGGTTTTGTCCATTTCTATCTAGGTTTCGTCCTACAGTAAACATTTCCTCTGATACCACTTCTGTCACACCCGGTTTTAAGGAACAAAGCCGGGTGCATCTCATACATGCGCCAAAGATGACAACATATATAATAATAGAGTGTATAGAGATAAATGTCACAATAAATACAGAGTACTTTATTACATAGCGGAAGTCTTAAAAATTAAGAAAATAAATATAGCAGGATCTAATATCCATCCTTGGTGCCAGAAAGCTGACTGGGAGACGCCACCTAGATCAAGTCGAAAGCCTCAGTGTTAGGCGGCTCCTCTTCGACCACCTGTTCTTCTCCTGTGGGGGGGGGGGGGGGGGTGAGACAGCAAGAGTGAGCTCACATACGTTCATAGCTCAACAAGTCGTGGGGAATAATGTGGCATGAACTCACCAAAGGTGGGAGTTCATGAAGTGTAAGGCTGGTCAATGAAATAAAGGTTGAAGCTAAGCATTGCTTTTATAAGTTGGTCAAAATTTTATTAGCAGTTACTAAGTGTAAGTAAATACCAAAGATTAGAAATAATAAGTAAAAGTAATAATAAAATAATCCCAGATGCAATGAAATGACAATTTGAATTTAAGTTCCATAAATTAATCATGTGAGTGTCCGAGCCGCTCATGACCGTGAGCACGGCTAGCATACCAGTTTTACACTCTGCAGAGGTTGCGCATCTTTACCCACAAGTCATGTTACCCATTTGCCACGGAGTTGATCAGACCCCATACACCTCTACCAAGGAAGCGAGGCAGGGTACCACTACGAGGCCTTTACAAAGTTCCACTAGCTTCAGACTAGCCGCTACAGTTTATAGGAAGCTCCAGTGCTGGAATCCCTCGCCTGACCGCCATCGCAGCAAAATCAACCCAAGGACCTCCCTACACTGACCACTCCCCTACTGCCCTTACCCCTTTCGGGTATGGTAGTCATCCACTAGCTTTCCTAGTTAATCAGCCAAGGGCGTCCCATTAAACCCTTGTGGTAGCACTATTTTCCCGGATGGTTCTCCATGTTCCCATTAACATAATGATCTTATCATGAACAGTAAAGAATAAACAGATAATAAAAAGTATGACAATGAATGATGAATATCTCTATACCCAAAGCCACATAAAGCATAGCATGTACTACCCAAAAGTTTAGTAGTAAAACCAGTGGTGAAACAAGGTATAAAGATAGTCAAAATCTAGGGTAACCTATTAGGTCCCAGCAAAATTAACCTATGCAGATCATTATGATTAATAAGAACATGAAAGGGTAAAAGGAAGTGATCAAGGGCACAACTTGCCTTCCACGAGCTCCTGCTCAGCAGTCTCAACCAGCTGAACCCCAGAATCCTCTGTAGCTTGCTCGTCTACTCGCATTAATACAATACATACATAGTATAGCAAAAATTAACATCACACCAAACATGTAAATAAAATACACAGTAATAATCTAGACATTAAAATAGGATCATAGGAATTGGAATTATTAATTTTGGAGTTATAGATTTTAAGATATGAATTTCCAAAGGTTTTATGTGCTTACTACAAGATTAAGTAATAGAATAATTTTAATTTGTCTTTCATGCCAAAACAGAGGCACTATTTGATAGAGAATAACATTACAAAAATTTAGGAACTGAAATGGACCAATTTGGAGTTCATCTGAAATTTCTACAAATTAAACAAGTCTCTGTAATTAATTTAATACCAAAAATCTATTTTCTAATTTTATTTCCCTAGTTTTCTAATATCTGGACTGCGCCTCATTTTCTGGTAAGCTCAGGGGCCTGCTCGCAAAAACCCCACAGACACAGAGAACCCCGAGGAGTACTGCGGGTTGATTATGGACAAAAGGGAGGTCTCTTTTGCATAATGGCATGGACGAAAGGGTATTGGCGTGGATGGGCCGTCAGATCTAAAACGCACGATCCAGATTACATCAGTCGATGGCAAAACCCCCTATAATCCTGAGTCGTCCGATCAAGATCAACCGGCCGTGATTCAATTTCTGCCCGATCCATTTCTAACCGTTGGATTGCCAAACGATGGCCCCGATCTCCCCAGACCGAAACAATACCACCCATCTAATCGCGATCGCCCAAGTTAAATCGGATGACGCAGACGTGTCTTTGCCTACCCCCATCCCAGGCTTAAGCGCGGTGGCGCTAAGTGCTACAGCGGAGCTCCCGCCTGCGAGCAGCGTCTGGGCAAACCCGAGCCCCAATTACAGAGTCGATTGAACCTACACGATGTGGGAATGGAAGCAAACTCAGAGGGAAGAGTTTTACTCACAGCGCCAATGGCCGTGACATAGTCCGCGGCGTTGCGCGGCGCCCTCTCCGATGACCAGTGATCAATTAATCCAATCCCAGTGGTGCATAGCTCAAATTGATGGCACGAGCGGTTACCCGAGGGTCGGGCGCACCCACGCAGCTGCGCACCAGGAGTGGATTACCGAAGAACCGGCGATTTCTATAGCGGCGCGGCGGATTTCCCCCGCGATTTCTCTCTCTTTGTTCTCTCGGTTATTTGGGGCTAAGGGAGAATGGCGGCGCTAGGGTTTGGGGAGGCACGACGGCTAGCATAGATTTATACCCTGGCGGATCCCGATTACCAAGCGCCGCACCGGTCAAGCATCCGCAGAATCCATGTGCGCGCAGGGAAGAACTCGCGTTCTATTGAGAAAGAAGGCCGAGCTGACCAGGCGGACCCACATGTAAGAGAGCACGAACGAAGTGGCGCGTGGGCCCCAGTGTCCAACCTCACCGGTCAGCCGCATCCAGCGCGCGCGGAGAATAACCCACGGGTCCCGCGAGTCAGCCGCACAAGGCGCGGTGGGGGGCACTGGTTGGGCCGCGTGGAGGCTGAGGTCTAGTGGGCCGAAGTGTTAGCCGCGGCCCAGCCAAGCTTCCTTTTTCTTTTTTTTTTCTGATTTTCCTTTTCTTTCCTTTTTCCTATTTCAAATTTCAATTTCAAATTCAAACTTCCTAGTATCTTTATTTCCTCATAAAATATACATCTTAAACATGGTATAAAGAAATTTTATCCATTTATTTATTTTGGTATTTATTTTGTGGTACTAGTGCTCTTCTCTAATTCCAAAATTCCAATTTAAATCTTACCTCCAATTCGGGTACTAATATTTTCTTTTTGACATTATTTTATATTGTCACAAATAATGCACTCACAATAAAAACAATCCCAGCATGATGCATAATTTACTTTTGGGTGTCTTTTATCATTTATTTATTTGTTTTCATGTGATGTTCTCATGAAATGATAAATATGGATAACACACCTATATACAAAGGAATATCATTTCTCCTTTTTGGTTATCCTCCACAAATTACATGTTGGGTATTACAGCGAGCTCATCGGCGGCGGGTGCTCCGGCCTATCCACGGCGATATTGTTCAATCCAAGGGCACGAGAAGCTTCACGGGGTGCTAAGGAGTCTACCCGTGCAAGGAATTGAAGAAAGGCTCACCGTGGAGCTCGGTCTACGCTCGCCGGCAGTCGGGTGAAGTCCGGTGACCTTGATCTGGTGTCTCCGGCGAGGCAGAGCTCGATTCCTCGCTCTGGGAGCTTCACCGAGGCATGTAGAGTCTCTCTCAAGTGTTGGACAGGCTGGGAATGGCTCGGTTGGCCGGTCTACGGTGGTGGGTGCTCGGGCGGCCGCTGGCACGCTGTGCGCCGGGCAAACGCCTGTGATCTTGCGCTCCGGCGAGGTCGAGAGCGGGCGAGGGCATACGGTTGAAGCCTCGGCTGGCTTTATAGGGGCGGGCATGGGCAGTGGCACGGGCTTGGCTTGGCATGGCGCGGGGCGCGCGGGGTTGGGCGCCGGGCGTGCTCTAGCGAGGTCAGGGCGCGTCGAACATGTGAAGGTGTGTTTCTGCCCTTGTTCAAACGCTTGCTGAGATCGTAAACGTGCGAATCTTGGCAAAAAATCCTGCGCAGACCTCTTCTTGGCGCCTAGGGCTATCTCTTGTATGTGAGTTCCAATGGAAGATATGCCCTAGCTAGGGAGATATGCGGACGCCAAATCTGGGTTGTCTCACTGTTCACCCTGAGACAAAAGTGGTGTCAAATCGTGTCAAACGAATTTGGCTCGGGTTCAAATTTTCCAGTGGGTTCCTTAGGTAGTTTGGCTCCTTTTTGGTATTCAGACCAAGTGGTTTTGGCGACTAAGTGAACACGTCTGATCTTTAAACTAGGGTTTATTTTTGACTTAGAGAAGATTAGAGAGCTCTAGTGTGCTTTCTACTTAAGCAATGGATTTGGGGTCTTTAAGGGGCCTTTTTGTAATGATTCCTTTACTGTTTTTGTGGATACACTAGTGTACTTAGATTTTGGTTAAGGATTAGAAACATGAATTGGCCACTTGATTAGTGTTGGGAGTTTTTTCTCAAAGGCTATGAATTAAGAACAAGGCAACACAGAAAAGGTTAATGGTTAATGCCCTTCGTCTTTCGAAGCATTATCTCCCTCAGGATATAATGATCTTTAGACGAAGGTCATGAAGGACGTACCTTCATCATCATAATATATATATATTGATGAAAGGAGAAGCATGTGAGACATGAGAAATAGGATAAGTAATCATGTGATATTATTAATACTTTTTCATTATATTATTATGAACGAACATGAACAATATTGAATTACATTTATACCTTCGGCTCAACAGAAGGCAAAAAGTTCAAGCCTGACGCGCAAGCAAATACAAATCCGCGTGAATAGTACAGGGGTACTATTCATCTATTTATAGGCACAGGGCATAGCCTGTAAGAAATTACATTCATGCCCTTTACAAATGCTTACAATCACAATACAAGCTACTACGAGTCGATTAGTCATTTCATCTCTGAGTCGGTTCACTCCTTCGTTTTGGGACACGACTATGCCGAAACTTTATAAATGATAGCTTCGGCACTGCTTTTTGAGAGGATCTGCCGAAGGTGCTTCTTCTTATAGGATCTTTGGTGACGAAGCATACCCCCAACAGTAGCCCCTTCACGGTGCTAGATCGTTTGTCGTAACGAGCTTGATCCGTGAAAAAGTCTCCTAGGCTTTGGGGAGTCGAAGATCCGAAAAAACACCTTCCCTGAGCTCGTTGTCGAGAAACGATCACAAAATTTTGAGCACAAGATGGTCCACCATGCAGCGGGTAAACGCGTCCTAGCGATTCACCTTCTCGGGTTCTGTGGCCCACCACTCAGTGAGTGCGGGCGACTGTTCGTCCGGTGCGGAAGACTTGACTATTCACCTCCTCACCTGCGGCACTATATAAACGGATGGGTAGATGTGAAGTTACCACAGCATTCATTGCTATTGCCCTGTTTTGCTGCCAAAAATTTGATTATAGCCGAAGCTTGTTCATCGCACTTAACCAAAGCACCACTGTTCACTTTGCTTCGTCACAAGAGAAAGAGCTTCGGAAAAATTAAAAAAGTGAGCAATTTCATCAAAAATTGTGGAAAATTCATCATCATATGGCAAGAGTTTGTTCTACAGCTAGGGTTATACGTGACAGAGAGGAAGCTGAAGCTGCTGAAATCGCTCCGATTTCCGAAGTGATGAAACGGTCAGGGTTGGTAGTGCCGGAAAAAGCTTATGAAGGTACCCCTGTTGTCGAAGCTGAGCATATTGATGTTGAACAAGCTGAAACTGAAGATGAGTACAACACCATGCCATCTAAACCTAGCTACCTGGAGTTTGGAAAGTCTACTATTACCGAAGATGATATGCCTAAGTTGATGAAGCTCGGTTATATCAGTGAAGCCAAGAGGAAGCTAGTTCGTTTTGGTGGAGAGGAAATTACTACGAAGCTAGAAAAGAATGAAGTGGTAGTCTTTAAAAGCTTCTTTAAAGCAGTATTGAGATTGCAGATGTGTTGGAGAAGTTTGGGATTTATCTTCATCAGCTAACTCCTAACGCCTTTGTTAGGCTTAGCGTTTACATTTGGGCTCTCCGAAGCCAAGGGGTGGAACCAATTGCCAAAGGTTTCTGCCGGGCACATGAACTTCATTATTAGACAAAGGCTAGAGAGGATGGGCTACACGAGAATTTCGGCTGCTACAACTTTGCTTATTGCAAAGATGCGAGGTCTCCAGTTATTATCTATCGTACCAAATGGCCCACTGGCTGGAAGACCGAGTGGTTTTATGTTAAGGTTGACGAGAAGAAGGAGAAGCTGGTTCAGAGCCCATTGGAGTTAGTCTTTGGAGAGACTAGGCCTCAATGCAACATGTTGCCGGAATCACCATGCCAAATTGCCTTGGGCGAATTTCGAGTTGTTTCAGAGCACATTGGCACCAGGGACTTGGTGCAAGAATTCTTAGCTTTTAGAGTATTCCCGACTTTTAAAGAATGGGATATGCTGAAGCTTAAAGGGGAAAAGAAAAAGAAGGAACTTGTTCGGCTACCTTATTATTATAAATTCAAGGAACACTTCAAAGAACCTTGCCAAGAGTGGTTAGACACAATTGAAGTTATGTGCAACGAGATCCTTGGCAACTATTCTAAAAAAAGATCAACTAATGACTGCAGCTTTCGGGACTCGACCGAAGCGAAGGTTGAACCGGGTTTTGGATGCACTAAATTTTGAGTATCCAGACTATGAGCGATTGGACAGAGGAGCCGAAGGACAAAAAAGAAAAAGAGTTGTTAGTGTTCTGAATAGAGAAGCTGCTAAATTGGTGAAGAAAGATGAAGAGATTTTGAAGAAAAGAAAGTTGAGCCCTGAGCCAAAGATGACTGCTTCAAAGAAAAGAAAGGCTACTATTCTGAAACCAAAAACGAGTGATGTAGAAGAAGAGGCTCCTTCAACGCCTTCTGCTGCTGTCGTTGAAGAAATTTTAAAGGTAATGACTGAATCTTTGCCTGTCAAGCTAAGTCCACTAGAGCCACATTTGACGAAGCTTTTTTAGAAGGAAAAGGAGCCTTCGGTAGCGAAGAAGCCTGCTGAGCCGAAGAAACGAAGAATCATTCATGTGGTTGAAGTTATTGAACGGACACTGCCGGTGGCCTCGACATCAAAGACACCAGTCGCGGAGAGCACTGCTGCTACCGAAGTCATAGCCATTGAAGCTGAAGGTGAAGCTGACACTGCCGAAGCTGAGGCTGCCGAAGATACAAATTTAGAAACCACTCTTGCTAATATTGATAACATGCTTATGAATGAGCCCGCGGAAGAAGCTGCTAGAGTTGCTGAAGAAGCTCTAGCCATAGCGCCTGGGAAAGGAAAAGAGAAAGCTAAAGATATATTGGAAGAAGAAGACTTCAATTTTCAGGACATACTTGGGCAAGAATTGTCAAAGGCTGAAGAAGAAGAGTTGAAGGAATATGCCATATCTTGCGGGTACAGACCCGAGGCACTGCTCTTTGGGGGAGTTAACGAGGAGAATCTGGGATGCCTTCGGGACCGCACTGGGGCAAAAGTTGTCGGCACTCTATCGAAGAGTATTGGCCTTCCGAAGGTTGAAGCAGACCTTAGTAGATACCGGCGGCAGCATATCGCTGGTAGTCTATTCTATGCCAACTTTAAGGTAAAATTCTTAACTTTTTATTATTTTTGTTGTGAAGATGTTATCTGATGAAGGTTATTTTGTTAGAGCTTTCTGCTGAGCAAAGTCCTGAGGATGCAACAAGACCTCGAGGACAAAAAGAATGAAATTATAATTGAGGGTCTGGAGAAGAAGATAAAAGACCATGAGGCTACTCTAGAAAAGAAAGACTTCGCACTTTGAACTATGGAAGATTCATTGGCAGAAGCCCAGGCCGAAATTACTAGATTGAATAATAAACTCTCCATGGAAAAGAAAAATTTCGAAGCCAAACTTGAAGCTGAAGCTGAGAAAAACTCAAATTTGCGGAAATCGTTGAAAGAACTTCAAGAAAAATGCGTGGATTTCAGCAACCGGTGCCTGCAGCGGCTAAAGCAAGTTTTCAACTCGGTTGGAGCCGGTGCTGAGAAGTTTAGCCCTTCGGTTGAGAACCTGCCGGAGACCTTCGAACATATTGAGGGCGAAGTTGACGCACTTGACGAAGTCATTGGAGGACATGCCGATTTCTGCGCTCTGGTAGCTTCTCGGGGCACCGCCGTTGCCTTCGTGAAATCTGGCTGTGAACATGGAAAAATTGTCAACAGACCGAATTTTAGCTTATCTCTGGCAGATTTAATTGATATCCCTAGCCTAGCTCGGAGTATACGGAACAGATTCATAACTCAAATTTGGGTAAAAGGCGGACGGAAAATGGCTGGCAACGAAGCTCGAAGCCATCTTAAGCCGGTAAAAATTTATGCCCGTTATTTTACCTTTTCTTTGAAGTCTGCACTTCCCTCATACCGTTTTAATGTGTACAGGATGATGATGCTGAAGAAACATGAGCCGAAGCTTGACCGGTGGTCCGAAGCTGAATGATGTCAAAGCTGAAAACGTTGCTAGAAAAATTCTAGAAGGAAAATATTATAATTTCATTGTAAAAAATCTTTGTAGATTAAGACTCAGATAATAACTTTGTAAATTTGTGCATACTTTGTAATATATCTTTATCTTTTGTGCATGTATGAAACTGCTTTGCTGTGGATGAAACTAGCATTTTTTGAGCCAAGGGCGAAAAACACCTTCCCTTCCTTTCGTACACAACGAAGCATAAAACTGCTTCTTTTTCTGTTTTCTGAAGTCTTATCTGTAGAGCCAAAGCGCTCGCCTATGTTATGATGATGATGATCCTATGTATGTCTAGATGAATGTTTATGAATGCAAATGTATGATGTAATGTGTCGTGCAAATGAATGTCCAAACACACGCGTACGAAGCCACAACCATATCCTTCATTCCCTTGGGAATGACCGAAGTCTCTTTGTCGTTTATTTTTTGGCTTCACCGCTTATTTTTCGGTGTATTAGCGCTGACTTTTCGCTGTAAGTTCTGCATCCCCTTAGGAACGTCTTTTGAACTTCTTCGCCTTCTACTTCGGCGGTATTGCGTTGACTTTTCGCGCTTCGCCTTATATTTCGGCGGTATCAGCGTTGACTTTTTGCTGTAAGCTCTACATTCCCTTGGGAACGGCTTTTTGTAGCTTCGTTGTGCTCTGCATCCCCTTAAGGATGACTTTCGAGCTTCTCCCTGCTTTTTCCTTTCTCCCTGCACTCGATGGTGCATGCTCAGTTTTTACATTTACATATTTGGGGGATTTTGCTCTCGTAGAGCTGAATAAGAAAAAGAGAAATTACATGCTATGGCCCCATTAAAAACCTTTCTCCCCCTTTGGAAAGGAAAAGGGTACCATAAGAAAAAGATTACATCAAGCTAAACATAATATCGCCGAAGCTCATCCGCATTCCAAGATCTAGGAATATCGTTGCCGTCCATATCCTTCAATCTGTAAGAACCCGGTCTTGACGAAGATACTATCAGAAAAGGTCCTTCCCACTCGAGCTGTAACTTGCCCACTGTATCTGGGTTGGCCACTCTTCGAAGTACCAAATGTCCTGGTTTAATACTCTTTAGCCGAACTTTTCTGTCACGCCATTTTATTGTTTCGGCTTGGTATTTATTGATATTTTCCATGGCCTGAAGCCTAATCCCTTCTATAGCATCTTTTGCCACAGAATAATCAGCTTCGTCTTCTACCGAAGCCACTGTTCTTATTGATCCAGCCTTAGCTTCTTCTGGGGTGATTGCTTCGTCACCAAACAATAGTTTAAATGGTGTAAAACCTGTTGACCTTGATATTGTTGTGTTGTGGCTCCACACCACTTTGATCAGTTCTTCTGGCCACTTTCCTCTAGGCTTATTGAAAATTAACTTCATTATTCCTGTCATTATAATGCCATTGGCTCTTTCAACAAGTCCATTTGACTCCCTATGTCTGACCGATGCGAAATGAATCTTCGTGCCAATTTGTTCACAGAATTCCTTAAAAGCTTCAGCATCGAACTGCGTTCCATTGTCTACAGTAATAGCCTTTGGTACTCCGAAACGACAAACAATGTTTTGCCAAAAGAATTTCTGGATAGTGACCGAAGTTATTTTTGCCAAGGGCTTCGCCTCAATCCATTTTGAAAAATACTCTACCGCCACCACAACATATTTTAGATTTCCTTGTGCTGGTGGAAGTGGGCCTAGCAAATCGAGGCCCCACCTTTGCAACGACCAAGTGGGCTGTATCAATTGAGTGAGGGATGAAGGTTGCTTCTGGTCTCTTGCACACTTTTGACAGCCTTCGCATTTTTGGACTAATTCTGCTGCATCCAAAGCTGCCTTCGACCAATAAAATCCTTGCCGAAAAACTTTTCCCAACAACGGCCTAGATCCAATATGAGATCCAAATAGACCTGCATGTATCTCTTTCATTAATTCTACACCTTCAGTTCTTGATAAACACTTAAGGAATGGTGAACAAACCCCATGTTTATACAATTCCCCTTCTATTAACACATATGGTCTTGTTCTTTCCTCCATTCTCTTGTTATAAGCTTCGTCATTTGAAAGGCAATTGCCTTGAAGGAAAGATATTATTTCCGTTCTCCAGTCTTCACTGTGTACTGGAGAAAAGTAAGCACTGCTCTCTCCATGAGCTCAACTGAAGGTGCTTTTATTCTTTCAAAAAATACTTTGGAGGGTAGTGGGAGCCCCTGAGCCGCTGATTTGGCTAGCAAATCTGCATGCTCATTTTGACCTCTTGGAATATTCTTGACGGAAAACCCTTCGAAGGAAGCTTCTAGCCTTCGAACTGCATCCAGATATTTTTCAAGCTTTGGATCTCGCGCCTTGCTACTTTTATCCACATGGCCAGTAATAACTTGAGAATTGGTCTTTAGGATGGCCCTTCTTGTTCCCATTGCCCTTAGTTTCCGAAGCCCTAATAGAAGTGCTTCGTACTCAGCAACATTATTTGTGCAACTGAAATCCAGTTTTACTGCATAACATGTTTTGACCTCCGAAGGTGCAACTAGAACCGCAGCTGCTCCTGCGCCGAAGGCTCCCCAAGGACCATCACAAAACACTGTCCAAGCTTCGGCATCTTTACTTGTCCCTTCTTCGTGAGCCCCTGGCGTCCAATCAGCGATAAAATCTACTAGCGCTTGAGATTGAATTGTAGATCTGTGCACGTAGTCAATAGTGAATTCATTAAGCTCCACAACCCATTTGCCAATCCTTCCAGTAGCTTCTCTATTCCTCATGATATCCTTCAGGGGTTGTGATGAAGGAACAATTATGTGATATGCTTGAAAATAATGCCGAAGCTTTCTGGATGCCATTAACACAGCATACAACACCTTTTCCAATTCTGTATAATTTTTCTTTGATAAACTCAAAATTTCAGAGACAAAGTATACTGGGACTTGTTTTTTTAACTTGTCCTTCGAGCTTCTCTTGTACAAGTGCCGCACTCACTACAGAGTGTGAAGCTGCCACATACAATAACAATGGAGCCCCTGGCACGGGTGGAGTTAATGTTATTAAATCGATCAGATATTGCTTCAGCTCTTCGAAAGCTTTTTGTTGAATTGGGCCCCATTGAAAAACTTCAACTGACTTTAGTACTTCAAAGAATGGTAAATTTCTTTCTGCTGATCTGGATACAAATCGATTCAAAGATGCTATCCTTCCTGTCAACCGTTGGGCCCCCTTTTTTGTGCTTGGTGGCTCCATTCGAAGGATAGCTTCGATCTTGCTTAGGTTGGCTTCGGTCCCCTTCGTTGAAACTAAACAGCCAAGGAACTTACCCTTCTTAACGCCGAAGACACATTTTTCTGGATTTAATTTCAGGCCGGCTTGCCTAAAATTAGCAAATGTTTCCGGCAGATCAGTGATGTGGTTTTCTTGCTTCGTGCTCTTAACTATAATATCATCAACATATGTTAGCACATTTCTGCCTATCTAAGAGTGAAGGACCTTGGCTTTCATCCTGCTGAAGCTTCCTCCAGCATTTTGAGCCCCTCAGACATCCGAAGATAACAATATGCACCACTGGGGGTTATGAAGCTGGTCTTTGGCTCATCTTCCTTCTTCATCCAGATTTGGTGATAGCCTGAATAACAATCTAGCAGACTCATGAGCTCTGACGAAGCTGCTGCGTCCACTAGGGAGTCTATTCTTGGTAATGGGAACTCATCCTTTGGACAAGCCTTGTTCAGATCAGTAAAATCAATGCACATTCTCCATTTTCCATTGGCCTTTTTTACCATAACAGTGTTGGCTAGCCACTCTGGGTATTTCACTTCTCTGATGACACCAGCACTGAGAAGTCTTTTTACTTCATTCCAAGCACCTTCGGCTTTATCGTCAGACATTTTCCGATGCTTTTGTTTCCTGGGCCGGAAGGATGGGTCAACATTGAGTGAATGTTCAATGACGTCCCTGTTGACACCACAGAGATCGTTGGCTGACCATGCAAAAACATCTTTGTTGTTGAATAAAAACCTTATCAAGGTTTTCTCCTGCTCTTCAGATAATTGGGATCCCAGCAATACCTTCTGCTCTGCTATGTCTTCACACAGAAGCATGGCTTCGGCTGATCAGCCGAAGCAGCCTTCTCTCTTCTATATTTATACTGTTCACAAGCTTCGGCTTCATCTATATTGTGGATTGCTTTTGAATCTGTCCAATTTGCTTCAGCCTTTCTGGCAGCTTCCTGACTTCCATGAATAGCAATGGGTCCTTGATCCGAAGGTATCTTCATGCATAAATATGCTGGATGAAGAATTGCTTCGAATGCATTGAGTGTTCCACGACCAATGATTGCATTGTAAGGATATTCCATGTCAACGATATCAAACACAACCTGTTCAGTTCTTGTATTATGGACAAATCCGAAGGTCACTGGCATTGTGATCTTGCCAAGTGCTACAATCTGCCTTCCTCCGAAACCATAGAGAGGGTGTGTGGCATCATGGATCGTATCCTTTGGCTCTTGCACCTGTCTGAAGGCCTTAGCAAATATGATATCCGCTGCACTGCCTGTATCAACAAGAACATTGTGGACCAGAAATCCCTTAATGACACAAGATATGACCATAGCATCATTATGGGGTAATCCTTGAGCTGAAGGTCCTCCTGGGAGAAGGTGATTGGAATGTGGGACCATTTCGAATTGATGAAGGGTCCCTGCACCCCAACATGCTGCACCCTTCTCTGAGCTTCCTTCTTCTACTTCTTGTTGGCTGGCTCTGAGCATGAACCGCCTATTATCGGGAGCACCAACTTCGTAGCCGAAGCAGCTTCAACTTGATTGTTGAACGAAGCCATCAGCTCAATCAGTGGAAGTGAGTTCACCGGAGGTGGGCGCCAATGTTGGGAGCTTGTTCTCAAAGGCTATGAATTAAGAACAAGGCAACACAGAAAAGGTTAATGGTTAATGCCCTTCGTCTTTCGAAGCATTATCTCCCTCAGGATATAATGATCTTTAGACAAAGGTCATGAAGGACGTACCTTCATCATCATAATATATATATATATATTGATGAAAGGAGATGCATGTGAGACATGAGAAATAGGATAAGTGATCATGTGATATTATTAATACTTTTTCATTATATTATTATGAACGAACATGAACAATATTGAATTACATTTATACCTTCGGCTCAACAGAAGGCAAAAAGTCCAAGCCTGACGCGCAAGCAAATACAAATCCGCGTGAACAGTACAGGGGTACTGTTCATCTATTTATAGGCACAGGGTACAACCTGTAAGAAATTATATTCATGCACTTTACAAATGCTTACAATCACAATACAAGCTACTACGGGTCGATTAGTCATTTCATCTCTGAGTCAGTTCACTCCTTCGTTTTGGGACACGACTATGCTGAAACATTATAAATGATAGCTTCGGCACTGCTTTTTGAGAGGATCTACCGAAGGTGCTTCTTCTTATAGGATCTTTGGCAACAAAGCATACCCCCAACAGTTAGCTTGCCCACTAATCCCTTGCTTGGAAATCTAGTGCTTTAAGGGTCTAGGTTTTAACCTCTTTTGCCCAAGGTGACAATTGCTCAAAATGTTTGGGGAGAAGCTTTTGTCATTAACATTCTTAGTTAATCCATGGTTTCCAAGGCTTTGGGGCTCCCTCTCCTCCACTTAATACATGTGATAACAAGTCATGGGTACAAGTAGGGCCTTGGTAACACCTGGGGTGTTACAGCCCTCCCCCCTTAAAGGAATCTCGTCTCGAGATTTGGGTAGGGATCCTTTAGAGGGGTACCAAGAAGGTGTGTTGGTGTGTTGAAATTTTCCTTTAATCAAGCTTCTCTAATTACCTGCTCTTCGAATGTCATTCTCTTTGCAACTTCAGAATGAAGTCCTTTTAAAGTTATTGCTCAAGCTTACTTTACCCTTAACATCTAAATTTTTCTTATATTTAGATTCAAAGGGCAGGTGGGGGTGGGGTTTTGGATTACGTACTGACTCCTTTGGGCAGAAGGTCGGGGAAGCGAGAACGTAGAAAATCCTCAGTCTCCCATGTAGCCTCTTCTACTGAATGGTGGCTCCACTGAACCTTATACATCCAGATCGACCTTGCCCGTGTTGATCTCTCCTTTTGGTCCAATACCTTGACAGGGTGCTCTTGATAAAATAAGTCTGGTTCTATCTCCAATTCTGGTTCACGTAGCACTTCCTTGGGTATGTGGACACACTTTCATAGCTGAGATACATGGAACACATCATGAACTACTGACATATGGGGTGGCAACTTCAATTGATATGCTACAGGTCCACAAGTCTCTTTGATCTCATAGGGCCCAATGTAGCGAGGAGCTAACTTGCCCTTGATTCCAAATCTCTAAACACCTTTGGTGCGTGACACCTTAAGATAAACATGATCTCCCACTTCAAACTATAGAGGCTTCCTCCTCTTGTCATGATAGCTCTTTTGCCTGGCCTGAGCAGCCTCTAAATTCTTCTTAATGACTCTGACTTTTTCCTCTGCTTCAAGTACCAGGTCAGGTCCAAATATTTCCCTTTCTCCAGCTTGTGACCATTTTAGCGGTGTCCTACACCTTCTCCCATACAAGGCCTCAAAAGGTGCCATCTTTAGGTTGGACTGGTAGCTGTTATTATAAGAGAACTCTGCCAATGGAAGACACTTGTCCCAATCCTTACCATAGTGTAGCACACATGCCCTCAACATGTCTTCCAAAATGTGATTCACCCTTTCTGTCTGACCATCTATTTGACGATGGTATGCTGAGCTTCTTATTACGTGGGTCCCAAGTGATTCTTGCAATTGCTCCCAGAAACTTGCTACGAACGGTGCTCCTCTGTCAGACACAATAGTCCTTGGGATCCCATGCAAACGAACTATCTGGTCAATATAGATTTCTGCATATTTTTCTGTCCTGTGGGTGGTATGTACTGGCAAGAAATGAGCTGTCTTGGTCAACCTATCCACAATGACCCAAATAGAATCGTGGTGCCGAGAGGTATTGGGCAATCCTACAATAAAGTCCATGCAAATATCCTCCCATTTCCAAGAAGGTATGGGAAGGGGCTGTAAGGTGCCTGCTACCTTCAAATGACTGGCCTTGACTCTTTGGCAAGTGTCGCATTCAGATATATACTTAGCAATTTCCCTCTTCATTCTGGTCCACCAGTACAAGGACCTGAGATCATGATACATCTTGTTACTGCTGGGGTGCATGGAGAATTTGGAAAGGTGAGCTTCATCCATTATTTTCTTTCTGAGCTCGGGATTCTTAGGAACAACCAATCAGTCTCCAAACCATAAAATCCCCTTGCTGTCCTGATGGAAACATTTGTACTTATCCACCTTTTGTTTGAGCATACCCTTGATGACTTGAACACTCTTGTCACCAATCTGTGCCATGACTATTTGTTCATGTAACGTGGGCTTAACTGAGATATAACTCAAGGTATTTGAAGAAACAACTTCTAGGTTCAACTTGCATAACTCGTCACACAGAGTGGCAATCTTGGAATCCATACTCACACAGTTGCATTGGGCCTTCCGACTTAAGGCATCTGCCACAACATTGGCCTTGCCAGGATGGTAATGCACTTCCAAATCATAGTCCTTGATTAATTCCAACCATCTTCATTGCCTCATATTAAGATCTGCCTGAGTAAAAATATATTTGAGACTCTTGTGATCAGTATAGATATTACAATGAGCTCCCATCAAGTAATGTCGCCATATCTTCAGAGCATGAACTACGGCTGCTAACTCCAGATCATGAGTGGGGTAGTTCTGCTCATGAGGCCTAAGTGCTCTAAATGCATAGGCAATAACTCAGTTGTCTTGCATCAAGACACATCCCAATCCAGTACCTGAAGCATCGCAATAAACCTCAAAGGGTTTGGTATTGTCGGGCTGGGCTAACACGGGTGCTATTGTCAGATGTTGCCTCAATGCATGGAAGGCATCCTCACATTTCCGACTCCATTCATACTTTACTCCTTTCTTCGACAATTCAGTCATTGGCTTGGCAATCCTAGAGAAATCCAGAATAAATCGTCAATAATACCCTGCCAATATAGAAAACTCCGAATCTGCCGCACAGTGGTAGGAGGTTTCCAATTCATCACTTCTTGTACTTTCCCAGGGTCAACTGATACCCCATCCTGAGAAATGGTGTGACCCAAAAATTTGATTTCCTTCAACCAGAAATCACATTTGGACAACTTAGCATATAAACGATGATTGCGTAGTCTCTGAAGTACTGTATGCAAGTGCATGGTATGCTCCTGTTCATTCCTTGAATATACCAGAATGTCATCAATGAAAACCACCACAAACTTGTCTAGCTCTGGGATGAACACTGAGTTCATCAAATACATGAAATAAGCCGGGGCATTGGTCAGCCCGAAAGACATCACCAAGTACTCATACAGCCCGTATATGGTAGAGAAAGCTGTCTTCGGAATATCATTGGCCCTGATTTTTATCTGATGATAGCCAGAGCGAAGGTCTACCTTGGAGAATACTTTGGCTCCCACCAACTGATCAAACAATACATCAATGCGGGGCAACAGATACTTATTTTTGATTGTTACCGCATTGTGAGGGCGGTAGTCCACACACAACCTCAAACTCTCATCCTTCTTCACAAACAAGGCCGGACATCCCCATGGTGAAGTACTTGGGAGAATGAATCCTTTGTCCAACAACTCTTGTAGTTGCTTTTTCAATTCTGCCAATTCTGCTGGAGGCATCCTATAAGGTCTCTTCGATATAGGGGCAGTTCCGGGTTGCAACTCAATTGCGAACTCTGTCCCTGTCGGGTGGCATCCCTGGTAATTCATCCGGAAAACATCTGGGTAGTCACAGACCACTGGGATTCTCTCAACAGGTGATTCTATCATGGTGAAGGCACATGAACGGGTACAACCCTGGTTAGGCAAATATAATGTAGTTTCACCACAAGTAGGTGAGTGTATCTCAATGGCCCTTGCTGCAATATCAATTACTGCCTGATGTCTTGTTAACCAGTTAGTTCCTAAAATGATATCCACACTATCCAATCCCAAAATGAGGAGGGTGGTTTTAATTATCAGACTACCAAACTTTATAGGCACCTGCCTGTTGATTTGATAGGTGGCAACCCTGCCTCCAGGTTTTGAAATTGTAATACCCCCATTGGTGTGATGGAAAGGTAACTGGCATTTGGCACTAAATTTTGCACTGATAAAATTGTGTGATGCACCAGAATAAAAAAGAATGATTGCAGGATAATTCAAAACGGAAAAGATACCAGTCATGATGGGTGCTCCCACTGGAATGTCAGCCATGGTGGTGAAGTTCAGTCTGCCTTGTCTCACTTGCACCTTCTGTCTCTTGCCTTGGTTCTGATTGGAATTCTGCCCCTGCCTCTACTGGTTCTTGGGGCAATTCTTGGCGTAGTGTCCAGTGCTACCACAAGTGAAGCATCTGTTGTCATTGGCTTGACGGTACTGCTGCTGCTGTGGCTGATTGTTGTTCCTCTGAACTGGGTGCTGAGAACGGTTGGGTGCCTGCTACTGCTGCTGTGGTCGGATCACCCAACGTCCTTGCTGCTGCTGAGGTCCCCTGTTCTGAGTGTCAGATACAATCCTGAAGTGCTAAGGCTGAGCTGAAGGTCCTGCCATAGGGGTCTTCCTTTTCTTTTCTACCTGGCGAGCTGTGATACAGTCTTCCTGGGAAATGGCCATGTTGACTAACTCATTGTAACTGTTGGCCCTAACTGTATCGAGACGGTCGCGGAGCTTAGTACTGAGGCCCCTCCTGAACCTGTCCCTTTTCTTCTCATCAGTGTCTGCATGATAGCCTGCATACTGACACAGGTCATTGAAAGCCTAAGCATACTGCAACACTATATGATTCCCCTAAGTGAGTGCCAAAAATTCATTGAGCTTGCGGTCCATAATGCCTGCCGGTATGTGATGCCCTCTGAAGGCTACCTTGAACTCTCTCCATTCCACCACGTGATCAACTGGCTGCATAGCGAGGAAGTGGTCCCACCATGTCCGCGCAGGTCCGCGAAGTTGCTGGGTGGCAAACCTGACCTTAGCCACATCTGAACAAACTCCATTTAGTAGTGGGAATTTGGATTCCACTACCCTGAGACATACATCAGCATCAAGTGGATCCTCTGCCCGAGTAAACAACGGCGGCTGAGTGCTGAGGAACTCCTAATAAGTGGCCGCTGTTGGGGGACGCTGATGGTGATCACCACCACCATAGTGCTGAGGTGGCGGCTGACGCTGAGCCAACTAACGCAAAATCTCATTCTACTGAGCCATCAACTCTTGCAAGGTACGAGGCGGTGGCGGTGGTGGAGGAATGCACTCATTCTGTCCATGGCGCACCCTTCCTGCCATCTGAAAATTTAGGATTTTCTTAATATCATACTTCTGATGTCAGGGTTCATACGCGGTGAAAGATTCAAAAGGACAAGATTTGCAAAATGCCAACATTTCCTTGCATATTTCATAAAAGATACCACATGACATAAAACTTCCCTCATAATTAAAAGTTGACATCATCCACCATCCATAATTCCAAAAGAGTTTGTTACGATTACATCAGTGATCAAAAGACTCAACTCTGTCTAGCCTAGTACCCCAAGGGTGCAAAAGCTAAGCTAGCTTCAAGGAGTTCTACCGCCACACACTTCTAACCCTATCCCTGTAACTTAATGAACAAACGAGGCAACACTTGACTCAGGGGAAGGGGGTCTACCTGAGCCAGCAGTGTCCAGGCTAGAAGCGGGCTCCGGCTCCACTCCTCCCTCGATGTCAACATCCTCATCGGCCTCCATGTCCTGAATCTCCTGATGGTGCATATCCAAGTGCTGGTTAGCCTCCTCGAGTTGTTGTTGAGTGTTTATCAGCTGATCCTCGAGTACCTCAATGGTGTTCTCCCTGGCTCCCACTAGCTCCTCAAGCTCCTGGATCTGGTTGGCCATCTGTTCTACCTGTAGGTCCTTTTCCACCATCTTAGTGGATAGGTCTACCACTAGTTTCTCCCTGTTATCTAAGGTAATCTTGGTAGCCTCCACCAAGGCCATTAGCTGAGACATTGCCTCACCTCGCACCGCTTACAGGCAGTACAGGGCATTCATGCATCGCACCATCAAGTGAGCAGTCTGCCCAGGGTAAGGAGCCCATATATCCTTGGCATGCTCCACTCGGTCTTTCCACATTGGGTCGTCCTCCTTCTTAGCGGGGAACAAGCCAATGGGATGAGTAGACAGCTCCAAGGGGTGAAAGCCACAAAAGGTTGTCAGCACATGGAGAGCAATGGCCACGATGGTGTCCTCAGCTCTGTATCCGAAAGACTCGGAGTCCAACGAATGCCAGCCTAGCTGCAAGGGATGAGGTTCCAGGGTCATCCTCACCCTACAGCGGGGCACCCGGTGCTCCTCGAACAGCTGCACCGCGTACTGGGGAGGCGTCGTATAACCGGCTCCCTAAAGTACCTCCCACAAGATGCGGGGAAAACCCTCTCGTGCAAGTCCATCCGTGTGGGATTGTGCGTTCCCTCCTTCCGAGGATCCGTGAGAAGTCATCTATGTACGGGTAAGCGTAAGCGAAAAAGAAAAAGAATTACAAAAAAAGGGGATCAAGGCTTGTCTTATCGAAGGTTATTATAAGCTCACTAAGTGTACTTAATCTTTCATTATCATGTATTTAAAGTTTTTACCCAATCATCAAGTAGTTTAAGCAAATGATGCATGCATGCTCGTCCTAAACGATCTCATTTCAACTTAGAGGGAATAGGGAAAAATTCCCATTCCTTATAGTAGCCTGTAGGGCTTACTCAAATAGCCACCTAGCTACGACTCCATTATCCTAAGGCTTCACGTCCTAGGACTATCCTTATCGTCTTGACGATCTATCCAACATTTGTTTCTAACCAGTTTTACTTTTGAAAAGGATGGTATTTACATTTTATTGATTCCTCTGTGGTGGTGCAAGCTTCGATACCAGCTGTGGCGGAACCACCCGAATTATTCCAACTTAAGTGCCTAAGTCCTACCTTAAAGGCTAGACCACACTTAAATGGGAATAAAGCGTTAGTCCCTCGGATCTAGTCCGATGAGGCCACTAACAGGATCATGTACCACGTACTCACTCGATGGTGAGGCACAGAGCAAATACAATAAAATATAAAACCATACATTAAGGAGTATTAAATTTATTACAACATCATCGGAGTTTAGCAAAAGTAGTGCTCATTGTTCGGAATGCAGCGGAATAAAACTAACGATAAATAAACAGAGGGATGAGGAAGCCTGTCCCATCACTCCTCATGCTCCTCCTCTACCGAGGTAGGGTCCCACTCGACTGTCCAGCCCGGTGGCAAGATGGACGGCCAAGTCACTCCAGCAACCATGTCCTCCAGAGAACCTGTAAAATTATGCTACAAGCAAGGCTGAGTATACTAATACTCAGCTAGACTTACCCGGTGTGAGGAGTCTACTCCTCTACCTCTAGACATGCAGCTGTTTGGCTGAGGGGTTTGCTTTGCCAAAAGCACTAGCTGAGTCTAAAAATCAAGTTTTAGCTTTTTCGAGTTTTAGTGTGACTCTCTTAAGACTAAATGTGTACCTATCTAACCATACATGGTATCAAACATTTAGCATTCAACATCTTTTGCCAAGTCAAAACATATCCACTTGTTACTCAATGTAGCAGCATGGATCAAGCAGTCTCATTAGCTACGAGAAGTAGACGATTCGAATCGAGTTTTTATCCTTGCAAGGTAAACCTAAACACACGACGTGGCGAGGCACTCCATCCCCACACATATCAACTGTCCCCATCGATTACCTGTGAACAGATCAGGGCTCACCGCCTTGGCGTACAATGCCTCACTGACCCGACTGCCGTTGTGCAGCGACTGCACTTGTACCCACCATAACCGGAATGGGAGACCACTGTTGGAACTTGCTCTCGACAGCAAGGGGACCCAACACGAGTGGATGGTGATGGCAACAGGGCACTCGCGCGTGATGGCAAAAGCTCTGTTAATCTGGCCTCTCACGGGCACTGTGCGGGGGTATTTATAGGTACCCGAGTGCACGGCGCCTTGCGTTAAGGACGCATGTGCCCTTAGGTACCTAGTTTATCCCCAGAATATTCCCATAAAGCGGGGTTACAAGCTGTAATTACAAGTATGCCTTTACAAATTAGGCCCGTAACACAAACGCGGCCACGCAGGGCCCGTTACAATGGGCCAGATCTCATGTGGGCCTCAGAGCTGAACGAGGCCGCGCCGCGGGGAGGCGTCGCCGAAGGCCTTCGTCTGGTGCCGAATCGAGCGAAGGGTGTCCCTGCCCGCTTTGTCTGTCAGGGCAGGGGCTAAGCGGTGGAGACTTCGGGCGAAGGGTGGCGTTTCTGCCTTCGCTCCAACATTTGCCCTCCGAGGGACCAGTTCGACAAAGTCACCTGGTGCCGAAGACGTCGCTAGATGGCGGAGACGCTGCCCTCGCTCGAAGTGGTTCCGCGGGGGTTTTTGATGTGACCGTTGATGGACATCGTACTGTTGGATTGCGGGTTTTCCGAAGCGTCGCGCCCTGTGGGATTGCGGGTTTCCCAAGGAGCCGCGCCCTGCCTATAAAAGGGGGCGGGGGTCGGCGCTGTTTGCACTTTGCCTTCCGCGCTCCGTGAAAACCCTAGCCGCCCGCCGTCTTTCTGCTCCTCTTCTTCTACTGCTCCCTTTGCTCGTCGGAGATCTGGCTCGAGTGAAGCAGACCGCCCGCCGCCGCCGACGGTACGTAGCAATGCCATCCTCTTCTTCTTCCGCCGACGCCACGCCGCCGGCCGCCGCCTCGTCTGAGGAGACGTTGAGTAGCGTGATGGTGGAGGAGCTGCGCGCCGACGACTCTGTTGATTTTGGTGTGTCACGGATGACGTCGGCCCGCGTTGAAGATATGCAGCGCTTGGGCTACTTTGGCGGCGGAGTCGCTCGTGCTCCGGGGACGGAGGAAGTCCCCGAGCCGGAGGGTGAGTTGGTTGTTTTCGAGGCGTTCTTCGTCGCCGGTCTCCGCTTGCCTGCGCACCGGTTTGTTGGCGAAGTCCTGCGTAGATTCAACGTTCAAATACATCAGCTGACACCGAACGCCGTGGTGGCGCTGGCGAAGTATGTCTGGGCGACGACTTCGTACGGCGGACAGCCGTCGGTTGAAGTTTTTGCGAAGAATTATTGCTTGCATTGGCAGAAGAGGGTGGTTGAGGACGGAGTTGCCCAGTTCGGGTCGTGCACATTCACGCCGAAGACCGGCAAGACCACAATGCCAGTAGTGGAGTTGGTTCCGTGCGCCCGCAACAAGTGGGGCAATTGGAATGAATTTTGGTTTTACGTTGCTGAGGCTACTGTCGAAGGCCATGAAGGACTTCCCGTGTCTAAGATGTGCTCTCACTATTACTCTGCATATCCGCCTTTTGAAGTGGCAGAAGAGGATGCAGACGAAGGGGCCCTTCGGTGCGCCGCCGGCCAGAGCAGTGGTCGTGATTTAGTTGAAGAGTTCGTGGCGTACGGGGTCTGGCCCTTGGCGCACGGCTGGGCGCTGGGCGAAGTGTGCCCTCGCCAGATGCCTTTTCACGGAGGAAGGGTGGTGCGAAGTCCTGCCTTTGCACTGAATTTGCGAAACCGTGACCCGGCCGCCTTTGTGCGTGATGCGGAGGACTTGGCGGTGCGGCTCGTGGGGCGGTACGTGGCGAGGACGGAAGGCTAGCGCAGCTTTGATATTCGCGGGTCAAATGAACGTTTGAACAGGGTCTTCGAATTAAATCAGTTGCCGTACGACGGCTACCCTAGTCAAGACGAAGCGGACCGCCGTGGGAAGAAACCGGCGGTGGAGACTGGAGGCGACCCTGCGCTGGCGGCCGCCCCCTCCTCAAAAAAGAGAAAATTAGGTACTGCGATGGGAGGAATTGGGGTGTCTGATAGTTTTGCTAGAGAGTTAATGAGGACGTGTGCGGCCCCGGGGGAGAGGATGTCTTTGCTCGAGCTCCAGGAGTCTTCGGCTCGGATGCTGAGGGTTACCGGGGGCTGCTGGCCTAGAAATGTTTCTGTCCCCTGCGCGGCTGAGGAAGACTATTTTACGTCTCGTATGGTTCGTCAGTGGAGAGTTTTTCCTTACGGGCGAAATATCGGTGCTGTTGTGTGGGCAGTGATGGACAAGGATCGCCAAGGGGCGGCGCAAAAACGCCAGGCGACCGTCAGGATTCACGAAGCCCGGCCGAAAAGGCAGCGGGGAGCGGCGAAGGCTGCGGCCTCCAGCGGAGGCAAGCCGCCGCTGGCGGCGAAGGCGGGCGCCTCTGCACCTAGCAAGGCGCCGGAGACAACGGCGGG
This sequence comes from Zea luxurians, assembly GCA_029449295.1. NCBI lineage: Eukaryota > Viridiplantae > Streptophyta > Magnoliopsida > Poales > Poaceae > Zea > Zea luxurians. Next base: position 42,657 of record JAOPSE010000630.1, read on the forward strand.
CGCCGGGGTCTCCAAACTGACGAAGGTGGTGCCGCCGGCCAGCGGAGTGGCGGAGGCTGCGAAGGCGGCCAGAACGTTGCCGCCGCCGGGCAAACGCGTTGCCGACTTCGGCACCGATATCAGTGTGGACGATTATCTTGGGGGTAAGTCACCCGGCCGCCTTTTTTTTTTACACTCGTTGATGCGTTGCAGGGTCGGACGAAGGCCGGCTTGCTATGGTTGTGCCTGCCGCGGCAATTGCGATGGCTGCGCTGTCGTCGAAGGCGAGGGACGGGACCCTTGGCGCCGGAGGCGAGGTGTCGGCCCTCGCGTTGGTCAGGGACGAGGCTGGCGCGGCGACCCGCCGGCTGAAAGGAGTGACGGAGGCGCTGAGTCAGGCGACGGAGGCACTGAGTCAGGTCCGCCGAGCTAGTATATATATATATATATATATATATATATATATATATATATATATATTTTTTACGGCCATGGCCTTACGTGTGCTCTGCAGGTGGCTGACTTCACCAGCCGTACTGCGTCGGGGGCACTTACGGCAGCTTTGTCTGCCGATGTCGAGAGACTTCGGACGCAACATGCTGACGCTGTCCGTGAGAAGTCGGCCTCCGACAGCAAGTGTCGTAAACTGGCGGACAAGGTGGCCGCCCTGGAGAAGGAAAAGGCTGACCTCCGGCGCCAGCTGGCGGGGGAGAGGAAGGAGGCCAACGAGGCCATCGCCAAGGAGCAGGCCGCGCAGGCGGATGCTAGGCTGGCACGGGCGGAAGCCAATCTTGCCAAGGATCTCGCCGAAGACCTGCGGGGGCGGCTCACCGCTCTGGAGAGCCGCGCGAAGGGGGCCGAAGCCGCGGTGCGAACGGAGGCCGAACGGACGCGCACACAGCTTATGGCCACATATCGCGAGCTGGGTGCGCGGACCGGTGACTTCGTGGTGCCGGAGCGAGAGGCCGGGCTTCGCTGTTTGGAATGGGTGCAAGAGGAGCTGCAGGAGCTCCCCACTGTCCTGGGGGGATTAATGTCGTTCGCCTCCCTGGTCACCTGCGAGGGGGCGATGAACGCACTCTCTCGCGAAGGGTGCCGGCACTATGAGGCCTTCGACCAGACAGATGAAGATTTTGGGCGAGATATCTATAAGGTCGAAGACCCCGTGGTGAAGGAGTCCGCCGGTGCCCTCTATGACCGGATGTGGGGTCTGTATGGTGGTGATGTGGTCAGGGAGCGGGCCGAGGCTGCGAGAGCTCAGGTAACGTTGTTGTTTGCTCGGCGTTTGCTGGATGTGGTCTGTGCGTGTGTTTGCTGATTTTTTGTATGTTTTGTTTTAGGCGGAGCGAGGCGAACGGGTGGACGACTTCGGAGCACTGAACAGCGCCCTGCCAGACCCGGAGCCGACCCCGGATACCGCGGAAGACGCACCGGGCGCCCCGACACCTGCTGCGACAGTTGAAGGCCTGCCCCTGAAGGTGGCCGAAGGCGCTCCTGATGCCCTCGCAGCAGCTGCGCCGACCGTCGAAGATCCGGCGGCGGAGGCGGTGGGAACAATGGCGGAAGTGGCGGCGGAGACAACGGCGGAGGCACCCGCAGCGTCAGGGCCCTCGCAGGTGGCGTAGTGGTTGTTTAGGGTTAGGGAATTTTGGATGTTGTACTGAATTTTGGTTGCTGCGCAGGTTCAAGATTTTGGGCCTGCGCACGCAACCACTGCTACTGAGTTTTTGGCGGCTTCGACCGCGGAAGGTGGTAATGAATATAGTGGGTCTGCATCTGAGTTTTTTGACTTTGCTGACTCCGGGAGCTCGGTTGAGTGGACTGAGGAGTCGTCGGAGGAGAATTTGGATTATTTTGCGGCCTTGGACGTGGCTGCGGCGGAGGCTTCGCCACACGCCGCGGACGCGTCGGACGTGCCAGGCCCTAGCGCCGGGCACCGTCGACGAAGGGCGGTTGCAAAACGTAGGGTTAGCGCGGAGGAGCGGGCTCTGCTTCGTGTGAGTGGGGCTGGTCGGCAGGAACTGTTGTCTCTGCCGACCGCCGAGAGTGTAGGTGAAGGGGAACTGCGAAGGCTTTTTGCGGGTGAGGAGCTCAGGATAATGTTATTTAATTATAGGGAGATGGGAATTATTCCTAAGGTTGAGCCGATGTAGAGTGTGGTGCCCTCGCTTGTGTATGTAGAGGCTTGTATGGTGGAATTGTGTGCGAAGGCGTTTTGTACTCACTGATTTGTTTGGCTGCGCTGTGCTTGCTTGATTATAGTTGGTCTTGGCGTGAATGGTTTGATGTTGTCGTTTCAGCCGTTGTTGTGCTAGTCCAGGTGTACCCTTAAGTGTCTTCTGCACAGATAATCTTCGGTTTTTTCGCACTTGTTGTGCTAGACCGGCTGTACCCTTAGGCGACTTCTGCGCGGATAGTCTTCGCGATAGACTTAGATTTTTTCCGCACTTGTTGTGCTAATCCGGCTGCACCCGTAGGCGACTTCTGCGCGGATAGTCTTCGCGATAGACTTAGATTTTTTCCGCACTTGTTGTGCTAATCCGGCTGCACCCTTAGGCGACTTCTGCGCGGATAGCCTTCGCGATAGACTTAGATTTTTTCCGCACTTGTTGTGCTAATCCGGCTGCACCCTTAGGCGACTTCTGCGCGGATAGTCTTCGCGATAGACTTAGATTTTTTCCGCACTTGTTGTGCTAATCCGGCTGCACCCTTAGGCGACTTCTGCGCGGATAGTCTTCGCGATAGACTTAGATTTTCTCTGCACTTGTTGTGCTAATCCGGCTGCACCCTTAGGCGACTTCTGCGCGGATAGTCTTCGCGATAGACTTAGATTTTTTCCGCACTTGTGCTAATCCGGCTGCACCCTTAGGCGACTTCTGCGCGGATAGTCTTCGCGATAGACTTAGATTTTTTCCGCACTTGTTGTGCTAATCCGGCTGCACCCTTAGGCGACTTCTGCGCGGATTTGTCGCACGCGAGGGTAGCTAGCGCTTAGCCTCGCGGTGACCTTGTGGTGGTCGAATGTCGAAGACCGTCATCGCGGTCTTTTTCGACGCATGTCTTTTTGCAGGGGATTTTTTACGCATATATTACATGGCTCCGCCTCGTTAAAAACCTCACCCCCCGGGAGGAAAAGAGTGCGGGCCGGTGCAAGATTGTTTTTGCGAATTACAAGGGCGAAGACAGCCCTAAGAAATCAAACAAAAAATTTGCGGAGGTTGTCAATGTTCCAGGAATGCTCCAGGTCCTCGCCGGTTGGCGTTGTGAGCCTGTAAGCGCTGGGGGAAGCTTTTGTCTTGACGATGAAAGGGCCCTCCCACCTGGGCTCCAGCTTGCCCTTGGGCTCCGTCCGAGCTGTCCGAATGAGTACGAGGTCCCCCTCGCTGAACTCCCTCGGGGTGACTGAATGGTCGCGCCATGCTTTGGTCTGGGCTTGATACTTGTTCAGGGCCTGTAGGGCGAAGACACGGTCTCCGTCAATGAGATCCTTTGAAGTTGGCTCGTCCACATCTGGGACGGCTGACGGGACTGTTCGCGGGGACCCGTGCTTTATTTCCTGCGGGGTCATGGCCTCCGATCCGTATAAAAGACGGAAGGGAGTAAACCCGGTCGCCCTGCACTCAGTCGTGTTTAGTGCCCAGACTGCCTCAGGTAAGAAATCGCTCCATCTGCCCTTTTTTTCATCGAGGAGCATTTTTTTGATAGCTGTGAAGATTTTCCCGTTGGCGCGCTCCACGACCCCGTTGGACTGCGGATGATAGACTGAGGCGAAGGCAAGCTTGGTGCCAATGGAGAAACAAAAATCCTTGAAGTCTTGGTTATCAAACTGCTTGCCGTTGTCGACTGTTAATTCGGACGGTACTCCGAAGCGGCAAACGATGTTCTGCCAGAAGAATTTTTGGGCAGTCTTTGATGTTATTGTGGAGACAGCCCGCGCCTCGATCCATTTGGTGAAGTACTCGACCGCGACGAAGGCGAACTTAAGGTTCCCCTGAGCGGTGGGCAGGGGTCCAACAATGTCGAGACCCCAGCGCTGGAGAGGCCATGTGTGGGCGATCAGCTTTGTATACTGCGAAGGGCCGCCTGACCGAGGAGAGAACTTCTGGCAGGCTTCGCAGGACCGAGTGACCCGATTCGCGGCGCAAATCATTGCGGGCCAGTAAAAACCCTGGCGGATCACCTTAGCAGCTAGGGCCCTTGGCCCCGCGTGCGAGCCGCACGTGCCACTGTGGACTTCACGTAGGACCTGCATGCCTTCGGCCTCGGTGACGCACTTAAGCATTGGTTGGCTGACCCCTTTTTTGTAGAGTTGGCCTTCAATCAGAGCGAAGTCCCGGCTTCGATGTCTGAGGCGCTTGGCCTCACTGATGTCGGCTGGGTGATAATACCCCTGCAGGAACAGGGTAATGGGTGCTCGCCAGTCTTCGGTCATGATGAGGTTGACTGTACGGTGGCCCTCGCTGTCATTGGTTATTTGGAGCCCTTCGGGGCTCCGGACTGCTGGCGTGCCGATGACGTGGAAGAACACGTCGGAGGGTAGAGTTTCGCCCCTGGCCGCGGCCTTGGCCAATGCGTCGGCCTCCTCATTCTTGGCCCGGTCCACATGCTGCACGGTGAACCCCTTGAACTGCCTCTCGAGACTTCGGATGGCCGCGAGGTACTGCATGAGTGCGGGGTCCTTGGCTGCATAGTCTTTCTCGACCTGGCCGGCAACTACCTTGGAGTCTGTTTTGATGATGCAAGTGGTGACTCCGAGGGCCCTCAGCTTGCGGAGGCCGAGGATGACTGCTTCGTATTCTGCTATATTATTTGTGCATCTGTCGGATTCCAGATTGAAGCTGAGTCGTGCTGCATATCTGTGCTTGACCCCGACTAGTGAGGTTATGATTGCAGCGACGCCTGCCCCCACATGGCACCATGCGCCGTCGCAATGGATCGTCCAGACCTTCTCTGTGGTCGGGTCCGGCTGTGTTACTGGCCCGGTCCAGTCGACGATGAAGTCTGCCAGGACTTGCGATTTGATGGCTGTCCTGGGCTCGAAGCTGATGTGGTAGCCGGAGAGTTCGGCTGCCCACTTGGCGATCCTCACCGATGCCTCCGGGTTTCTAAACAGTTCGCCGAGCCCCCTGTCTGAGGTGACGCGGACCTTGAATGCTTCAAAGTAATGGCGCAGCTTGCGCGAGGACATAACGACTGCGTAGGCGATCTTCTCCAGCTCTGTCATGTTGCATTTGGACGGTGTCAGGACCTCGGAGACGTAATAAACAGGGCACTGTCTGACAGCGCCTTCGACTGTCTGCTCCTGCACTAGTGCCGCGCTGACCGCGTGCGGCGAAGCCGCGACATAGAGCAATAAGGGGAGCGAGGAGTCGGGGCTCGTGAGGGTGGCCAGCTCCGTTAAGTACTGTTTTAATGAGGCGAAGGCCGCTGCTTGCTCTGGCCCCCAGGCGAAGTCTTTTGCGCCGCGGAGAGTTTTGAGGAAAGGAAGACTTCGCTCGGCCGACCTGGAAATGAATCTGTTGAGAGCGACCAATCTGCCTGTCAGACGCTGGACATCCCTGGTGGACTGCGGAGGCGACATGTCGATGATGGCCTGGATCTTGGTTGGGTTGGCCTCGATGCCGCGGTGCGACACCAGGTAGCCCAATATCTTGCCCTGGCGAACACCGAAAACGCACTTTTCCGGGTTTAAGCGGAGTCGTGCGTCTCGCATGTTTGCAAATGTCTCGGCCAGGTCGGCGAGGTGGTCCTCCTTATTTTTGCTGGCGACGACGATGTCGTCCACATATGTAAATATATTTCTGCCGACCTGCCCCTCGAGTACTGTTTTGGTGAGTCTGGAGAAGGTGGACCCGGCGTTCTTGAGACCCTCCGGCATTCTGATGAAGCAATAAGTGCCGAAGGGTGTTATAAAGCTGGTGCTAGCCTTGTCTTCCGCCTTCATGTATATCTGGTGATAGCCGGAGAAGCAGTCGAGGAGAGACATGACCTCGCATCCGGCCGCGCTATCGACTATTTTGTCGATCCGTGGCAACGGGAAATTGTCTTTTGGGCAGGCCTTATTGAGACTGGTGAAGTCTATGCACATCCGCCATTTCCCGCTTTTTTTCTGCACCATTACAACATTGGAGAGCCATGTGGGGTAAGCCACTGGCTCAATGAATTTAGCCTCTAGGAGGCGGTGCACCTCCGCCTTGGCGGCCTCTGTCTTTTCATCGGACATTTTGCGAAGCTTTTGCTTTCTTGGTCGCACCGAGGGGTCGATTCCCAAACTGTGCTCGATTATGGATCGGCTGACTCCGACCAGGTCGAGGGTGGACCAGGCGAAGACATCTTTATTCTTGGCCAGGCAGCAGAGGAGCTTCTCTTCTTCATGCGAAGTAAGGTCTTCGCTGATAGTGACTGTCTGCTTGGGCGTGGCCTGATCGAGGGGGACAGTCTTGGTCCCATCCTGACTCTGCAACTGAGCCTTGTCGTGCTGCTTGTCAGTTGGGCTGGCGGGCGCAGGGACCTCGCACTGTGTCGTGAGACAGTGCACGTTCCTCTGACCAGGCACGAAGTCCCGCTCTATGTTGCGCGCTGTTTGCTGGTTACCGCGGACTGTAATTACGCCTAGCGGGCCTGGTATCTTCATGCACAAATACAGTCCGTGGATGGCAGCTTCAAACTTATTGATGGAGCCCCAACCCATGATGGCGTTGTATGGATATACCATATCCACAATGTCAAAAGTCACTTGCTCACTTCGGGCATTGGGTGCTACACCGAAGGAGAGGGGCAACTCTATTTTGCCGACGGGGAAGGTGCCTTTGCCGCCGAAGCCATACAACGGGTTGTCCGAAGGCTTAAGCAGGCTGTGGCTGATGCCCATGCGATCGAAGGCGTGAAGGAAGATGATGTCCGCCTGGCTGCCGTTGTCAACGAGAACCTTGTGTAGGTCCCAGCCTGCCACGCTGCAATTGATAACCATGGCATCGCAGTGGGGGGCGCTGCGCAAGTCGACGTCCCGTGCGTCGAAGGTGAGCGGTATGTGGGACCACTTTGTCTGCACAACTGGGCCCGTGACGGCGACATGGTTTATGCTGCGGTAGTGGTCCCGCTTCTGCCGCTTGGTGTCGAAGTCGGTGCTGGACCCCCCAGTTATCATATGAATGACTCCGCGATAAGGTTGATCGGCGAAGTCTTCCTGCTTTGGGGCATGGGGGATGTTTTGTTGTTGCTGGTGTGGTGGTGGAGGCGGAGGATGTACGATTTGTACTTCCTGATGATGTTGGTAAGCGTGGTGCGGTGGATGCGGGGCGGGAGCGTGGATATATGGTGGAGGGGGTGGCTGGTAATTATGCGCGACAATTCTGGGGTTGTCGGCTGGCTGCGCCCTCGCCATTCTGTCTCTGGTGGCCTTCACTTCGGGGCAGTCTTTAGTTTGGTGGGCGCAGTCTTCGCCATGGAAAAGGCAGTAAAATCGGCGCGGTGGAGGGGGTGGCTGCGCACGCCCTCGGCCCCTGCCGCGAGTTCCACTTCCGCGGCCCTGGGGGGGATATTCCTGGCGACGAAGGGGGTCAGCGGCCGGCTGCTGGTTGGCGATGTTGTGCACTTGCTGCTGACCGCAGCCATCTCGACCGGAGTCTGGTTGCGGAGTCCTTGTCCACGTGCGGCTGGACTGTGGAGCATCTTTTGGCTTCCGCTGGGACTCAATCTTGCGCTGGTGGAGCTCCTCGGATCTGGCGTACTTTTCAAACAGCTGGTATAACTCTTGGAGGTTCTTCGGCGGATCTCTGATGCAATGGCTGTAAAGGACGCCAGCGCGAAGACCACTGATAGCATAGTGGATGGCAATCTGGTCATCGACTGAGGGTAGCTGTGACTTGAGTGTCAGGAATTTGCGGTAATATTCCCTCAGGGTCTCCTTCTCTAGCTACTTGCAGAGCGAGAGCTCGGCCAGGGCGTCGGTGTCCGGGCGGTACCCTTGGAAGTTGAGGAGGAACTTGTCCCGGAGACTTCTCCAGGAATCGATGGACAGCGGAGGCAACCTGGTGAACCAGGTGAGCGCGGGGCCCTCGAGGGCGATGATGAAGGACTTCGCCATTGTGGCGTCGTCCCCCCCGGACGATGCGACGGCGACCTGGTAACTCATTATGTATTGAGCCGGGTCGGTGCTGCCGTTGTACTTGGGGTAGGTCCCAGCCCGGAAGTTAGCTGGCCACGGCGTCACTTGCAGGTGAGGCGCCAGGGGGCTTCGCTCATCGAGATAGTTGACCCCTTGGAATGGCGCGGCGTGCGGGAAAGTGAAGTCGCGCTGGGGGAAACGCGGGTCCTCCGGTTGCACGTGGTGTTGCAGGGGTGGCCCATGCTGCAGGCCGGGGTGGCCTTCGCGCGTGTCTTCGTTTTGTGCGCGCTGCTGGAGGGATGACTCGTGCCGCGGGCTGAGGTGGCCTTCGCGCTGCATCAGCGCAATCTCCCGCTCGAGTTCCTGGGCCTTGTGCTCTTCGTCGCGTATCATCTGCCGCACTTTGGCGAGTGCGGACACACGCTGGCGCTTGGCCTCCAGTATCTCCTTCTGCCTCTGGAGGTTGCGGTTCTTGAGGCGCAGGGCGTGCAGCTGTAGCTGTTCTTCTGCTGAGATGCCGAGGACCTCACCGTCCTCGGCGAGATCCGCGCCCTCCGGTGGAGCGATGTCTGAGGGAGGTGCGAAGCCTGAGGGTTGTCCCTCAGGGTCGCAGGTGCGGAGGGTGTCGTCTTCAGTGGCCTCTTGGTGGGTGGATTGGGTGAGGGCGAGGGCCTTGCCCTTTCTTGCGGCGAGCAGTGCTGCCTTCGCAGCCTCGTCAGCCTTCTGGTTAGCTCTCTTGGGTGCCATCGCGGGTGGTTGTCTCGTAGCACGAACGGTGGGCGCCAAATGTTGGAACTTGCTCTCGACAGCAAGGGGACCCAACACGAGTGGATGGTGATGGCAACAGGGCACTCGCGCGTGATGGCAAAAGCTCTGTTAATCTGGCCTCTCACGGGCACTGTGCGGGGGTATTTATAGGTACCCGAGTGCACGGCGCCTTGCGTTAAGGACGCATGTGCCCTTAGGTACCTAGTTTATCCCCAGAATATTCCCATAAAGCGGGGTTACAAGCTGTAATTACAAGTATGCCTTTACAAATTAGGCCCGTAACACAAACGCGGCCACGCAGGGCCCGTTACAATGGGCCAGATCTCATGTGGGCCTCAGAGCTGAACGAGGCCGCGCCGCGGGGAGGCGTCGCCGCAGGCCTTCGTCTGGTGCCGAATCGAGCGAAGGGTCTCCGCATTGTCTCTGGTGCCGATCAAGCGAAGGGTGTCCCTGCCCGCTTTGTCTGTCAGGGCAGGGGCTAAGCGGTGGAGACTTCGGGCGAAGGGTGGCGTTTCTGCCTTCGCTCCAACAACCACGTCTCAGGTCGCGTGAGGAGTAAAGTTTGCGGCAGGTTCACTCAGGTACTAGGCTTTCCGATTTACCATATTTCTCGGCATGTGTTTAGTACGTTCAAACGCTTGACACACGGTACCACACCTTAATCCTTATTCCAATTTCCGTCTCATAGACAACGTATCCCCATGGATTGTTGTCCACAGACCATCATCAATTCGATATAAAAGTGGATACAACCAAGTCCTGACCTCGCGCGAGTGCTAGAAAAATCACTGGAATTCTACCGAGATCCCTAATTAGTAAAGCAGCTACTCGACCTAGCATACTAGTATCCATCTCAAGGAAAATCCTGAGTTCATGCAACTAGGGTTTCAGTCAACTCCTACACTTAAGTGCACAGTACAAGCCTACAAACATTAAGTGCAGTAAAATAACATATATAATGGTTATGCATAAAACCTGGGCTTGCCTTCCAAAGCTAGGGCAGGCAGATCCTCGATGGCAGGCTCTGGTGCTGGATCCTAGGCTACCTCCTGAGCAACTCCTTGCTCCGGCACGAGGATGTACTCCCCGTCAGCGAGATTACAGTCTATCGAATGCAATGAATATGCGACATGATAAATTGTAAAGGTTATGCATGGTAAAATAGTACCAAGTTGAGTGAGACTCTAGGGTTTCTTTTGGGTGTACTTAAGGGTTTTAGACTTTCATCTTTGAGATTTTGAAGGAAGTCACACTTTTTAATTATATTTTTATGCTCCATGAGCCCCTTGGAAGGTTTGGTTGTACATTTTCTATTTCTCCCCAAAATTCCCCGTTTCTTTCTATTGTGCTTCTCATTAAGCATTTTTGAACTATCATGGTCAGTTAACATTTTCCAAAAATGTTATAAAAATTACAGTGGGTAAGCCCTTACCTCTATGGGTTATTTTAGAAGTTTGAGGTTGAAATTAATTCAGATGCTCCTTGTGTAAAATTATTAACAGTAAGGGTAAAAGGGTCACTTTACACTACAGCTCTATTTTAGGTGAGGTCTCTGCACTAAATTTTATTTTTGTCAAGATTCATAGGTGACATTAGGCCTTTGTGTTAAAAATCACAGAAAAAGACATACTGGATATTTAGTTGTGATTTTCTAAAGTTTAATGCCAAAAAGGTACTTATAACTAACTTGTTATTTGAAAAATTTCAAACAACAGAACTCATATTTTTCCTATATTTATAATAACAAAATATTAGTTATCCCAAGGCTGGGGGTGGTTTCTTCTGAGGATTATTTCTCTAAGATTTTCCTAAGTTTTCATTGTTTTCATAAAATAAAAGGAAATGCATTTCTTTTGCACTAAGAGAGGGTCTAACAAAATTTTCCAGTGAATTATACTAACTAAGTGAGCTAGCAAAAATGTGGTTGCCCCCTGGTTCTTATTTTAAAATACCTTTTCTATTTTCTTTAACTTTGGGCTAAAATGATTTTAAATGGTAAACCCTTCCTTACGTTGGTGTACTGAGGGGTTTACTATTTTTAAACAGATTAGGGAGTGATTGAGTACTTCTCTGAATTTTCTTAACCCTAGTCTAACAGTGTAACCATTTTTCCCACTTTTATTTAGCTTTTGGCCAGAACACCATTTAATTCAAAACATAAATTCTTCTGCAACACTTAGGGGTTTTGTATGTTTCCTAAGTAGTTCACATTATTTAGAACCTGGCAAAAATTGGTTTGACTAAATTTGGTTGAATAGAACTGAAGTTATGAATTTTACAAGCTCTGTTTGTATTTAAAAGAGAAATGTTTAAAAGGTTTTCTGAAAAACCAGGTTGCACCGAGGACCCTGGGCTTTTCCTAAAACAATCCTTCAACTTATACCCCTGCGCAACTATTCATCCAAGTCTCTGACAATTCAAAACCCCCTTGACTTCCTTTCCTTCTTCCCCGAGGTCCCTCCCCCCTTTTGAACAGTACCCGCAGAAGTAAATAGGGCGGCGCGGCTTACCGGCAGCAAGGGAGGTCCGACGAAGGGCAGGGTTGGCTTCGGGAAGTCCTTGCAGTCACGACAAGGTACGACTCGACGATGGTGATGGCCGGAATCGACTGGTCCACGTGCACAGGCGGGCGAGCTCTTCGGCGGCGGGTGCTCCGGCCTATCCACGGCGATATAGTTCAATCCAAGGGCACGAGAAGCTTCATGGGGTGCTAAGGAGTCTACCCGTGCAAGGAATTGAAGAATGGCTCACCGTGGAGCTTAGTCTACGCTCGTCGGCGGTCGGGTGAAGTCCAGTGACCTTGATCTGGTGTCTCTAGCAAGGCAGAGCTCGATTCCTCACTCTGGGAGCTTCAACGAGGCACGTAGAGTCTCTCTCGAGGGTTGGACGGGGCTGGGAATGGCTCGGTTGGCTGGTCTATGGTGGTGGGTGCTCGGGCGGTCGCTGGCACGCTGTGCGCCGGGCAAACGCCGGTGATCTTGCGCTCCGGCGAGGTCGAGAGCGGGCAGGGGCGTATGGTTGAAGCCTCGGCTGGCTTTATAGGCGTGGGCGCGGGCAGTGGCACGGGCTTGGCTTGGCGCGGCGCGGGGCGCCTGGGGTCGGGCGTCGGGCGTGCTCTGGCGAGGTCAGGGCGCGTCGAACACGTGGAGGTGTGTTTCTGCCCTTGTTCAAACGCTTGCTGAGATCACAAACGTACGAATCTTGGCAAAAATCGTGCGCAGACCTCTTCCTAGCACCTAGGGCTATCTCTTTTATGTGAGTTCCAATGGCAGATATGCCCTAGCTAGGGAGATATGTGGACGCCAAATCTGGGTTGTCTCACTGTTCACCCTGAGACAAAAGTGGTGTCAAATCGTGTCAAACGAATTTGGCTCGGGTTCAAAATTTTCCAGTGGGTTCCTTAGGTAGTTTGGCTCCTTTTTGGTATTCAGACCAAGTGGTTTTGGCGCCATTTAATAAGTGAACACGTCTGATCTTTAAACTAGGGTTTATTTTTGACTTAGAGAAGATTAGAGAGCTCTAGTGTGCTTTCTACTTAAGGAAAGGATTTGGGGTCTTTAAGGGGCCTTTTTGTAATGATTCCTTTACTGTTTTTGTGAATACAGTAGTGTACATAGATTTTGGTTAAGGATTAGAAACATGAATTGGCCACTTGATTAGCTTGCCCACTAATCCCTTGCTTGGAAGTCTAGTGCTTTAAGGGTCTAGGTTTTAACCACTTTTGCCCAAGGTGACAATTGCTCAAAATGTTTGGGGTGAAGCTTTTGTCATTAACATTCTTAGTTAATCCATGGTTTCCAAGGCTTTGGGGCTCCCTCTCCTCCACTTAATACATGTGATACCTGGGGTGTTACACCAGCCCGACCCGGCTCGGCCCAAGCACCCCTGGCGCCCGTGCCCTCCCCATGCGTGCCCCCTCCCCTGTTTTCCCCTCATTCAATTCTCCCGCATAGCAACCTCCTCCTCTCCCACCTCTCTCTCTCTCCCCATGGTGCCCTAGGTTTTGGAGACGGTGATCGCCGGAATTTGGATCCCCGAGGTGAGCTCCCCTCCCCTCCCTTCTCCTCTCTCTCCCTCTTCCTCTTCCTCCCCTTCCATTCCCTGCGTGTGCCCCCATCTTCTCCCCTGCGTGCGCGCCCCCCTGCAGCCCCTCACGCGCGGCCGTCCCGGCCCCCGGCGTGGCTTCCCTGCCCCCCTCGACGTGGCCGTCCTGGCCCTGGTGGCGCGCCCCCTCGCACGTGGCTCCCTCGCCCCCCTCGGCGCGACGTCCCGCCCCCCTCGCGGCGTAGCTCCCTCGCCCCTCGGCGCGGCCGTCCCGGCCCCCAGCGCGCGCCCCTCGACGTGGCCCCTGGCCCCTCGGCACGGCTCCTTGGCCCCCTCGCGGCGCAGCTCCCTCGCCCCCCGGCGTGGCCCCCGGCCCCCTCAGCGCGGCCCCCGGCCCCCTCAGCGCGGCTCCCTGGCCCCTCGCGCGCGACTCCTGGCCCCCTGCGCGCGGCCTCCAGCCCCCGGTGGCGTGGCTCCCCGGCCCCCTACGCGCGGCCATCCCGGCCCCGGTGCGTGGCCCCTGCCTTCGGCAGCGTGGGGTCCCAACGCAGCTCGCGTGGCCTCGGCGCGGCCTCGCGCCCCCCGTTCACCCAACGCGTTCCCGCGTGTGTAGCCCCATGCGCGCGGTGATTGATTCTTGGTTTTAAATTAATTTTAAACTCTATTTAGTTAGTGTGCTGCGTCACGCGCTTCATCGCGCGACGAATTTGTTTAATTTCAGATTCTATTAATGTGCTGTGTTGCGTGCTTCGTCGTGCGATGATCCATTTTTTATTTCAGGATTGTTTAATGTATGGCATCGAGCGTCCAGTCACGCGATGTTCCATTTTAAATTCAGTTTGGTTTACGTATGCCGTCGTGCGTATCGTCGCGTGATGCTTAACGTCTCTTTATAATTAATGCAAGTGTCTCGTTGCGCGCTCCGTCGCGCGATGAGTCATTTATTTCTTAATTCAATTTAAGTGTTGCATCGCGCGTCTCGCCGCGTGACAATACTTTTAATTTACCTTAATCTGCTTATAATAATTAAATATGAAACATGACTTTACCTTATGCTAAATGCGATGGCCAAATTAATACCATTCTGTTTAGACGAGTATTTTAATTTATAATCGTGTAACATGATCGCGTCTCGACTGTGGCCTCGACCGTTACTTTCTCTTTCTCGCTTAGTCGTAAGTGCGAGCCCTACGTCGAACGTCTATTTATTTATTGCATTCTATTGTATGGTGTACTGTTCTTTTGTATTAAATGGGTGGAATGTATGTTTGAACTCATATAGATAACGGTCAGTTGGCAGAGTCCGAAGGAGTTGCAGATGAAGACCCTGAGCAGCTGCTGGTTGGTGAAGGCAAGTGTCCCTTGATCGATCTATGTCCTACTAATTCTTATAATTCACTTCCCGCAATTACACATTTATACCTAAGGATTGACTACTTTTGTCTATCTTGTCCTTGTTTACCTATTTTGGTTGGGTTATTTCAGTTTAGCTATATGCTAGTGCTTCACATTAATCAATGAACATGATGAGATTATCTATGATACACTGTTTTCTATGACGAGGGTCGGATTTTGGTTGAGATTATCTATGATACACTGTTTTCCCTTTCGAGAAACAGCTCGAGTCCCCTTAAATGCCACAAGTATATCATCATAACAAAGAAGGAAAACAGCGTATCATTGATAAATCTCATCATGTTCATTGATTAATGTGAAGCACTAGCATGAAGCTAAACCAACATAACCCGACCCAAATAGGTAAGCAAGGAAACGGCTAACAAAAGCTAGTCAATCCTTAGGTATAAACTGTGTAAATGTGGAAAGTGAATTAAGGAATGTATAGGACATAAGTGGGTCAAGGGACACTTGCCTCCACCAACCAGCTGCTGCTCAGGGTCTTCTCCTGCGAGTTCTTCAGACTCCTCAACCAGACCGTTATCTATGCGAGCGCAAACATGCATCCATCTCTTTGAATTAGGAAATAAACAGTACACCATACAAGAGAGCAGATAGATTGGATATGCATAAGATATGACATACGATTTGCATTCGCAATTGCTAGAAACAGAAAAAGAAGGGGCTCGTAGTGGCTAAAGCTATAGTCGAGGTGTACCACGTGTAGGTGTGCAATTAATTATTCCATTGTCTGACTCTACCTAGCCATACTAATAGGTATCAATCACAGGAACTAATAGAGTTACAACTATCTCCAATTAGTCGACATTACACCAAGTCGTTGATTAACTACGTGAGATGATTAACGTGGTCAGTTTTAAGTAGAGGTCAACTACATAAAATAAACAACACGTTTCATGCGCATAGAATACATGGGGGGGGGGGTAGACAGGCACGTCTAAGGGGTAGACGGGTATGTCACTTGCGTGGCGGGGCACTACTCGTCGTGACGGGAGCACGGCGAACCGCGCCAAGACGCCGCATGCACCACACAAGCACTATCGCGCGCAAGGCCACACTGACACACCGCGAACGAGCCATGTGCACGCCACGCTGCTTACTGCGAGCAAGGCAGCGGGGCCGCGCCACGCAGGGGCCGGGCCGGACCGCGCGAGTAGCGGGGTCGCACCGGGGCCGGGCCGAGCAGCGGGGCCGCGCCGGGTGGGATGCCACGGCCGGGTGACGCCACGCCGGGGGCCACGCCGCTTGCGGGGAGGGGCGGGTGAACCGGGGGCCGGCCGTGGCTGCTGCGCCAAACCAGGCGAGCGTGCCAGGGGGCCGCCATGGACATGGGCGGGCCGGTCGGGGCCAATGCGCCGCGCCGAGGCAGGGGAAGCACGCTGGGGCGGGGAAAGCTGGACCGAGAGCGAGGGAGCGTGCGCTGGAATGGGCGGGGCCGCGCGCGCCGGGACGGGCATGCCATGGCCGGGGGGGGGGGGGGGGCGCCGAGGCGGATGCGAGGGAGAGGGAGGGGGCCGCGCCCGGGCGAGGGCGGTATGCCGGGGTCGCGGGCCACGCGCCGGACCGTGCGCCGTCGCGCGGGGCAGGGGCGAGGCCGCGCCAGGGCCGCTGCGCCGGGAGAGGGAGGGAGCTGCGCCGGGCCAAGGAAGGAGAAGGGGGGGGGGGGCGAGGGAGAGGAGGGAGAGGGCTCACCACGGGCAAGGACGAAGTGGCAGGCGGCGGATCGACTCCGGGCGGCGACGGGCAAGCCGGGCGAGGGAAGAGGAGGAGAGAATGTGCGCGGGGGGGGGGGGGGGGTAGAGGAGAGAGAGGCGGTTTTGGGGAGGGGACCGACTGGCAGGTGGGCCCTACCAGGGCGTGGCGGCGGCGGTTGCAACCGCCCGCGAGGCCAGCTGGACCGCGAGATGGGGGGCAGGCCTCGCCAGGGGGCCGGCTAGGCCGCGTGGGAGCTGGCTGCGCCACGGTGGGGAGCCAGCCCAAGGGAGGGGGTGTTCTATTTTCCCTTTTTTTTCCAATTTTCCTATTTAGCTCTAAACTCCATTCCAAGAATGCTTTTCACAAATCACTGAACCACAAGCAAGAAAATCATGGTCCGGCATGATGCAAAAACCGAGGAAAATATTTCTAGGGTTTACTCACACAAGGTCTCAAGCTAAATCTCGCTAGAATCTTTGAAAAATAACAAGGCATAGCGAGAAATAAAGAAAGAGGAAAGGTAACACCCAAATTTGGCGAGTGATGGAGAAAGAAAAATTTAACTCTCAAATTCGGGGCGTTACAGTATGTCCGAAGGTTCTTGCGTCTGAGAGCACAAGCGCCTACAGTGCCTAATGAAATTGTCATTGAGGCCATGATCAAAGGGCTTCAGCTAGGATCTACAGTTTAGTATTTTGCAAGAAAGCCCCCACAAACACTGGAGAAGCTTCTTCAGAAGATGGATGAATACATCCGGGCTGATAATGATTTCCGCCAGAGAAGGGAAGAAGCCTACAGGTTTTCTGAGATGACCAAGGGCTTCGGAGGAAGAATCCACCCCAGGCATGTCAGATCAATTCATAATTCCGGCCCAAGTGATGACAGAGGAAGCTAGCCTCAAAGGCCACAACATAGCTCCCAATCTTCAGGTCAACAACAGAGCTCCTTCAAGCCACCAGCCCCAAGGGGCAGAGGCGACAGGGGCTTCGGAGGAAGGTACGGAGATAAACCCAGAAGGATATATTGCTTATTCTGTGGAGAAGACAAGGGCCACACCACAAGGACATGCCAGGTCACAATACAGAAGCAAAAGGAGATTGCCGAAGCAGAAGCACGGCAGAATCAACCGAAGCAGGTTTTACATACTGCTTCATGTTACTCTCCTTATGTACTAGAGTATGTAGGAAACCAACAACCATCGGCTTCTGTTGCTTCGACAAATCATTCTCAAGCTTCCTAGGCCCAGCTCCCATTACCACCACCATTACCACCCACTCATACACGAAGCCAGCAGCCAGAAGGGCACCAGCATGTTCAACAACAGCGCGACTTCTAGGAGGAGTCCGAAGCTCATACAGTCAACAACAATATGCTAGAATCTAAGCATATCTACTGAAGCATATCCTACTCTTGATGTACCTTTATCTCTTATGCCATTTTAATTTTTGTAAGACAAACAAGTAACGAAGGAGTAAATTTTGATTTCATGTAATAATTGAGCCTGCATTAATGAGTAAAGTATGCTTTCTTCACAGACTTACGAAGCTACAAAAGTCGTTCCTAAGGGAGCGGAGCAAGTTCCGAAGCTACAAAAGTCGTTCCTAAGGGAGTGCAGAGTAAGTTTTCTGCTCCAAAGTCGTTCCTAAGGGGATGCAGAGCAAAAATTCCACCGAAATAGAAGGTGAAGAAGCTCCAAAGTCATTCCCAAGGGGATGCAGAGCTTAAATTCCACCGAAATAGAAGGTGAAGAAGCTCCAAAGTCGTTCCTAAGGGGATGCAGAGCTTAAATGCCACCGAAATATAAGGTGAAGAAGCGCCAAAGTCATTCATAAGGGGATGCAGAGTTTAAAGACTCCAAAGACGTCCCTAATGCAGAATCTTGTGTGTTCCAGTGTGGGCGTGTGTGTGTGTGTGTGTTCGGCATTACCATCATATTGCATCATATCATAGCATCATTTTGCACAACATTACATCATACATCATATTGCATCAATGACAAAAGGATTGGACACGAAGTAAATTACCGGCAATACTCTGTTAAATGAAAATGTGCTGAGGCACGAAGCAAACTTCGAGAAACGCAATTGTATCAGACCGACCATAGAAGGGGCATCTTCTTTACGAAGCATGAAAAGAAGGGAAGGTGTTTTTTCGCCAAAGGCTCAAAAACGGTATGTACGTAAATTTCATGCATCACAAAGAAATATATTACAACAATATACATGTCTCGTCAATTGTTCAAAACACCAAATGTTACATAGTATCATTATAGTAAAGTTTAATCTTCTTTCAGTATTTTTTCTACGGCTTCGTTCAGCAGCTTGTCGACGACTTCATCAATAATAGAGTCAGCAATGCTCATTTTGTCTAGTGCTTCTTTCATGTTTGGATCAGCCAGGGGGTTGTATGGCTCCTGCAGCGGTGACAGTTCAGCTGTAGTAAGCAAACTATTAGTTCGAAGCCATAAATTAAGTATTGAAGCTAAAATTCAAAAACAATACCTATGCGCCTTTCGCGTTCAGCAGCTTCTTCACCTCGCCTAGCTTCTTCTCGGGCGTCATGGGTGTCTTTTTCATTCTTCTTTATAATTTTGTTGGCCAATTCTCGGCCACCGTTCACCTAGACATCAGAATAAAATTTTCCGCCCACCAAAGTAGCTTCGGCTGAAGGGTCTTTTGTGTCGTCTATGGAGAAGGCGGCTTCGACCTGGGCTGTAGCTTTAACATGATCGCATCCAACCTTCTCCAGAATAGCCGCAAGTCCCCGAGCGTCAGAGAAAGCACAAATATCCCCACGATCACTCAGGATCTCCTCGCAAGCTTCGACTTCCCCGCTTATCCACTCAATACACCCTCGGGGTCGCCTCGAATAAAATTTTCCTCAGAAGAATAAGCACCCACTTTGGAAAAGCTAGTTTTCAATTTATTCACACAATCCAAGGATTTTTCAAAGCATCTTTCCTTGGATTCGCGAAGCTCCTCAACATTTTTCTCTAGCTTAGTCTTCCACCATTCACTAATTTCTTGGCTAGCCTTTGCGAGCGCACAATTTTCATTGGCTTCGGCAAGTTTTTTATGAAGATCTTCAACTTCGGCTTTATAAGCTTCGGATTGAGTATTAAATTTTGCTTCATATTCTTTTGCTTTGTCCACCAATGAAAGTAGAATTTTGTCTTTCTCCATGGCTTCGTTTCTTAGCCTGATGACCTCTAATCGAAGGTTGCTGAGAGCTATAGTGCAGCTCTCGTCTTCGGCGTTCTTTTGCGCCCTCAGGGCGTTGCTAAGGATTAAGCCCTGCAAGAAAGAATAAAGGATTAGCATGAGAATAAGTCTTCATTTTCATGTCCATAAGCTTCAAAGTTCACTTTCGTACCTTCATACTATTGTATGCAAGGCTATCCACGAGGTTAGCCTTCGTCATGGCACACAGGCCAGCTTCGAGCTTCGGAAATCCCATACTTTTGGCCATCTCCCGGTAGACGGATAGCTCTTTGTTGTCCGGGTGGCAGTATAGGAAATCATCTTCGTCTATGCCGTTAAACACTAAGGCCCCCTTTGGGTACTTCAGCTCCCGGCCATAGTGTTTGGCTTCAAAAACTTCTTCTTCGGATAATCTTTTTCCCAAAGCATGTCCAATATTATAGTCAAGATCTTCGGACGGTGCTTCGGGAGCAGGGGATTTGGCTTCTTTGGCCACATTTTTCTCTAGAGCTACGCTAATATCTGGAGATTCTTCTTCGGCCTTTTGCTCAGTTGCGGCAAGCTTCGCCTCAGAAGGTGCTGAGGGCCCAGCTTCGGTTTCCGTATGAGCTGTAAGAGCTTCGACAACTTTTTTCACAGGAGGAGGAGTCAGTGCTCTTGTTGTCTCCACAACGGCGTCCAGCACGCTAGCTATTCTTCTCCTCTTGGGAGTGGTGGCGGGTGCTTTTGCAACCTTTGGTAGCTCTGCTTCAACTGGGTGGCTCAGAATTTCTGGCAGATCTATTGCCTTTTCTAGTTCTAGTTTTTTGGTTGTCTCATCTTCAGCTTCGACTGAATCAACTATAGACACCTTCGACACTATAGTTGATTCCTCAGCACTTTGAGTGGCAGGAGCAGCTTGTTTCGCTTCAGCAACGGAATATGTTTCTTCACAAAATTTTGGCAATATGGTCGTTTCAATATATCTTGGTCGGTGGGTCAAAACTTTGATTTTCTTGCCCTTCGGCACAGCAATGATGGCCGAAGTGGCAGCTTTCCTCTTTTTTCCTTGCTTCTACGAGGGATGGCAATAGTTAGGATATACAAAACAAATCGCATCGAAAACTTTGTTCAGTCTTTTCTTACTCCGACCTCCGAAGGCTGAGGACAAAGCATTATCTTCGGCTTTGATATATGCCCCAAGTAACTCGTCGCTAGTAGCATCAATACATTTCAGCCAATCGTCATTTGGTTCATGAAACCTGTCCCTGAATCTGAAGGTATATTTCAACCGAACTAATCCACCTTCGATGGACCTGGCAGCAGTCTCCCTCGGCATCTCCCAGTTACTCACAAGCGGCCACACTCTGTAGGCTATGTGCTCTTGGACTATGTCTCTTGTGCCAATGAAAGCACAGACATTGCTGAAAGCCTTTTGACTCGCTTCGACATCATTTTCAATCGTCACCCTCGGCCTTCAAAGGCTGAAGCGAGACCAGATAGGACGCTGGATAATTTCCTTAATGTCCTCCCTCTCAATCAGATTATTCTTAACATAAAACCATTCCTCCATCCAGGCCTCAGGCCACCTTTTTCGAAATGTTGGAACCGGGTAGCTTGCATTGGGACGAGCAATGAATCCATAGCAACCGAAGTTGTTGTGATACTGTTCTTTGCCGGTGGCCTTCGTTTCGTACAATAGTTCATGCATATTGCAAAAAAACTTTGCACTCGGTTCTAGCCCTTGGCTTCTCACAGCCTAAACAAACATCCCCATTCCAATTATAGCTTTGGGGGTAATTAGATGCAGAAAGATCTGAAATATCTTCAGCATTTCAACCACAAATTTGCTCAATGGGAACCGAAGGCCTGCTTTCATAAAGCTCCGATAAACTACCACTTCATTTTCTTCAGGTGCAAGGGCGGTACTGTCTCCTCCAACCCTCACAATATACATGTCATGAAAGTATCTTCCCTTCATGGCGTCAATCTGGCTTTGTTTAATGGTCGATTTTCCAAAGATGGTATAGCTTGGCCACCAGGGCCGATCTTCGGAATCTTCATCTCCACTTTCCACATCAAAGTCATCACTGTCACCAGAATCTTCAGATAAATCCGCCATTATCTCCTTTGTGATCTTCTCTATATTTGTTTTTGCCATAGATTCGTACAACCCAGCAAGAAAAGGGTCCGCAACATTCTTCTCCTCATACATCTTCTCCTCCTCAGATATCTTCTTCTCTCCAGACATCTTCTTCTCTTCAGACATGGAACAAACACTTGACTTTAAGACGAAGCACCAAAATTAGGCGAGAGCTGATAGTAAGAGTTAAAAATTTGAGAAAACAACGCAAGCAACAGAAATAGCGTGGAAAATGTCGCTGCTGTGGGTTTCTATTTATACACCTAGTGCATTGCAACTTGGCGGGCCCCATTTGTCATTGAATTTCGCTATTCTAGCGAAGGGAAGGTGTTTTTTCGGGCCTTCGGCTTAAGGGCTTCGTTCACGTCGTAGTCTGAATTTGTTGTTACAAGAACAAATTAATACTACGAGGGGCTACTGTTGGGGGCCTTCATCTTCTGAAGGTCCTCAAAAACACAACTAACATGATTTCCAAGTATAATATATTGTCATAGGAACCTTCGGCCTTGAGATGAAGGTGTGCACGGTATGAAAGATGCGGTCTGGGAGAAGGATGAACCAGCTCCGAAGCTATGAATGAAGAAGCTTCGGCTTAGCGCAAGGGCAATATATGGTGGAAAATGAAACCGACCTAAAGGGAAAAAGGCTGTCTAGTCCTCGATAGATTACACTTTAGTCAATAGAAAATGTCAAGGACATGGATGTAACTTTACATAGGCTGCGTCCTGTGCCTATAAATAGATGAACAGTAACACCGTACTATTCACGCTAACTTGTAATCACTCGCACGTCACTCTTGGATTCTTACCTTCTGTCAAGCCAAAGGTACAAATGTAATTCAATATCATTAATGTTTGTTCATGGTTATATAATAATAATGCGAATAATCTAATGATTTAATATTGCTATTCACCTTCTTTTCCATGTTCAATATGTCCTCACCCTTATTATTGCATGTTATGATTATGAAGGTATGCCCTTCATAACCTTCGTCTGAAGATTATTATATCCTAAAGGAGATAATGCTTCAAAGGACGAAGGTCTTTAACCATTAACATTTGTGTTGCCTTGTTCTTAACTCATAGCATTTGAGAACAAGACCCCAACAGATACTATGATTCATTATGATTATGGTTATGATCTTGTGTCATTTTAGGGGGCTCATGCGGTTTCCCGAGTGCCTCTCCGTAAAGACCTGTTCGTTGAGAGACCACCCGAGACAACAGTACAACCATGAGGGTGGAATGGGCTGCCCTTAGTAGATTAATTAAAGGAACCTAGGGGTGTAGTTTGCTTCGCCGTTGTGCTGTCAATGGGGGCTGGGGCATAGTGCTTCCTCTGCTAAGGGTTGTTCCGAGGTTAATTCGATTTGATTTTGTTAGTCACCCAACATAGGGAGGAGTACTTTGTTTGTACGACTGGCAAAACCCAACGGGCAGTTACACACCAGGAGAACCTTTGTAAAGGCTACATAGTGAATCCCTGGCCATTCACCTTGGTAGTGAAGATCGGGTCTTGCAAACCTAGGCTGAAGAGGGATCACGACTCGTGGGTAAAGTGTGAAACCTCTGTAGAGTGTCAAAAACTGGTATATCAGTCGTGCTCACGGTTAAGAGCAGCCTTGGGATCCTCTTTGATTAGAGATACTTTGGATTCATTTATGTTGATGGTTTAATGATGATGGCTATGATTATGTTATTTGGTACTTTCCTCTTGGAGGAAGTGCTCTCTTTTGAGAATATCAACTTGGGTTTTATGATAAAACTTGGCTTCTATTAATGATAAATACCTGACCAACTAAAAGCAACTGCTTTGAGCTTAACCCCATATACAGCTTGTCCACTTCAGCCAAACGGGACAATTGCTGAGTACGTTGATGTGTACTCACCCTTGCTTAAACACCAAACACTAGGTTGTCTCCATTGCAACAATTGCTCGGGAGAAGATGAAGGAAATGCAGGGAATTTCTAGGAGTTTCTGGACTTTGAGGAATTCTAATCTAGAATGCGGCGAACCCCCTAGTCGGCTGCCTGTGAAGGCCTTTTCTTACTACGTTTCATCAAGCGCTTTGATTTATGTTTAAGTTAACGACTATATGGATGTCTTAGGCATCATGATGTAATAAAGTTATACTTATTTCCGCTATTATTTGAGTATTGTGTGATGATGTCCAATTATGTAATCGTTGTGTACGTGAATTTCTGATCCTGGCATGTACATGGTTCGCATTTGGTTTGCCTTCCAAAACCAAGTGTGACAAAAGTGGTATCAAAGCCTTGCTGACTATAGGACCGCTAACCTAGAGTAGAATGGCCACTCTAAGGATTTTGGACCCTTATTCTCACCTTGATATTTGTTGTCACTTCAAAAGTCGGTCGTCTTGAACAATCCTATGCTTCACTTGTATATACTATACCCTCATAAAACTTTGTTTTATTTTGTTTCCTAATATGTCTATGGTTTACTTGCTAGTCCTATTAACTCTAATCTCATCCTTATGCTTGTGGTGTCTTTTGTAGATGGCTTGCCTTAGACACACAGCACACAAAACAGTGATTCCTTTTCTGCCCTCTCGTCTAGCGGAGCGTCCGCTTCACCACACAAGGACCAGCCAGTCCAGTCACTTGGAGAGGCTGCACCACCGCTTGCTAGAGGAGCAGGAGCATCGGTGACAAGAGATGGAGCAGCAGTATTCTTCGTCCCCGCCGTAGCAGGAGGTGGAGTCTACGAGGCATCTCTCCCCTATACCCCCAATGGAGGCACCCCCTGCACCACCCTAGGGTGTTCCGGCTACAGGAGGAGCTGATGGAGAAGATCTATCACACCTGGTTTTAGAAGGTAAACCGAATGCGAACCATGTACGTGCCTGGATCAGAACTCACGTACATAGCGATTACATAAATGACTCATCATAGCACAATGCTTCGAATAACAATAAAGAGTAGAGCCATTTACATAATATAAATCAAAGTACACAGAATTGAAACGTAGCCAATGTAAATTAACCCACCACAGGCAGCTGACTAGGGGAGGTCGCTAGCCTAATCCTTGAACTCGTCGAAGTTCTGGAACTCCTGGAGATCCGCCTCGACATCTTCTTCTTTACTGAGTATAGATTTCACCAAAGGCAACCTGGTGTTTGTGAAAGCAAGGGTGAGTACACATCAACGTACTCAGCAAATGTCCCGTTTGGCTGAGGGGGACTAGCTTTATGTGGAGTTAGGCTGAAAGCAGATGCTTTTAGTTGGTCAGGTAATTATTACTAGTAGAGAGCCATGTTTTAACATTAACCCAAGTTGTTAACCCAGAAGTACTCTTTCCAAACGGAAAGAATACCAGAAACCATACTCATAATCACAATAGAAACCAGCATTATCCTCATCGTCATTTGTAAACAAAGTAGCCCTGATTCAATGTGTCTCTAATCAATGGAGCTCCTAGGTCGCTCATAACCGCGAGCACGACTGATATATCAGTTTCATAACACTCTGCAGAGATTGCACACTTTACCCACGAGCTGTGATTCCATCTCCAGCCCGGGCTTGCAAGACCCTTGTTCACTCCCGAGATGAATGGCTAGGGATTCACTACAAAGCCTTTACAAAGATTTCCTGACGCTGTAGCCACCCGTTAGGTTTCCTAAATGTACCGCACTCCTCCCCAAGGGGCAAACCACCCTCGGCAGAGCGAGCCGCATACACCGAGCCCCATTGATGGCACGACGGCGAAGCAAACTACACCTCAGTTCCTCTAATTAATTAGCTAAGGGTGTCCCATACCACCCTCATGGCTGCACTGTTTTCCTGGATGGTTATCCAACGAACAGGTCCTTACAAAGAGGCACTCGAAAAACTGCTCGAGTCCTCTAAAATGTCACAAGTATATCATCATATCTAGAATAAAAACATAGTATCATCATTGTATCTCATCATGTTCATTGATTAAAGTAAAGTAGTAGCATAATACTAATCATAATAATCAACTCCCAAAGGGTAAACAAGGACAGGAAACATAATACTAGTCATTCCTTAGGTTGATCATGGTATGCAGGTTGATGAATTATAAAGTAAATGGGACATAATAGGTCAGATAACACATGCCTTCACCAAACAGATGCTCAGGATGTTCAGCCTCGTAGAACTCGTAGAGTTTGATCTCTTGGTCGCCGAAGCTTGACTGTCGATTTCTTGAAGCTCAGAAATGGATCGCAGTCTATTCGCGGCGCGCAACAAATACAAACAGGCACAAGCAAACATATATTTGCATAAGAACACTACACCATACAAGATAAAATATTATAAAAGCGAGCAATATAAAATAGAGAGCGCTTCTACGATTATGCGAGGAAAAGAACCGTGATAGTCGAAGCTACGGACGAGGGGTTAGCGTGTTTACACTAAGCAAGTATTAATTAGAATATTTAATTCGACGTAACTATATTAATCGCTATTTATGAAATATAAATTAAAACTACTTAGTTTTGACTAATTTACTGTTTTTAATTATGTATAATTAAATAAATAACTAATTAACTAACATGAGTAATTATAAGCGAACAGTTTAATCTCGTGTGCGGACAACGCGCGACCGACGAGCGACAACGTGTGCGAACAGCACGCACGACACTCGCGAACGACACACGAAGACGCACGCGAAACAGCACCACGGCACGCGCATGGTACGCGTGGGCCGACATGTGAAACTAATAAATAAATGACAACATGATTACACTAAACAATTATTAATAAGTACATTTTAGTTAAGATTAATCATATTGGTGACTAATTATAAATGCGCAAATCGAATTTCTAAATTAGAATTTAAAATTGAATTGTCGTTCAAGTAGCTATTGGTTAAACAAACGTTTAAATAAATTAAATAAAATGTGCAACAGTGGGGATAAATATTTCTAAATTAAGATAATTTTAATATAAATCTAACGCAACTTGAATGGATCGAATCGGGTTTAAAATGCAAAAGTTATGACTATTTTAAACTATACTAATAATTCGCGCGTACTAAATTACGAGATTGCCATCTTCTTCCTCACGTTCTTCTCTCTCACACAGGAACCTCCATAGAGGTTGAGCAGGGTGCTCGGCTGGGAGAGGGGACCTCGACAACCGCCGCTAGGGGGCCGACCTCACCGCAGGGCGCGCTCCCGCGGGCGGGGGCCGCACCTAGGGGGAGTCGCGTGGGGGACAGGGAGGCCGCGCCGAATGGCCAGCTGGCCCGCTGCGCCGCCGCTGGAAGTCATGCCCGCACAAGCTAGGGGGCAGGGCGCCGGGCCGCCGGGGCAAAGGTGCGGGGAAACGAGGTGCTACCCCTCCAAACCCTAGAAATTGAAGAAAACGAAGAACAAGAATGGAGGAGCTCACCAGGAAAAAAGACTCTCGCCAGAGCCAAGAAGAAATCCTTTGATTGACAGAGATTCGTTGGTCCAATCGACGAACCGGACGCGCCCTGAAAGGGAAATAGGGTTAACCTTTTCCCAATAATAATTTTGGTGGCTGAATGCCCAACACAAATATTGGACTAACTAGTTTGCTCTAGATTATATGATCTACAGGTGCATAAAGGTTCAACACAAACCAATAAAAGATTGAAGAAAGGGTTTCAAAACAAAAGAGCAAAGAAACCAAGAGTGCCCTGATCTGGTGCACCGGACTGTCCCGTGTGCCACCGGACAGTGTCCGGTGCACCAGGACCGTACAGCGTCCAACTCTCCACTCTCGGGTTTCTCAGGGCGCGCTCCGCTATAATTCACCGGACTGTCCGGTGTGCCACAAAACTGTCTGGTGCACCCGCGGAGTAACGACTATCCAGCACAACGGTCGACTGCAAAAGCGCGGACACAGAGCTACAGTGCGCGAACAGTGCGCGCAGAAGTCAGAGCAGTCATCAGAGGGGCACCGGACTATCCGGTGCCACTAGAAGACAAAGCCTCCAACGGTTTGAAGCTCCCGAACCCTAACGGTTGGGTGACGTGGCTGGCGCACCGGACAGTGTCCGGTGGCGCACCGGACTGTCCGGTGCGCCCATCGACAGCAGCCATCCCCAATGGCTATGTGGTGGTTGAGGGCTATAAATACCCCCCAACCACCACCACTCCAAGCATCCAACTTTCCAGTACTTCACATTCAATACAAGAGCTAGTGTATTCACTCCTAGACACAATTCAATAGAATCAAAGCCTCTCCAAGCCCCAAACTCATTCCAACCACATAGTGACTTGAGAGAGTGTTTTGTTCGTGTTCTTTGTGCTCTTGTGCTTGGATCACTTTCTTCCTTCCTCATTCTTGTTCCCAAGTGTTTTGTAAGCAAGGCAAGAGACACCAATTGTGTGGTGGTCCTTGTGGGGTCTAAGTGACCCGTGAGAATTAAGGAGAAAGCTCACTCGGTCTAAGTGACCGTTTGAGAGAGGGAAAGGGTTGAAAGAGACCCGGTCTTTGTGACAACATCAACGGGGACTAGGTTCTTTAGAACCGAACCTCGGTAAAACAAATCACCGTGTTCATTCGCTTTATTTCTTGGTTGATTTGTTTTCCCCCTCTCTTTCGGACTCGGATTCATTTCTAACGCTAACCCCGCTTTGTAGTGTGTGCTTAAGTTTATAATTTTTAGATTCCACCTATCCAATGTTTCATATTTTAGAGTCTTTGGTAGCAAATGTTTTATTCTTATTAAAAGAGGTAGAAAATCCAAATTTGCTCCTAAGGCTATAGAAGGCTTTTTACTAGGATATGACTCAAACACAAGGGCATATAGAGTCTTCAACAAATCCATTGGATTAGTTGGGGTTTCTTGTGACATTGTGTTTGTTGAGACTAATGGCTCCCAAGTGGAGCAAGTTGATCTTGATGAACTAGATGATGAAGAGGCTCCATGCGTCGTGCTAAGGAACATGTCCATTGGGGATGTGTGTCCTAAGGAATCCGAAGAGCCCACACAAGCACAAGATCAACCGTCATCTTCCATACAAGCATCTCCACCAACTCAAGATGAGGAATAGGCTCAAGATGATATTAATGAAGATCAAGAGGATGAGCCACCTCAAGAGGAGGACAATGGTCAAGGGGGAGATGAGGACAAGGAAGATGAGCAAGAGATACAGGGCCAAAGGCCGCCACACCCAAGAGTCCACCAAGCAATACAACGAGATCACCCCGTGAAATCCATTCTCGGTGACATTCATAAGGGGGTAACCACTAGATCTCGTGTTGCTCATTTTTGTGAACATTACTCTTTTGTGTCCTCTATTGACCCATACAGGGTGGAGGATGCACTAAGAGATTCGGATTGGGTGCTAGCAATGCAAGAGGAGCTCAACAACTTCACGAGGAATGAGGTAAGGCATTTAGTTCCACGTCCTCATCAAAATGTTGTAGGTACCTAGTGGGTATTCCGCAACAAGCAAGATGAGCATGGTGTGGTGACAAGAAACAAAGCCCGACTTGTGGCCAAAGGTTATTCACAAGTCGAAGGTTTGGATTTCGGTGAAACTTATGCACCCATAGCTAGGCTTGAGTCAATTCGTATATTAGTTGCCTATGCTACTTACCATGGCTTTAAGCTTTATCAAATGGACATGAAAAGTGCCTTCCTCAATGGACCAATCAAGGAAGAGGTCTATGTTGAGCAACCTCCCAGCTTTGAAGATAGTGAGTACCCTAATCATGTTTATAAACTCTCGAAGGCGCTTTATGGGCTCAAGCAAGCCCCAAGAGAATGGTATGAATGCCTACGAGATTTCCTTATCGCTAATGGCTTCGAAGTCGGTAAAGCCGATCCTACACTCTTTACTGAAACTATTGCAAAAGATTTGTTTGTATGCCAAATTTATGTTGATGATTTCATATTTGGGTCTACTAACAAATCTACTTGTGAAGATTTTAGTAGGATCATGATTCAAAAATTCGAGATGTCTATGATGGGGGAGTTGAAGTATTTCCTAGGATTTTAAGTCAAGCAACTCCAAGATGGCACCTTCATCAACCAAACTAAGTACATTCAAGACATACTTACCAAGTTTGGAATGAAGGATGCCAAGCCTATGAAGACACCCATAGGAACCAATGGGCATCTCGACCTCGACACGGGAGGTAAGTCCGTAGATCAAAAGGTGTACCGGTCGATGATAGGATCTTTACCTTATTTATGTGCATCTCGACCGAATATTATGCTTTCCGTATGCATGTGTGCAAGGTTCCAAGCCGATCCTAAGGAAGTTCACCTTAGGGCCGTGAAAAGAATCATGAGATATTTAGTTTACACTCCTAAGTTTGGACTTTGGTACCCCACAGGATCCACTTTTGATTTAATAGGATATTTAGATGCTGATTGGGCAGGGTGTAAAATTGATAGGAAGAGCACATCAGTTACTTGTCAGTTTCTAGGAAGATCCCTTGTGTCTTGGGCTTCAAAGAAGCAAAACTCAGTAGCTCTTTCCACCGTCGAAGCTGAGTATATTGCCGCAGGACATTGCTGTGCGCAATTACTTTGGATGAGGCAAACCCTCAGGGACTATGGCTACAAATTGAGCAAAGTCCCTCTCCTATGTGACAATGAGAGTGCAATCTGCATGGCGGATAATCCCGTTGAACACAGCCGCACTAAGCACATAGACATTCGGTATCACTTTCTAAGGGATCACCTACAAAGGGGGGATATCGAGATAGCTTATGTTAGCACCAAAGAACAATTAGCTGATATCTTTACCAAGCCTTTAGATGAGAAAACCTTTAGCAAACTTTGGAATGAGCTAAATATACTTGATTCTCGGAATTTTGATTGAAACATTGCACACATAGCTGATTTATATACCTTTGATCATATCTCTTTCATTTTGGTACAAACACATATTTCTTATTATTTATGTACCAAGACTACGACTAATGTGTTTCCAAGTATATTTATATACTAAGTTGTAGATTGAAAGGGAAATGGAGTATTCGACAAAGGCAAGGCTTCCACTCCACTCTAACGGTATCATTTATCCTTCGCCGTCACTCCACATCACTCTCAATTGGTATAATCTTCACTCTTATTTACTTGTACCAATGGGGAGAAAGAATAGAGGGCTCTCAAAAGTCTCCATTTTTGGCGATTAATGCCAAAGGGAGAGAAATTATTAAGCCCAAAGCAAAAGGACCGCACCACCACACCACCACCTAATTTTAAAGTGTGTTTTGAAATTTTTTGGTATATTTCAAATTAATATGATTATTTTCAATTGGTATATTTTAAGATAGATTTTCAAAAATATTTCCAATTGGTATCTACTAAAACCCTCTTGAAAACTAAGAGGAGAATTTCATTCAGGGGCAGTTTTGTTAAGTCAAAGGAAAAGCATTTGAAACAAGGGGAGAAATTTCAAAATCTTGAAAATGCTTCTTGCAATCCTATTCATATACCCTTGACTATTTGCAAAAGACTTTGAAAAGATTTTCCAAAAAGATTTGCAAAAAACAAAACAAGTGGTGCAAATGTGGTGCAAAATGTTAAATAAAAGAATGCAATCCATGCATATCTAATGTAACTATAAATTGGTTTAATTCCAAGTAACCTATGCACTTACCTTATACAAACTAGTTCAATTCTGCACTTATATATTTGCTTTGGTTTGTGTTGGCATCAATCACCAAAAAGGGGAATCACCAAAAAGGGGGAGATTGAAAGGGAAATAGTGTTAACCTTTTCCCAATAATAATTTTGGTGGTTGAATGCCCAACACAAATATTGGACTAACTAGTTTGCTCTAGATTATATGATCTACAGGTGCATAAAGGTTCAACACAAACCAATAAAAGAATGAAGAAAGGGTTCAAAAACAAAGGAGCAAAGAAACCAAGGGTGCCCTGGTCTGGCGCACCGGACAGTGTCCGGTGTGCCAGGACCGTACAGCGTCCAACTCTCCACTCTCGGGTTTCTCAAGGCGCGCTCCGCTATAATTCACTGGACTGTCCGGTGCACCAGCGAAGTAACGGCTATCCAGTGCAATGGTCGACTGCAAAAGCGTGGATGCAGAGCTAAAGTGCACGAACAGTGCGCGCAGAAGTCATAGCAGTCATCAGAGGGGCACCAGACAGTGAATAGTGCTTGTCCGGTGTGGCACCGGACTATCTAGTGCCACTAGAAGACAAAGCCTCCAACGGTCTGAAGCTCCCGAATCCTAATGATTGGGTGACGTGGCTGGCGCACCGGACAGTGTCCGGTGCGCTCATCGACAGCAGCCATCCCCAACAACTATGTGGTGGTTGAGGGCTATAAATACCCCGCAACCACCACTCCAAGCATCCAAGTTTCCAGCACTTCACATTCAATACAAGAGCTAGTGCATTCACTCCTAGACACAATTCAATAGAATCAAAGCCTCTCCAAGCCCCAATCTCATTACAACCACTTAGTGACTTGAGAGAGTGTTTTGTTCGTGTTCTTTGTGCTCTTGTGCTTGGATCGCTTTCTTCCTTCCTCATTCTTGTGCCCAAGTATTTTGTAAGCAAGGCAAGAGACACCAATTGTGTGGTGGTCCTTGTGGGGTCTAAGTGACCCGTGAGAATTAAGGAGAAAGCTCACTTGGTCTAAGTGACCGTTTGAGAGAGGGAAAGGGTTGAAAGAGACCCGGTATTTGTGACCACCTCAATGGGGACTAGGTTCTTTAGAACCGAACCTTGGTAAAACAAATCACTGTGTTCATCCGCTTTATTTCTTGGTTGATTAGTTTTCCCCCTCTCTTTCGGACTCGGCTTCATTTCTAACGCTAACCCCGGCTTGTAGTGTGTGACTAAGTTTATAATTTTTAGATTCCGCCTATCCACCCTGCCTCTAGGTGACTTTCACACCCTGACGAAGCCCTCGATGAGACGAACGTAGCGGTACCCTCGGATTCCGCAGACAATGCACGGATTGGGAGTATTGGAACTGCTCCGAACTTCGGCGAGCAATACCGGGAGCTAGGGATCGAATTTGGAGAAACCGTTTCATTTTCTGGAATGGGCTCGATGATGAGAAGCTGGACATGTATATATATCTAGGGTTCGGACGCGATAGAAATTCGGTTAAAATTCGGATTTTACCATTTTTAAAATTCGGAGAAGCCTAGAAATCCATATTTTGTGCTCAAAATATTATAGATGCTTTCAAAAATTCCAGAAAATTCCTATAATTGTTTTGGCACCTAATGAACTCAAAAACATAATTAGAGTTTCTTAAAACAATTTTAAGTTCCTAAAATAAATAGATTTTGGTTTCCCGAAAATAGAAAAATATTCCGAAAAATATGAAAATTTACCAAGCGCTCCTATAAGATATGTTAACATGTTTCAAACACATTTTGCACTTATAAACACCATGAAACGGCATGAATGCAACAACCAAAGTGCCTCTAGGGCTCATTCCACTAGGTTTGCGCCAATATAAAACAAAATAATTCTCCATTTTAGGAAAAAGAAAAGGAAACCAATGAAATGAGAGAGTAACACCTGAATTTGGTGGATATTAGGAAAGAAATTTTATATCCCCAAATTCAGGGTGTTACAAATCTAACCCCCTTAATAGATTCTCATCCTCGAGATTCAAGAAGAGGCTAGCAAGAAAATGAGATTGGTTCATTAGTCTTTCATAGCTTCTTCTAACCTAGCTTTGACTCCACCGGCTTGACTTATGGATTGGTTGCTTTGACTTTCAGATGTCCACGACCAACTGATACTTTGGCGGAACCACCCGAATTATTCCAATTTAAGTGCCTAAGTCCCGCCTTAAAGGCTTGACCACACTTAAATAGAAATAATCCGTCAGTCCCTCGGATCAAATTCGACAAGGCCACTAACAGGATTAAGTACCACATACTCACTCGAAGGTGAGGCACAGAGAAAATACAATAAAGCATAAAACCATAATTTAAAGGAATATTTAATGTTATTACATCATTATCAGAGTTTCGCAAAAGTAGTAACCATTGTTCTTGATGCAACAGAAATTAACTAACGGTAAAGACAATGGAGGATGGGGAAGCCTGGCCCATCACTCCTCATGCTCCTCTCCTGCTGAGGTAGGGTCCCACTCGACTGTCCAACTTGGTGGCAAGGTGGACGGCTAAGTCACTCCAGCAACCATATCCTCCAGAGTACCTATAAAATTGTGCCACAAGCAAGGCTGAGTATACTAATACTCAGCTAGACTTATCCGGTGTGAGGAGTCTACTCCTCTACCTCTAGACATGCAGCCGTTTGGCTGAGGGGTTTGGTTTGCCAAAAGCACTAGCTGGGTCTAAAAACAAATGTTAGCTTTTCAAGTTTTATTATAATCCTTTAGACTAGGTGAGTACCTAGCTATTCATACATAGTATCAAACAATATTGCAATCAACATCTTTTGAATGTCACCTCATTCCACTTCTTACTCAATGTAGTAGCATGGATCAAGCAGTCTCATTACCTGCGAGAAGCAGACGATTCGAATCGAGTTTAAAACGTTGCAAGGTAAACCTAAACACACGACGTGGCGAGGCACTCCGTTCCACACACATCAACCATCCCCATCGATTCCCCATCAACAGAAAGAGCCCACCGCCTTGGCGTACAATGCCTCATTGACCCCGACTGCCGTCGTGCAGTGACCACACTTGTACCCACCATAACCGGAATGGGAGACCACATCTTAGGTCATGTGAGGAGGTCAATCCACGGGCAGGTTCACTCAGATACTAGGCTTACCGATTTACCATATTTCTCGGCATGTGTTTAATACGTTCAAACACTTGACACACAGTACCACACATTAATCCTTATTCCAATTTTCATCTCGTAGACAACGCATCCCCATGGATGTCCACAGACCATCATCCTCCCGATATAAAAATGGATACAACCAATTCCTGACCTCACGCGAGTGCTAGAAAAATCACTCGACTTCTAGCGAGATCCCTAATTAGCAAAGCAGCTACTCGACCTAGCATACTAGTATCCATCTCAAAAGGAATCCTAAGTTCATGCAACTATGGTTTCAGGCAACTCATACACTTAAGTGAATAGTATAGGCCTACAAACATTAAGTGCAGTAAAATAGCATATATATAACGGTTATGCATAAAACTGGGGCTTGCCTTCGAAAGCTGGGGCAAGGAGATCCTCAGTGGCAGGCTCTGGTGCTGGCTCCTGGACTCCCTCCTGAGCAACTCCTTGCTCCAAAATGCGTAAGTACTCTCCATCAGCGAGGCTACAATCTATCGAATGCAATGAATAAGATACATGTATGTTAATGATATGCAAATTTAGTAAACACGATGTATGGTGAAGCAATATTAAGGCAATGGGTAAACTAGGGTTTCTTTATCGTACGAAGTTCTTATTGGTGAATACTTAGTGGATTAAGGATTTAGTCATTTCATTAAAGTTTTCGTGGGCACTTAGGGAGGTCTGGTTGTAGGGGTGTGTGTAACATTATTCCCTTCCACTAATCTCCCTTTTGATTTTCTATTTATGCCCTTAATGTGGGTTTGAACTACCATAATGATTTAGCAATTTCCAAAAATGTTGTAAAAATTACAACAGGTTAACATTGGTCACTGTAGTCTATTCTACAAATTTGAGGTTAAGAATATTTAGGATAAGCTCTAGGCAAAAAAAAAACAAAAGTGACGGTAGATGGTTACTTTGTACTACAACTCTCATTTGGGTGGTGGTTCTGCACTAAAAGTTATTTTTGCTGGCATCTATAGATAATAACATGCTTCTGTGCCAAAAATCCTAGAAGGTGATTTAATGGTTATTTAGTTGTGATTATCTAAAGTTTAATGCCAAAAATACACTTATAACTAACTTGTTATTTGAAAAATATCAAACAACAGAACTTGTATGTTTCCTAGATTCATACTAGCATAATAGTAGTTATTCCTAAGGTTGGGGTGGTTCCTGCTTCAGGTTATTTTTCTAGGATTTTTCTAAGTTCTCACTGTTTTTATTAAATAAAAAGTGGTGCATTTTCTTTGTACTAAATGGGGGTTCAACAAAATTTTCTTATGAACTACATCACCTAAGCAAGCTAGGAAAAATATGGTTGCCCTCTAGTCCTCATTTAAAATTCTCTTTTTCATTTTCTTAAGGTTTGGCCAATACATGTTTTAATGGGTAATCTTCCCTTAACCTAGTATACTAGGGAATTTAATATTTTAAACAGTGTAGTTACGAGTTAAGTATGTCTCCAATTTTTCTCAGCCCTAGTCCAAAAGTATTTTTATTTTTCCTTTGTTTATTAAGGTTTGGGCAGTATATTTGTTTAAATCCAAACTCTAAAAAGCTTTGCTAAAACCATGGTGTTTATCATTTTTGTTGGGTAGTTCATAATATCTAGGTCCTAGCA
This sequence comes from Zea luxurians, assembly GCA_029449295.1. Taxonomy (NCBI): domain Eukaryota; kingdom Viridiplantae; phylum Streptophyta; class Magnoliopsida; order Poales; family Poaceae; genus Zea; species Zea luxurians. The sequence continues at coordinate 78,345 of JAOPSE010000630.1, forward strand.
AATTTTGTTTGACAACTTTTAGTTGAAAAAACTCAGTGTATGATTTTTTCTAGTTCTCTACTTATTTAAAAAGGATAAATCTTAAAGTTTAAAGGAAAAAGGCTTTGCACTGATGTCCCTGGGTTCTTCCTTAACCAAACCGTTCAAACTGTGCCCCTGAGAAACTGTTCATCAGAGTCACTGACATTTCCAAAAAACCCTTGGCTTTTTCCCCTTCTTAACTTGCGCTCCCTCCTAGATGTAGGGATAAAAAGCGGTGGCGCGGCTTACCGGCGGTGGGAGAGGTCCGGTGGACGGTTGGGTGAGGTCCGGGAGCTCCTAGCGGTCACGTCGAGGGGCGGATCACCGGCGGTATTGGCCGGAGTAGGGCTGGCCGCGTGCGCAGGCGGTCGGGCTCGCGACGCGTGCTCCAGTTTGTCCACAGCGGTAGAGTTCAATCAAACCGCCCGGGGAGCTTCACTGGAGGTCAGTGGTTTTGTAGGCGCAAGGAATCAAAGAGTGGCTCACCGTGCGGCTCAGTCTACGTGAGACGGCGGTCGGATGAAGTTCGGTGACGTCAATCCGGCACCTCCGGCGATGTCGTGTTCGGTCTAAGGGCTCGGGGAGCTTCACTGAGCTCCGGGGAGGCTAGCCGAGGGATTTGGTGGGGTGTAGGAGGGATGGAGTGGCCGGTACACGGTGGTCGGGGCTCGGCCGGCCGTTGGCACGCCGTGCGCAGAGCGAGCTCCGGTGAACTTGCGCTTGGGCGGGGCTGAGAGCGAGCGGGGGTGTACGATCAAGGCCTTGGTCGGCTTTATAGGCGCGGGCGCGGGCGCAGGGTTGGGTGTCGCGCAACGCGGCGCGTGCGAGGCCGAGCGACGGGGCATGCTCTGGCATTGCCAGGGCGTGTCGAACACGTGGCAGTTTCTTTCTACCCGAGTTCTAGCTCTTGCTGAGCAGCCAAACGTGCGAATCTCGCCATAAGACTTTTGTGAGATCTCTTCTCTGTACCTAGGGCTACCTAGTTCATGTGAGTTCCAAGGGAAGATCGAGTCTGGTTTGGGAGATATGATGGTGCCAAGTAAGGGTTGTCGGCATTGTTCATCTCGAGACAAAACTTGTGTCAAACCATGTTAAATGATTCTGGTTTGGTTTCAAATTTTTCAGGGGTGTGCCTTGGGTAATTTGGCTCCTTTTTGTCAATTGGACCTTGTAGATTTTGCGCCAGCAACTACGTGAACATCTCTGATCTTTAGAAGAGGGCTGATTTTTGACTTAGAGAAAATTTGGGTTGCTCTATAGTGCTCTCCACTTGGGGGCTGAATTTGGGGGTTTTGTGGGACCTTTTTGGAATAACACCCTTACTGTCTCTTGTAGATATATAAATGTACTTCAACTTTGGTAAAAGTTTTAAGTCATGAATTGGTCATTTGCATAGTTTTCCCACTAATCCAATGCTTGGGGGTCTAATGGCTTAAGGGGGGAGTCTAGGGTTTGAGCATCTTTTTCCAAGGTGGAGATACATGAAAAGCTAGGGTATTCCTTCTATCATGATCAACACTTAATTAAGCCATGGTTTCTAAAGTTGTGGTGCCCCTTCTCCCTACTTAACACATGTGATAATAGGCCATAGGTGCATGTTTTGAGCAAGGGCCTTGGGTAACACCTGGGGTGTTACAGCCCTCCCCCCTTAAAGGAATCTCGTCCCAAGATTTGAGTAGGGATCCTTTAGAGGGGTGCTAAGAAGGTGCATGCTTGCGCGGTGTGGTTTCTTTTGTCAAGGTTCTCTAGTAAACTGCTCTTCGAATGTCATCCTCTTTGCAACTTCAGAAGGAAGCCCTTCTAGATTTAGTCTCACAGCTTACTCAGTTCTTGTGAACTTTATTTATCTTATACTTAGATTCAAAGGGTAGGTGGGGGTTTTGGGATTTGAGTTATGTACCGATCTCTTTGGGCAGAAAATCACGGTAGTGAGAGCACAGAAAATCCTCAGTTTCCCAAGTAGCTTCCTCTTCTGAATGGTGGCTCCACTGGATCTTATACATTTTGATTGACTTTGCTCGAGTTGATCTTTCCTTACTGTCGAATATTTTGATGGGGTGCTCTTGATATGACAGGTCTAGTTCTATCTCCAATTCAGGTTCTGACAGCACTTCTGTTGGTAAGCGAACACACTTCTTCAGCTGAGATACATGGAACACATCATGAATTGCTGACATATGAGGCGGGAGCTTCAATTGGTATGCTACCGGTCCACAAGTCTCCTTGATCTCAAAGGGCCCGGTATAGTGAGGAGCTAATTTGCCCTTAATTCCAAACCTTTGAACACCTTTAGTGGGTGAGACCTTGAGATACACATGACCTCCCACTTCGAATTGGAGAGGCTTCCTCCTTTCATCATGATAGCTCTTTTGCCTAGCCTGAGCAGCTTCCAAGTTCCTCTTAATGACTCTGACCTTATCACTGGCTTCAAGCACTAGGTCAGGTCCAAATATTTCCCTTTCTCCAGCTTGTGACCAATTTAGCGGTGTTCTACACCTTCTCCCATACAAGGCATCGAAAGGTGCCATCTTCAGGCTGGATTGGTAACTGTTATTGTAAGAGAATTCTGCCTGAGAAAGACATTTGTCCCACTCCTTGACATAATGTATTACACATGCTCTCAACATGTCCTTGAGAATCTGATTTACTCTTTCTGTCTGACCATTAGTTTGAGGATGATATGCTGAGTTTCTAATCACTGTTGTCCCAAGTGACTTTTGTAGATGTTCCCAGAAACATGCTACGAACGGTGCTCCTCTATCTGACACGATAGTTATTGGGATTCCATGCAAGCGCACTATTTGGTCAATATAGATTTTCGCGTATTTTTCTGTCCTGTGGGTGGTATGCACGGGCAAGAAATGAGCTGTCTTGGTTAGCGTATCCACAATGACCCAAATAGAATCGTGGTGCCGGGAGGTGTTGGGCAATCCCACAATAAAGTCCATGCAAATGTCCTCCCATTTACAAGATGTTATGGGGAGAGGTTGTAAGGTACCCGCTACCTTTAAATGACTAGCTTTGATTCTTTGGCAAGTGTCGGACTCAGATATGTACCTAGCAATCTCTCTCTTCATCCTGGTCCACCAATATAAGGATCTGAGATCATGATACATTTTGTTACTTCCGGGGTGCATGGAAAATTTTGAGAGATGGGCCTCATCCAAAACTTTCTTACTGAGTTCTGGATCCTTGGGAAAAACCAGCCGGTCTTCGAACCATAAAGTACCCTTGCTGTCCTGACGAAAGCATTTATACTTATCCACCTTTTGATTGAGCATTTCCTTGATGATTTGAACACCCTTGTCACTAGGTTGTGCCATGATTATCTGCTCCTGTAAGGACGGCTCAACTGAGATATAATCTAAGGTACCTGGGGAAACCACTTCCATGTTCAGCTTGCGTAATTCGTCACACAAAGAGGTGACCTTAGAGTCGATGGTTAGACAGTTGCACTGGCCTTTCGACTCAATGCATCTGCCACAACATTTGCCTTGCCAGAATGGTAATGTACTTCTAGATCATAATCCTTGATCAATTTTAACCATCTCCTCTGCCTCCTATTAAGATCCGCCTGAGTGAAAATATACTTGAGGCTCTTATGGTCAGTATAAATATTACAATGAGCCCCCATTAGATAATGTCTCCATATCTTCAGAGCATGGACTACCACTGCTAACTCCAGATCATGTGTGGGATAATTTTGCTCATGAGGCCTAAGTGCTCTTGATGCGTAGGCAATAACTCAGTTGTCTTGCATCAGAACACAACCTAGTCCAGTGCCCGAAGCATCACAATACACATCAAATGATTTGGTGTTGTCAGGCTGTGCTAGCACGGGTGCTGTTGTCAGATGTCGCCTCAAGGCATGAAAGGCATCTTCACATTTCTGACTCCAATCAAATTTCACTCCTTTCTTCAACAACTCAATTATTGGTTTAGCAATTCTGGAGAAATCCGGAATGAATCGCCAATAGTATCCTGCCAATCCTAGAAAACTTCGAATCTTCGGAACGGTGGTAGGAGGCTTCCAATCCATCACTTCTTGTACTTTCTCAGGATCAACTGCTATCCCGTCCTGCAAAATGGTGTGACCCAAGAACTTGATCTTTCTTAGCTAGAAATCACATTTGGAGAATTTGGCATACAAGTGATGATCACGCAGTCGTTGAAATACTATGTGCAAATGCATAGTATGCTCGTCTTCATTTCTTAAATATACCAGAATATCATCAATGAAGACCACCATGAATTTGTCCAATTCCGGCATAAATACTGAATTCATCAAATACATGAAGTATGCCGGAGCATTGGTCAGCCAGAATGAAATCACCTAGTACTCATAAAGCCCGTATCTGGTGGAGAAAGCCGTCTTCGGAATATCACTTGCCCTGATCTTGATTTGGTGATAGCCAGAGCGAAGGTCTATTTTGGAAAACACCTTCGCTCTGACCAGTTGATCAAACAAAACATCAATGCGGGGTAAAGCATACTTGTTCTTAATAGTCACCGCATTGAGAGGGCGATAATCAACACATAATCTCAAGCTCTCATCGTTCTTCTTTACGAACAAGGCCGGACATCCCCATGGTGAAGTACTTGGACGAATGAACCCCTTGTCTAGCAACTCTTGTAATTGTTTCTTCAGTTCTACAAACTCTACCAGGGGCATCCTATATGGCCTTTTAGAAATAGGTGCGGTTCCTGGTTGCAATTCTATGGCAAACTCTATATCCCTATCGGGTGGCATCCCTGACAACTCGTCTGGGAAGACATCAGGATACTCACAGACTACTAGAATCCTGTCCACAGGTGATTCTACCCTGGTGAGGGCACAGGAACGGGTACGGCCTTGGTTGGGTAGGTACAAGGTGATTTCTCCACAAATTGGTGAGTGTATTTCAATGACTCTCGCTGCGACATCAATCAAGGCATGATGCCGTGATAACCAATCAGTCCCTAAGATGATATCTACACTCTCCAATCCCACGATAAGGAGGGTGGTTCCAACTATGATACTACCCAATTTTATTGGTACCTGCCAGTTTAGTTGATAGGTGGCAACCCTGCCTCCTGGTGTTGCAATCATAATGGCCCCATTTGTGTGATGAAATGTTAGCTAACATTTGGCACTAAATTTTGCGCTGATTAAGCTATGTGATGCATCAGAATCAAAAAGAATGACGACAGGGTAATTTAAAACGGAAAAGATACCGGTCATGACAGGTGCTCCCTCCGGAATGTCAGCCAATGTTGTGAAGTTCAGCCTGCCCTGCCTCACTTGCACCTTCTGCTTCTTGCCTTGGTTCTGATTTGCATTCTGACCCGGCCTTTGCTGGGTTCTAGGACAATTCTTGGCATAGTGTCCAGTGTTTCCACAAGTGAAACACCTATTGTCATTGCCCTGGCGGTATTACTGTTGTTGCTAGTTGTTGTTCCTCTGAGCTAGGGGTTGAGAGCGGTTGGGTGCCTGCTACTGCTACTGTGGCTAGATCACCCATCGCCCATGCTGCTGCTGAGGTCCTCTGCTCTGAGTGTCGGACACAATGCTGAAGCGCTGAGGCTGTGCTGCTGGCCTTGCTATAGGGGGTCTTCCTCTTCTTCTCTACCTGGCGAGCTGTGATGCAATCCTCCTGGGAGATGGCCAAGTTGACCAACTCGTTGTAGCTGTTGGCCCTGACTGTGTTGAGATGGTCACGGAGCTTGGTGTCGAGACCCCTCCTGAACCTGTCTCTCTTCTTCTCGTCCGTGTCAGCATGGTAGCCTGCGTACTGACAAAGGTCATTGAAAGCTTGGGAATACTGCAACACGGTACGACTCCCTTGAGTGAGTGCCAGAAACTCATTGAGCTTGCGGTCCATGATGCCTGCTGGTATGTGATGCCCTCTGAATGCCGTCTTGAACTCTCCCCACTCAACCACGTGGTCGGCCGGCTGCATGGCGAGGAAATGGTCCCACCATGTCCTAGCGGGCCCACGAAGCTGGTGGGCAGCGAAACAGACCTTGGCCACATCTGAGCACTCTCCATTAAGCAGTGGGAACTTTGATTCCACCACCCTGAGCCAGACATCAGCATCAAGCGGATCTTCTGCCCTAGTGAACAATGACGGCTGAGTACTGAGAAACTCCTGATAGGTTGCTGCTGCCAAGGCACACTAGTGGTGATCACCATCCCATAGTGCTGAGGCGGTGGCTGACGCTAAGCAAGCTACCGTTGAGCGAGCTGTCGCAGAATCTCATTCTACTGAGCCATCAGCTCCTGCATGGTAGGAGGCTGCGACGGTGGTGGAGGAATGCGCTCATTGTGTCCACGGTGCGCTCTTCCTGCCATCTGAAATTTAGGAGGTTCTGTTGTTATACTTAAAGTCTGTGATTGCATATGATAAAATAACTTAAACAGCGAAGTTTGCAAGATTCCAAGTTTGCCTCGCCTTACACAACTGGTACCATAGGATAGAATTTGATTCATGAATTTAAAGAAACTTAAAACCATTCATCATTCATCTTGCCAAAAGAGTTTCCACTAGTTACAGCAGGCCCAAAAGACTCAAATTTCTAGCCTAGTACATCCAATGTGCAAAAGCTAAGCTAGTTTCAAGGAAATCTACTCCTTAACACTTCTACCCTATATCTAACGAGCAAATGAGGCAACACTAGACTTAGGGGAAGGTGGTCCTCTCGAGCTAGCAGTGTACAAGCTAGATGCGGGCTCTAGCTCCTCCCCTCCCTCGATATCTATGTCCTCATCGGCCCCTTCTGCCTCCATGTCCTGGATCTCTTGATGGTGCAGGTCTAAGTGTTGGTTGTCTTCCTCGAGCTACTGCTGGGTGTCCTGAAGCTGGTCTTTCAGAACCTCAATGGTGTTCTCCCTAGCTTCCACCTGATCCTTGAGCTCTTGTATTTGGTTAGCCATTTGCTCAACCTAGAGATCCTTCTCCACTAGCTCGGTGGACAAGTCTACAACAAGGTCCTCCCTATTGTCTAGGGTGATCTTGGTAGACTCCACCAAGCCCATAAGCTGGGACATCGCCTCACCTAGTAAGGCCTGTAGACGATACAGGGCACTCATGCATCGAATCGTCAGGTGAGCGGTGTGTCCGGGGTATAGAGCCCACACATCCTTGGCGTGCTCAACCCTGTCCTTCCACATCGGGTCATCCTCCTTCTCAGTGCAGAACAAGCCAATGGGGTGGGTTGACATCTCCAAGGGGTGAAATCCACAAAAGGTTGTCAGTACGTGCAGAGCCGTGGCCTCTATAGTGTCATCAGCCCTGAAACCGAAAGACTCCGAGTCCAGTGAACGCCATCCTAGCTGTAGGGGATGAGGCTCCAAGGTCATTCTCACCCTACAGCGAGGTTCTCGGTGCTCCTCGAACAACTGCACCTCGTACTAGGGAGGTGTGGTGTAACCTGCCCCCTGTAGTACCTCCCACAAGATGAGGGGAAAACCCTCTCGTGTGAGACTGTCCGTGTGGGAAGTCATCTGTGTAAGGGCAAGTGTAAGCTAAAAGAAAGGAAACCAAAATAAATGGTGCTTAGTGCAAAAGGCTAGAAAAGAAAAATAACTTTCTGAGGATCTAGCCTTCCTAGGGTTAAATGGAGACCTTCGGTATATACTTAAAATTTTATTACTATTGACTCTTCGTTTATGTAGCTTCTTATTAATAATGACATTTTTACTAAGAGGATAGGAAAATGATGCATGCATGCTTGTCCTAAGCATCCTCACATCAAGTGTAGGGATACAAATATCCACCATCTATATCGTAGTAGCTTGTACGACATATTCAAATAGCCACCTAGCTAGCTACCCATCCAGTATCCTAAGGCTTCACGTCCTAGGTCTATCCTTATCATCCTGACCACTATCCAACTTGGTTTCTAAGCAAGTTTTACTTTTGAAAAGGTCGGTAAAAATGGTTTATCAATTTCTCTGAGGTGGTACAAACTCCAATACCAGCTGTGGCGGAACCGCCCGAATTATTCCAATTTAAGTGCCTAAGTACCGCTATAAAGGCTAGACCACACTTAAATAGGAATAAACCGTCAGTCCCTAGGATGAAGTCAGACAAGGCCACTAACAGGATCAAGTACCACATACTCACTTGAAGGTGAGGCACAGAGAAAATACAATAAAGCATAAAACCATAATTTCAAGGAATATTTAATGTTACTACATCATCATCGGAGTTTTTGTAAAAGTAGTAACCATTGTTCTTGATGTAGCAGAAATTAACTAACGGTAAAGACAATGGAGGATGGGGAAGCCTAGCCCATCACTCCTCATGCTCCTCTCCTACTGAGGTAGGGTCCCACTCGACTGTCCAACCTGGTGGCAAGGTGGACGGCCAAGTCACTCCAGCAACCATATCCTCCAGAGTACCTGTAAAATTGTGCCACAAGCAAGGCTGAGTATACTAATACTTAGCTAGACTTACCCGGTGTGAGGAGTCTACTCCTCTACCTCTAGACATGCAGCCGTTTGGCTGAGGGGTTTGGTTTGCCAAAAGCACTAGCTAGGTCTAAAAACAAATTTTAGCTTTTCAAGTTTTATTATAATCCTTTAGACTAGGTGAGTACCTAGCTATTCATACATGGTATCAAACATTATTGCAATCAACATCTTTTGAATGTCACCTCATTCAACTTCTTACTCAATGTAGCAGCATGGATCAAGCAGTCTCATTAGCTGCGAGAAGCAGACGATTCGAATCGAGTTTTAAACCTTGCAAGGTAAACCTAAACACACGACGTGGCGAGGCACTCCATCCCCACACACATCAACCGTCCCCATCGATTCCCCGTCAACAGAAAGAGGCCCACCACCTTGGCGTACAATGCCTCACTAACCCTGACTGTTGTCGTGCAGTCACCGCACTTGTACCCACCATAACCGGAATGGGAGACCACGTCTCAGGTCGCGTGAGGAGGTCAATCCGTGGGCAGGTTGTAACACCCGGGCTTTAAGGGACAAAGTCGGGTGCATCTCATACATGTGCCAAAGAAGACAACATATATAATAACAGAGTGTATAGAGATAAATGTCACAATATAATCAGAGTACTTATTACATAGAGGAAGACTTACAAAATAAATTATAAATATAAAACGGACTAAGGATCGTCCTTGGCGCTAGAAAGTCAACTGGGAGATGCCACCTAGATCGAATCGAACTCCTCGATACGTGCCTCCACTTGAACCACGTGATCTTCTCCTATGGGGGGTGTGAGACAGCAAGAGTGAGCTCACATACGATCATAGCTCAACAAGTCGTGGGGAATAATGTGCATGAACTCACCAAAGGTGGGAGTTCATGTGAAGTGTAAGGCTAATCAACAAAAATAAAGGCTGAAGCTTAGCATTGCTTTTATAAGTTGGTCAAAATTTTATTAGCAATTACTAAGTATAAGTAAATATCAAACCTTAGAAAATATAAGTAAAAGTAATTATAAAATAATCCCAATGCGATGCAAATGACAAATTAAGTTTTAATTCCATAGATTAATCATGTGAGGGTCCGAGCTGCTCATGACCATGAGCACGGCTAGTATACCAGTTTTACACTCTGCAGAGGTTGCGCATTTTTACCCACAAGTCATGTTACCCATCTGCCAAGGGACGGCCAATCCCATACACCTCTACCGAGGAGGCGAGGCAGGGTAACACTACGAGGCCTTTACAAAGTTCCACTAGCTTCAGAAATCCCGCTACAGTTATAGGAAGCTCCAGTGCAGGAATCCCTCGCCTGACCGCCATCGCAGCAAAATCAACCCAAGGACCTCCCTACACTAACCACTCCCCTACTGCCCTTGCCCCTTTCGGGTAAGGAAGTCATTCACTAGCTTTCCTAATTAATCAGCCAAGGGCATCCCATACTACCCTTGTTGTAGCACTATTTTCCCGGGTGGTCGCTCCATGTTCCCATTAACATAATGATCTTATCATGAACATAAATAACATAACAGAATAATTGGAACATGGATGCAATGAAATATTATCCCAAAACCATATAAAGCAATAGCATAGCTACCCAAATGATTCAGGGGTAAACAAGGTAAAAAGTATAAACAGACTAGGGTGACCTAGCTATTGGGTCCCATCAAAACTAAACCTATGCATTGATAAGTGATAATAAAGAACATTATTGGGTAAATGAAAGTGATCAAGGGCACAACTTGCCTTACACTTGAAATTCTAGTTACCAGGGTGACTCTTCGGATCCCCGTGACCGCACTGCTAGTCGTAGCAATACAAACAAGCATGGTATAGACAAAATTAACATCACACCAAACATAAGGACAAACTGAATAATAATTATCTACGCGAAGCTACGAGATCGCGGAACGAGAACCACTAAAATCGGAGTTACGGTTAAGGAGTTATGATTTTATAAAAGATCTATGTAATTAAAATACTAAACTATATTATAAATTGGTTTGTGTAAATCATATGAGAGGTTATTCTATAATAATTATCTAAACTTTAATCTAAGTTATAAATTGACCATAGATCATATTCTAGTAGATTATATTGATAAGCAGTTTAACCAACATAAGTTAAATAAAGATCTAATTATAGAAGAATGAGACATGGTATAATAAATGTTGTTATTGCATAGTAAATATTTATACGAGACTAACGCAACTTGAATGGATCAAATTAGAGTTAAAACAGAGGAGTTATGAATTTCCTAAGGTTTTATGTATTCAATACAAGATTAACCAAGAGATTAATTTTAATACAATTTTCATGTCAAATAGTGGCACTATGCGATAAACAATAATATTATAGAATTATAGAAATTGGAATGAACTAATTTGGACATCATATGCATTTTCTAAGGATTAAATAAGATTCTGGAATTATATTTATATAAGAAATTCATTTTATAAATCATTTTCACTGATTTTCTACTCCATTGGACCGCGCACAAGATTATCGAGAAAGGCAGGGGTTACTACGCAAAAGACCTTAAGACACAAAACTTCAGGTGCGGGACTGCGGTTTAATTTATATCTTTCGCAGGGGCTCATTCGCAAAGCAACAACCGTGAAGGGGTATCGGCAGGCCAGAGCCGTTCGATCACACCCGATCGGACGAGATTAGAACACGAAGCAGTAACACGTTGCAACCCGCCCTGACCATCAGATCCGATATCAACGGTTAAGGGACAGCCACGTCCTGGCTCAATCTAAACCCCACACCCGTGATCCAACGTCTAAGCTTCAATTGGGTGAAGGGGTGTCTATCTTCTAATCCTGGCCATTCAAAGAAAATCAGACAGCGGGGGCACATTTTCTCCATGGGCAGACCAGGTCATGGCACTGCCGCCGCCACGGTGAGGTCTCACACCAGCAGGCTAACCTCCGAATTACGCACACTAAATCTCAATTAAATCGGTCCACATGATACGGGTATGAAGGCGATTCTGGGCGTGATGTTCTTACTGAGGATTCGCTGTGACGAGCCTCGTCCACGGTGAGTCACGTCCACGGTGGCCGCAACTTCTTCGGTGAGGAATTCCCGTCGGACTCGAGCGCCAATCCGCACCGGGGCAGCATCTACTTCACTCACGGGAGCACCACAACGGTCTCCGGCTATCCTCAAGCTTCACTCTGCTACACCCGTGGAGAATGGGTATGGCGGCGGCGGCCGATCCCGCACGGCGGCGCTCACTCGATATCTCTCTCTATGTTTGGTACATCCCACTGGTCGAGAGGATGAGGACGCCACAGGGGTATAGTTTTATGGCTGAGGCAAGGAGGTGGGTTAAGGCGGCTGGTGCGACGGGAGGAGAAGATCTCCGCCGCGCGGATTCCGTGATTGGTTGCAACAGCGAGAACCACGCATTCTATTGAAGGAGGACCCGATGAGGCGGTCCCACATGTCGGTGATAGAGGTGAAAGCGAGCGCATGACAGGGGCCACACGTGTGGTCGAGGAGAGGTCTAGTAGCCACGTGGTGCACGCGACCGGAGTTTGTTACCGGGGAGGAAGAACCTGACGCGCCGGGCCCGCACGACAGTGATAACCCGAAGTGCATGTAGTACGCGGGGAGGCTGCAAGTAGGGCTGGCCCATCGGTGCGAGGAGATCTCAATTGGGGAAGGGAGGACTGGCAACTGGGTCTCGAATGCCAGAGCACAGGTGTGTGGGCGCGGGCAAGGAGACTGACCACCCGACCCCACCGGTCAGCGCGGAAGTGGCAGATGGGCTGGCACGTGGGGGAGGGACAATGCAAATGGGTCGACCCAAGCAAAACTAGCCCACACAGGTAAGATCTTTAGTTTTCTTTTTCTTATTTATTTTTCAAGTTTCCAATTTCAGGAATCAAACTATGATTAAATTCTAATGTTGAATTTTAGATTTCAAAGAAAAAAAAACTATGATATGAATAATACTCTTACAGCTTGCAATAATATTATTTATTTATTATTTATTTATTCTTCTCCCTATTGTTTATTTATGGAAGAAAGAAATGACTTTATTAAAATTCCTTTCTCACTTTCTATTTTATCTTTTCTTGTATAATTTGAGGTTAATTTAAGTTATGATTTTTTATTCAAATAAAATGCATCACAAAATAACATCAGCATGAGATGCACATTTCTTTATTTATTTCTTGGTTACTTGACTACTTTAATCCCCTTAATTGAGTATGCACAAGAGAAAAAAATTCAAATAATCCCCAAATTACCAACATATAAGTGTACTTAGTTTTTTATCTTCTTATTTTTCTGTGATACCGATTTTGTGCTTTACAAATCCTACCCCCCTTAACAGAAATCTCATCCTCGAGATTTGTAAGAAAAGGAATATAGAAGAATTGGTTCGTACTTCATCTTTTAGTCTAAGTCTATAATTGTTTCGAAAGTCCAGAGTCTCATTTTTTTATAGTCATTAGTGGGTGTTTGGAATAGCATAGGTATCCAGTTACTTGTTATGTAGGATATAAGCTGAACAGGTTGGGGTAAAAAAAAGATCATGGCAACGAACAGACTTCATCTGAAATGTTTAAGTCTTGCTTCATATCGAGATTCGCTTTGACTATTATATCCTTCCTTGATAATGTTGATCATTTCTCCCTGGTCTTGGTCTCATGATTCGAGGTTAGTATACATCATCGGAGTTGGGGAATATGGTTAAGATAGATATGGTTGAGATAGACTAAAAGATGTAGGTCAAAATTTTGTTTGATGTTAGGTGGGGATAGTCAGATTGTACAATTCACCATGACTCTAATGGTTGAGTTATCTCATGGTTGAGTTAGTCTAATGCATCAATTCAGATTTAAAACTCATTTATAGGAATATGTTTTAGTTAATACTTGTAACATAGATTAGACCATATTAGATTAGGTAGGATCTAGATTACATTGGATATAACTAGATTAGACTAGTTTGAGTTGGATAGATCTAGCAGGGTAGGATATATATATTATTAATACATATTAGAATCGTTTGAGATGGGATGGATTATATGGGTAGGTAGAACAGAATTTCTGTTTAAATTAAAATAGAGGAGTTATGCCGCCATAGAATGGTTGAGGTAGTTGCATAAGGCTAGGTTGGACCAAAACTCCAACTTAGGTTAAAACATATTTACAAGAGTAGGATCCAATCTTATTTTACCAATGTTATCTAACATGTTTGTCCATTAGATTAGATCTGACCAGATTAGATGGGATCAGAATTAAATTAGTGTAATTAGATTAGACTAGATAAGATCTACTCAATTTATTTTGAAATGGATCATGTTTGTTACACTTTTATGAGATAAGCAAAGTGGTGGGGATAAGTGTGCTTATTAGGACAAGATGACTCTCTAGGAATAAGATATAATCTTTTGAGATTAGTTAGATCTATTAGGATAGGATAGAATCTATTCAAGATAAGATAAATTTATTAAGGTAAGAAAGAATCTTGTAGGATAAGATGGATGTTGGGGACTTGTTCTCAAATGCTATGAGTTAAGAACAAGGCAACACAAAACGTTAATAGTAAACGACCTTTGTCCTTCGAAGAATTATCTTCCTTTAGGATATAATGATCTTTAGATGAAGGTCATGAAGGACATACCTTCATCATCTCAGCATATAATAATGAAAGTAGAAGCATATGAAACATGGAAAATAACATGAATAATCATATGACATTATTAGAGCATTTTTACTAAATTATCATGAATGAACATGAATAATATTGAGTTACATTTATACCTTCGGCCTGATAGAAGGTAGAGATCCAGGTGTGACGTGTGAGCGAATACAAGTCAGCGTGAACATTATAGGGTTACTGTTCACCTATTTATAGGCACGTGACGCAGCCCGGTCGAAATTACATTCATGTCTTTGATAATAAATTACAAACATGACACAACTTATCAGGGACCGAACGGTCTTTTCTTCTTTAAGTCGGTACCGCCCTTCGTCTCAAGGCGCGTCATTATGCCGAAGCTTTCTGGGTTGTAGCTTCGACATATACCTTCGTGTCATGTTTGCGTGTATATCGTCCTGCCGAAGGTGTTTTTGCTTAAAGGACCTTCGGCATAGAAGAAGGCCCCCAACTGTAGCCCCTTCGCGGTGCTGGATCGTTTTTTGTAACGAGCTCGATTCACGAAAAATCTCAAAGGCTTTGGAATGCCGAAGGTCCGAAAAACACCATCCCTGAGCTCGTTGCCGAGAAACGATTAGAATACTCCATGCGTCAGGTGGTCCACCGTTTAGCGAATGCAGACGATCTGGTGGTTTGCCTTCTGAGTACCGAGTGGTCCACCGTTCAGCGAGTACAGGCGGTTTGACGATTCACCTTCCCTCCTGCAGCACTATATAAACAGACGGGTTGGTGCAGAGTTACCACATCATTCATTGCCATTGCACTGTTGTGCTGTTAAAAAATTTAACCATAGCCAAAGCTTTTTCACTGCGCTCTCAAGCGAACACATTCATTTAGAGTTAACTTTGTCAAAAGGGTGAGCTTCGTCAAAACTGCAAAAAGAATCATCAACTTCGTAAAAACCGCAAAAAATCCATCAGATGGCCAGAGTACGTTCAACTGCAAGGGTGACTCGTGAAGGAGAGGAGACCGATAATTTTTAAAGTTATGAGACAGTCAGGTCTAGTTATGACTGAGGAAGGTACTGACGAAGGTGCTCCTATTGCTAAAGCTGAGCAGACCATTGCTGAAGAAGGAGACACTGAAGGATGATGAAATAGTGTTTTTCAAGAGTTTTTTCAGAGCTGGATTGCAATTTCCTCTGAACGAGATGATAGGAGAAGTCCTAAATTTTTTTGAGATTTATCTTCATCAGCTGACCCCTAACACCATCGTTAGGCTCAACATCTTCATTTGGGCCCTTCGAAGCCAAGGGATGGACACAGATGCCGAAGCATTCTGTCGAGTGCATGAGTTGCACTACCAGACGAAGGCCAGGGCAGACGGCTTACATGAAAACTTTGGTTGCTACAATTTTGCATATCGCAAGGATACGAAGGCTCCGGTTCTCAGCTATCGCACCAAGTCGCCAACAAGCTAGAAAGGTGAATGGTTTTATATCAAAGCTGATGAGAAGAAAAGAGAGAAACTGATGACGATGGTTATGTGCCCGATAACTCTAAACTTCGGAATGACTAGGCCCCTATGCAACATGAAGCCAGGGTCACCATGCCAACTGTCTGTAGCAGAATTCAGGGTGGTGGTTGAACAAATCAGCACTAGAGATCTGGTGCAAGAATACCTGGCCAATAGAACATCTTCAACATCGAGTGACTGGAGCATGATGAAGCTAAAGGGAACAGAGAAAAAACTTGAGCTTGTTCGATTGCCTTATCGCTTTAAATTTGAGAAACAGTTCAAGGAGCCTTGCCAAGAATGGATGGAAATGATCGAAACTATGTGCAATGAAGTTTTGGGGAACTACACCAAAAAAGAAGACCAATTAATGACTGCAGCCTTTAGCACCCGACCAAAACAAAGGTTGAACCGGGTAATGGACGCTCTAAATTTTGAATATCCTGATTATGAGCGACTCAACAAAGGTGCTGAAGGAGCAAAAAGGAAAAGGATTGTTAGCATTCTGAGCAGGCAGGCTGCAAGAATGGTGAAGGAAGATGAAAAAGCTTTAAAGAAGAGAAATCCAGCCCCGAGCCGAAGGTGACGGCTTCGAAGAAAAGGAAAGCTGCAACTCCAGAGCCGAAGGTGACTGAGGTGGAAGAGGAAATTCCTTCAACATCTCCAGTTGTCGAAGTGGCCGAAATTTTAAAGGTAATGACTGAATCTCTACCTATCAAGCTGCTAAGCCCTCTGGGACCAGAACTGACGAAGCTTTTTCAGAAGAAAGAAGAACCTTCGGCCACAAAGAAGGCAGATGGGCTGAAGAAGCGAAGAATTGGTAGCGTAATGCAAGCCATTGAGAAGACACCACCATCGCCCTCGGCATCTAAGATAGCACCTGCTGTAAGCGCCGAGGCCGCCGCCAAAGCAAACATATCGGCTAAAGCTGCAGCTGCCGCCAAAGCTGCCAACTTGGAGAGCACATTATCTGGGATTGATAAATTGCTGTTGGATATGCCTACAGAAGAAATAGTTGCAGCTGCAGAAAAGGTTATGGCCCCAGTGTCTAATAAAGGAAAGAAAATTACCGATCCTGCTTCAGAAGAAAAAGATTTTGAACTTCAGAACCTGATCGGACAAGAACTATCTAAGGCCAAAAAGAAGGAACTACAGGAATACGGCATTTCCTGTGGCTACCAGCCAGGAGCCATGCTCTTTGGTAGGATCAATGAAGAGGCCTTGGGATGCGTTCACGACCGTATCGGGGCAAAGGTAATCGGCACTCTGTCGAAGAGTGTCGGTTTTCCGAAGCTCGAAGCTGATATTAGTAGCTACCGACGACAACATATCGTCGGTAGTTTGTTTTATTCCAACTTTAAGGTAAAATTCTTGTGATGAAGCAAAAAAAATTCTTATTTTTGTGACGAAGTAAGTTTGCTAATGAAGGTTTATTTATACAGAGTATGCTGCTGAGCAAAACACTACAAATGCAACAAGACCTCAAGGATAAAAAGAACGAAATTATAATCGAGGGTTTAGAGAACAAAATCAAAGAATACGAAGCTTCTCTTGAAAAGAAAGATTTCTTACTCCAAGCAATGGAAGGTTCCTTAGCAGAAGCTTAAGCTGAAAATACTAGATTAAATGGGGAACTTCTGCAAAAAACAGAGAGCTTCGAACAAGAAAGAAAAAACTTGTAGTCGAAATACGAAGCCGAAGCTGCCGAGAAAACAAAGCTACAACACTCTTTGAAAGAGCTTCGGAAAATACGTCTGGAAGCCTGGCAGCCGCTGCGTACAACAACTGAAAAAGGTTTTTAACTCAGCTGGGGCCAGCGCTGAAAAGTTTACCCCTTCGGCCGAAAACATATCGAGCACCTTTGAACATATTGAAGGCGAAGTTGAGGCGCTCGACGAAGTAATAGCCGGGCACGATGACTTCTGTGCCCTGCTAGCTTCTCGTGGCATAGCTGCAGCATTTTTGAAGGCTGGCTGTACGCACACAAAAATTGTAAATAGGCCAAACTTCAGCCTATCTTCAATAGATTTGGTTGACATCCCCAATATATCCTGAAGCATAGGGAGCAGATTTATAACACTGGGCGAAGGGTGGTCGAGAATTGGCTAGTGATGAGGCCCGAAGCCTGCTTAAGCCGGTACTATACTTATACATGATGCTTACTCTCTTGTAATTACTTTTTACCTTATACTGCTTTGTTGTGCTGGATGATGATGCCGAAGGTCAATAGTCCGAAGCACTTTTCGAAGATTGCTGGAGCTGCTGCATAAAGCTTAGAAACATTTGTATTATCTTTGTAAAAGACATTGTAATTGGAAATCGAACAGTACTTTGTATATTTGTCCATACCTTGTAATATATTTTTACCTTTTTCTTCCATGTGTAAATTGCTTTGCTGTGGATGAAACTTATACCTTTTGAGCCAAAGGCGAAAAACACTTTCCCTTCTTTTCGTACACAACGAAGCATATTTTGCTTCTTCATGCTCATCAAAGCATTGTTATCAAAGCTGAAGTATCTGTTTGTGCTTTATGTTATGATGGTGATGAACTTATGAATGTCTACATGAATGCAATGAATGATGTCATGTAATGTGCAAATGAATGTCCCGTGCACACACACGAAGCCACACCTAGACTCTATATCCCCTTAGGAACGACTTTTGAGTCTTTTAAGCTCTGCATCCCCTTAAGAACGACTTTTGAGCTTCTTCACCTTCTATTTCGGTGGAATAAGTTCTGCATCTTCTTAGGAACAACTTTTGAACTTCTTCGCCTTCTATTTCGGCGGTATTTGGCTCTGCATTCCCTTTGGAACGACTTTTGAGCAGAAAACTTATGCTGCGCACCCTTAGGAATGACTTTTTGGCAACTTCATCATGCTTTTGGCTCTGCATTCCCTTAGGAACGACTTTTGAGCAGAAAACTTACGCTGCGCTCCCTTAGGAACGACTTTTTGTAGCTTCGTCATGCTCTGCATCCCCTTGGGAACGTCTTTTGAGCTTCTACCTATTTTTCTTTTTTGCACTCGATGGTGCTTGCTCAGATTTTACATATTACATTTTTTGGGGATTTGGCCCTCGTAGGGCTAAATAAGAATGAAAAATTACAAGCTATGGCCCCATTAAAAACCTTTCTCCCTTCTTGAAAGGAAAATGGTGACATAGAAAAAATGAAAAAGAATTACATCGAATTACACGTAGTAACGCCAAAGCTCATCCGCATTCCAAGATCTGGGTATGTCGTTACCGTCCATATCCTTGAATCTATAGGAACCGGGTCTTGACGAAGATACTACCAGAAGAGGACCTTCCCACTTTAGTTGCAACTTGCCCACTTTGTCTGGGTTGGCCACTCTCTGAAGCACCAGATGCCTTGGCTTGATGTTTTTCAATTGAACTTTTCTATCACGCCACTTTATTGTTTCGACTTGATATTTATTGATGTGCTCTATAGCCTGAAGTCTGGTCCCTTCTATAGTGTCTTTTGTTACTTGATAATCAGCTTCATCTTATGCCGAAGTTGTTGTTCTTATTGATCCTGCCTTTGCCTCTTCTAGAGTTATTGCTTCGTCACCAAACAAGAGTTTGAAGGGTGTAAATCATGTTGACCTTCACGCAGTTGTGTTGTGGCTCCACACTACTTTAATCAGCTCGTCTGGCCACTTTCCTCTGGGTTGGTTGAAGATTAGCTTCATTATTCCTGTCATTATAATTCCATTTGCTCTTTCTACCAGCCCATTTGATTCTAGATGTCTAACTGATGCAAAATGAATCTTCGTACCAATTCGGTCACAAAAAACTTTGAATGCTTGGGCATCACATTGTGTACCGTTGTCGACAATTATTGCCTTCGACACACCGAAGCGATAAACAATATTTTGCCAGAAGAATTTTTGGACCGTGACCGAAGTTATTGTAGCTAAGGGTTTCGCCTCAATCCACTTGGAAAAATATTCCACTGCCACTACAACATACTTCAGATTGCCTTGTGCTGATGGGAGTGGACCCAACAAATCCAGGCCCCATCTTTGCAATGGCCAGGTTGGTTGTATTAACTGAGTCAGCGATGAAGGTTGTTTCTGGTCTCTTGCACATTTTTGGCAATTTTCACACTTCTGAACCAGATCTGCTGCATCTGAAGCTGCCTTCGGCCAATAAAATCCTTGTCTAAAAACCTTTCCCAGCAAAGGTCTAGACCCAATGTGAGATCCACACAATCCTGCATGAATTTCCTTCATTAGCTCTATACCTTCGGTCTGGATAAACACTTCAGAAGTGGAGAGCAAACTCCATGTTTGTATAATTCCCCTTCTATCATGACATATGGTCTTGTCTTTGCTTCCATTCTCTTATTATAAACTTCGTCATCCGAAAGACAGTTACCTTGGAGGAAAGATATGATTTCAGTCCTCCAATCTTCACTATGTATAGGTGATATTGTGAGTACTGCTCTCTCCATAAGTTCAACCGAAGTTGCTTTTATTGTCTCAAAGAATACTTCTGAAGGTAAAGGGAGCCCCTGTGCTACGAACTTGGCCAGTAGGTCCGCATGCTCATTTTCCCCTCTTGGAATATTTTTTACAGAAAAACCTTCGAAGAAGCCTCCAGCCTTCGGACTGTGTCCAAATATTTTTCAAGCTTCGGGTCCCTTGCCTTGCTGCTTTTATCTACATGGCCAGAGATGACTTGGGAGTCAGTTTTAAGGATCACCTTTCTTACTCCCATTGCCTTTAGCTTCCGAAGCCCCAATAGAAGGGCTTCGTATTCAGCATTGTTATTTGTACAACTAAAGTCCAGTCTTGCTGCATAGCATGTTCTGACTTTAGAGGGCGCTACTAGGACAGCAGCGGCTCCTGCGCCGAAGGTTCCCCAAGAACCGTCACAGAAAACTCTGCAGGCTTCGACGTGTTTTGTTACTTCTTCTTGAGCCCCTGGCGTCTAATCAGCGATGAAATCCGCTAACGTCTGGGACTGAATTGAGGATCTGTATACATAATCAATAGAGAATTCATTGAGCTCAGCAGCCCATTTTCCAATCCTCCTAGTAGCTTCTCTATTCCTCATTATGTCCATTAGAGGTTGTGTTGAAGGAACAATTATATGATATGCTTGGAAATAATGCTGAAGCTTCCTTGAGGCCATCAATAAAGCATATAACACCTTTTCCAACTCTTTATAATTTTTCTTTGATAGGCTTAGAACTTCGGAGACAAAATATACTGGTGCTTGTTTTTTGGCCTGGCCATCTTGCTTCTCCTGTACAAGCGCCGCACTGACCGCATAGTGAGAGGCTGCTACATATAAGAGCAATGGAGCCCCTGGCGAAGGTGGAGTTAGTGTTGTAAAGTCGATCAAGTATTGCTTTAACTCTTCGAAAGCCCTTTGCTGAGCCGGACCCCATTGGAAAACTTCGGCTGACTTCAATATTTCAAAGAATGGTAAATTCCTTTCTGCTGATCTGGATATGAATCTATTTAACAATGCCAACCTTCCTGCCAACCGTTGGGCCCCTTTCATCGTATTTGGTGGCTCCATCCGAAGGATAGCTTCGATTTTATTCGGATTAGCTTCGATTCCCTTCGTTGATACTAGACAACCAAGGAACTTGCCCTTCTTCACTCCAAAAACACACTTTTCTGGATTTAATTTCAAACCAGCTTGCCTGAAGTTGGCAAATGTTTCTTGCAAGTCAACAATGTGATTTTCTTGCTTTGTGCTTTTTACTAAATGTCACCAACATAAGTCAGCACATTCCTACCTATTTGAGAATGAAGGACCTTGGCTGTCATTCTGCTGAAGCTTCCTCCAGCATTCTTAAGCCCCTCAGGCATCCGAAGGTAACAGTAAGTACCACTGGGAGTTATGAAGCTAGCCTTTTGCTCATCTTCCTTCTTCATCCAAATTTGATGATAGCCTGAGTAGCAGTCTAGTAGATTCATGAGCTCCGAAGAAGTTGCTGCATCTACAAGAGAGTCTATTCTTGGTAATGGGAACTCGTCCTTTGGGCATGCTTTGTTGAGATCTGTGAAATCAATACACATTCTCCATTTGCCATTAGCCTTCTTCACTATAACGGTGTTAGCTAGCCATTCTGGATATGTTACTTCTCTGATAACACCAGCACTGAGAAGTCTCTTTACTTTGTTCCGAGCACCTTCAGCTTTATCATTAGACATCTTCCGAAGTCTTTGCTTCCTTGGCCTGAAAGATGGATCCACATTAAGTGAATGCTTGATGACATCTCTGTTGACACCACAAAGATCATTGGCTATCCAGGCGAAGACATCTTTGTTGTTGAACAAAAACCTTATCATAGTTTTTTCATGCTCATCAGATAACTGAGACCCCAGCAGTATCCTTTGATCTGCTATATCTTCACATAGGAGCATAGGCTTTGGCTGATCTGCCGAAGCAGCCTTCTCTCTTTTGTGTTTATATTGTTGACAAGCTTCGACTCCATCTATGTTGTGTATTGCCTTTGAATCTATCCAACTTCCTTCAGCCTTTCTCGTAGCTTCTTGACTTCCGTGAACAACAATGGGCCCTTGTTCCAAAGGTATCTTCATGCATAAATATGATGGATGAAGTATTGCTTCGAAGGCATTAAGTGTTCCTCGACCAATGATTGCATTGTATGGGTATTCCATGTCGACAGTGTCAAAAACAACTTGCTTAGTTCTTGTGTTGTGAACATATCCGAAGTTTACTGACATTGTGATTTTGCCAAGTGCCACAATTTGTCTTCCTCCGAAGCCACAAAGAGGGTGTGTAGCATCATGAATCTTGTCTTCTAGTTCTTGCATAGTTGCATCTGCCTGAAAGCCTTTGCAAATATAATGTCCGTTGCACTGCTTGTGTCAACTAGAACATTGTGGACTAGAAACCCCTTGATAACACAAGATATGACCATAGCATCATTGCGAGGATAGTCTTTTAGCTGAAGATCCTCCTAGGAGAAGGTGATTGGGATGTGGGACCACTTGGACCTCACAAAGGGTCCTTGCACCCCAACATGCTGCACTGTTCTCTGCGCTTCCTTCTTCTGCTTTTTGTTGGCTAGCTCTACACTTGAACCGCCCGTGATTGGGAGCACCAGCTTCGGGACCGAAGGTGCTGCAGCCTGGTTGTTGAACGAAGCCATCGTCTCAACAGTGGAAGTGAGTTCACCGGAGGTGGGCGCCAATGTTGGGGACTTGTTCTCAAATGCTATGAGTTAAGAACAAGGCAACACAAAACATTAATATAAATGACCTTCGTCCTTCGAAGCATTATCTCCCTTTAGGATATAATGATCAATAGACGAAGGTCATGAAGGACGTACCTTCGTCATCTCAGCATATAATAATGAAAGTAGAAGCATATGAAACATGGAAAATAACATGATTAATCATATGACATTATAATATTGAGTTACATTTATACCTTCGGCCTAACAGAAGGTAGAGATCTAGGTGTGACGTGTGAGTGAATACAAGTCAGTGTGAATAGTATAGGGTTACTGTTCACCTATTTGTAGGCACGGGACGCAGCCCGGCCGAAATTACGGGAGTCCCATTAAACCCTTGTGGTGGCACGTGTTTCTCAAGTTAAGCTCCATGTTCCAATTAACATTAATGATCTTGACATGGACATAAATAGAATAACAAAATAACTAGAAATGGATATAATAAAATATTATCCCAAAACCATGTAAAGCAATAGCAAAACTATCCAAGTGATTCATGGATAACAAGGTAAAGAGATAAACAATCTAGGGTGACCTATCGGGTCCCATCAAAATTAAGCCTGGTAAATGATTATAAAGAACATTATTAGGTAACAAAAATTTTCAAGGGCACAACTTGCCTTCAATGAGCTCCTACTCAGCTACTTCTATCTACTGGGCACCAGGATCCTCAGTCACAGGTTCTTCTACTCGCCACAATACAAACAAGCACGGTATATATAGAAAATTAACATCACACCAAACATGTAAACAAAATACATAATAAAAATCTACACATTAAAATAAAATCCTAGGAACAGGAATCATAATTTTTGGAGTTATAGATTTTAGGATATGAATTTCCAAACGTTTTATGTTCTTAATATATGATTAATTAAGAAATAAATTTTATTATTGTTTTCATGTCAAAACAGAGACCCTAAGTGATAGAGAATAACATTACAAAATTTTAGAAACTGGAATGGGTTATTTTGGAGTTCATATGAATTTTTTATGGAATAAACAAGTTCTAGGATTTATTTTCCCATTAAAAATCATTTCCTGTTATTAACTATCCATTTCCTATGAACTCAGGACTGGGCCTCGATTACCAGGAAAGACAGGGGTTAATACCGAAGAGTTCCTAAGACTCAGCGCACTATGCACAGGATGGCGGGTTTATTCATGTAAAGTGTGGGGTTTCTTAAGCAAAATGTCCCTGCGAAGGGGTACCCAACGCCGAGATCCGTATGATTACAAATGAACGGCTCTGATTAGAGCATCGCCGCAACATATCGGTCTACAAGCAGAGCTCCAAGATGTTGATCTAACGGTTACTAACTTCCGAATCCCGCTCAAGGCGCCCGACCGTACGATCATAGATCATCGGTCCACCGTTCACTCCACCGAATAGTTACGTTGGACCCAATCTCGTACGTTGAACTAGGACCAACGGCAGCCAAGCTACCCCATCGCCAGAGCCGACAGTGTGGCGGCGCAGCATCCGCACGGCGACGGGTTCACCGGAGCTCGCGAAATCCGGTCCTCCCGAGCGCCATACCCAAATTTGCTAGAGCATAACAGGGAGGAAGGGAAGACGAACACAACGGGGCCTCACTTGTGGCCGACTGAGGTGAGGTGACGCCCGTCCAAGAAATGACGCGAGCACGGTGAAGGACTCCGCTCCGGCGAAGAATTACCCAATCCTCAGTGCACCCCCGGCCCCAATCCACCACAGTCGCGACCTACGCAACCAGGTGAGTTGGCGAGACTCTGCGACCACCTTGAATCGACGGCGGACCAGCGAATTGATGGCGGCGACGCAAGCTCTTTCCTAGCGGTGGATTCTCTTTCTCGAGCGGCAGCAGCGACCTCTTATGGGAGCTGTACGCGTGGAACAGGGCACCATATACGTGCGTCAGGCGTTTAGGAGGGGCAACAACCGATGCCGAAGTCGTGGGGGAAGCTCGCCGCGGATCGCGTGTGTTCTGTTGCCACGGTCGCGTGGATGCTGGTGACAGGTGGGACCCCAAGTGCAGCATAAGGACGAGGTCGCAACGGGGGCGTGATACGGTGTGTGACGCATGGGTCCCGCAGAGCAGCGATCACGTGGAGTGTGCGACTGGCAACATGGGCCCGCTAGCCAGTGATACGCCACAGAGCTGGCGCGGTGTGACTGCCTTGTGGACCAGAGATGTCGGCGCACACAGGCGTGAGGGAGAGCGGCTGGCCAGTGGCCCCTACGTGACAGCGCGCGGTGGAATTATAGCGTCTTGGGCCACGCGGTGATGGAGTTGAGTGGGCCGAAATACTGCCTGGCGGCCCAGTTAGGTGTCTTTAGTCTTTCCTTTTATTTTTCTTTTTTTCTTTTTGATTCATTTCCTTTTCATTTGAATCTCTAATTTGAATTTGAGTCTGGTTATGAAATTCACCTTTGAGTCAAATGTATAAACTCAAATCTGTGTAAGAATAATATATATATTTTTTATACTTATTTTTATTCACTTAGTAATTTCCCTTCTCTTTTTTTCTAGATTCTTGAATTTTCCTTTAGGATTTAAATTCCACTTTAGACCTTAACATATTTCTTTTTATGTTATTTTTTATATTGTCACAAATAATGCACTCACAATACAAATCCCAGCATGATGCATAATTTAGTGGCATATATTTTATTAATTATTTGTTTTTAAGTATGGTGTTCACATGTGATGGTACATAAAGGTCACACTCACACATAAATAAAGAGAATTTGTTTCTTCTTTTATATTTCCTACAAATTACAAATTGGGTATTACAAATCCTACCCCCTTAAAAAGAATCTCGTCCTCGAGATTTAGGAAGGACTAGGGAAAAGATGGGGAAAATCTATGCAAAGCTCTTCTTCTCTTTCCCATGTTGCTTCATCTTCTCCATGGTGACTCCATTGCCCTTTGCACATCTTTATCATATTAGTTCTTGTAACTTGAGTCAATGTATAAAGAATCTTGAAAGGATACTCCGTGTAAGTCAAATCACCCTAAACACTGAGCTCATCCATTGGTAACTGTTCCTCAGGGACACGGAGACACTTCTTTAGTTGAGACACGTGGAACACATTGTGCACATTAGATAGACTATCAGGTAACTCGAGTTGATAGGCCATCTCACCAACTCGCCTAAAAACTCTAAATGGTCCAATAAAGTGAGGAGACAATTTGCCCTTACCTTTAAATCTCCTCATTCCACGAAGTGGTGACACCTTGAGGTACACATGATCACCTTCCTCCAACTCCAGTGGTCTTCTTCTATTATCAGTGTAGCTCTTTTGCCTGGTCTGAGCTACCCTCAATTCTTCTGAATTATACGGACTTGTTCTTCTGCTTCTTGTATAAGTTCAGGCCCAAAGAACTGTCTTCCTCTAGTCTGGTCCTAATATAGAGGAGTCCTGCTCTTCCTGCTATATAGAGCCTCGAATAGTGACATCTTCAGACTGACCTAGTAGCTATTATTATATGAGAACTCAGCATAAGGTAGACTCTTGTCCCAACTACTACCAAGCTAAAGGGCACAAACTCACAACATGTCCTCCAATACTTGATTAGTCATTTCAGTCTGTCCATCAATCTGAGAATGGTAGGCCAAACTAAAATTCAACTTCGTACCATATTCTCATGAAAACTTTTCCAAAATCTAGAGGTAAATTGTGATCCTCTATCCGACACGATCTTCTTCAGTACACCATGTAGAGACACAATCTGAGCCATACATAAATCTGCTAATTGAGATCCCTTATAAGTAGTCTTGGCTGGAATGAAATGAGCCACTTTGGTCAGTCTATCCACAATCACCCATATAGATTCATATCTTTTCGAGGTGCGAGGCAATCCAGTAATGTAGTCCATACCAATCCCTTCCCACTTCCATTCGAGTATCTTTAACGGGTATAATAGTCTAGCTGGTCTTTGGTGTTCGGCCTTGACTCTTTGGCACACATCACACATAGCCACGTGTGCAGCCACGTCTCTTCTACGTCCATACCACCAGTACTTCTGCTTCAAATCCCAATACATCTTAGTACTACCATGATGAATAGAATAATTCGAGTCATGGGACTCCTTCAAAATAGTCTCACGAAGACTATCAATCCCAGGAAAACATATCCTATCCTTGAACCATACTGTGCCTTGCTCATTTCCGGGAATTCTGGCCCTCGACCTTCAGTAATCAGATCCTTAATCTCTTGTATTTTAGCATCACCAATCTGCCCTTTGCGGAATTCTTGCTCCAAGGTAGGTTCCACATCAATAGTAACTCCTTCAGTGTGAGCAACTATCCCCGGTGTTGGGGGCCTTTGTCCTCCGAAGGTCCTCAAAAACATAATTTAACAATGTCTTCCAAGTATGGCTTATGGACGGTACCTTCGGACTCAGGGTAAAAGCATACACGATGGGAGGAGTATGGTCATAACGAAGGTTGCTGCTGCTCCGAAGCCACGTTCAAGGAAGCTTCGGCTAAATTGCAGAAAATGGAACCGACTTAAAGGGGAAAGGGCTGTTTAGCCTCTTCTTCTGCTGCCTTCTCTTCAATTTCTTAGGGTTTTTTCTTAGCAGGCTCTGAAGGCCCAGCTTCGGCACTAGCCTGGCTCACTGTAGCTTCGACTTCGGCCGGTTTTGTTTTAGCTTCGATTTGCATTTTTGAAGCCTCGGCAGTTTTCCCAGGAGTAGAGCTTGAAGCCTCTACTGATTCTAGCACATCTAGTACACTTGCCATCCTTCTTCTTTTGGGAGTGGCTGCAAGACCTTTTTGTATCTTTGGCACTGTCACTTCCGTCGAAGGGCTTAAAACTTCTAACATTTTTGTTCCTTCAGTTTTTGGCTCTTTGGCCTTATCTTTACCAGTCTTTGCCTTAGCTTGCTTGGCTGAGGGTGCCTTCGGCATGGTAGCCGGTTCTTTAGCCTTCTATGTAGGAGGAACTGGCTCCTTTGGATCAACAGCTGAAGAAGTCTCGCTGCCAAACTCGGGCACCACAGCTAGCTCAATATAACGTGGCTGGTGGGTGAGGACTTTCAACTTTTTACTCTTCGGCGCAGGCTCATCTGGAGTGGCCGAAGCAGCAACTTTCCTCTTCTTTCCCCGTCCCCACAGCGGGTAGATGTAGTCGGGGTAAACAAAACCAATAGCATCAAAAACTCTATTCAATCTCTTTTTTCCTCCGCTCCCGAAGGATGTGGATAAGGCATTATCTTCCGCTTTGGAATATGGTCCAAGCAGTTCATCACTTGTAGCTTCAATACATTTCAGCCAGTCATCATTCGGTTCATCAAATTTATCTCCGTATTTGAAGGTGTATTTCAACCGAACCAGCTCACCTTCGCCAGACTTGGTAACAGTCTCTTTCGACATTTCCCAGCTCTCTAAGAGAGGCCACACTCTAAAAGCTATATGCTCTTGGATTAAATCCCTTGTAACGATGAAAAAACAGACAGTACCAAATGCGTTTTGGCACGCTTCGGCCGCTTCGTCAATCTCAACCTTCGGCCTTCGAAGGCCGAAGCGGGACCAAATGGGGCGCATGATAATCTCCTTGACATCCTCTCTAGCTACTAAGTCATTCTTCACATAAAACCATTCTTCCATCCAATTCCCTAGCCACCTCTTCCGAAATGTTGGCACTAGGTAACTTGCGTTGGGACGGGCGATGAACCCGTAACAACCGAAGTTGTTGTGATACTGTTCCTTCCCCGTGGCCTTCGTCTCATACATGAGTTCGTGCATGCTGCAGAAGCACTTTGCACTCGGTTCTAGCCCCTTACTCCTTACTGCCCAGACAAAGATCCCCATCCTTAATATAGCTTTGGGGGTAATTTGATGGAGGAAGATCTAATAAATTTTTAACACTTCGACCACAAACCTGCTTAGAGGGAACCAAAGCCCAGCTTTAAAGAAGCTTCGGAAAATCACAACTTCGTTCTCCTCAGGCGCAGGAATGTTGTTGTCTTTGCCAGCCCTCACAATAGACATGTCTCAAAAGTATCTTCCCCTCACATTTTCAAGGTGACTTTGCTTGATGGTCAATTTTCCGAAAATTGCATGACTCGGCCTCTCGGGTCGATCCTCAGAGTCTTCGCCTCCACTCTCCGCATCATAACTGTCACTATCACCAGTGTCTTCAGACAGGCCTTCCAGGATTTCCTTGGTAATCTTCTCCGTATTTGCCTTTGCCATTGATTTGATAAACCCAGCTATATAAGGATTAGCAGCCTTCTTCTGCTCAAAGAGCTTCTCCTCTTCAGTGAGCTTCGTCTCAGCAGCAACTTTCTTGTCTTGAGACATCTTTTCTTCGGAAATGGCGAAAATGTGTCCTTAAAACCGAAGCTTAGAAAGTATGAGAAACTAAGCAAGCGTTGGTGAGCAAGAGCTATAAAATTGAACAAACAAAGCAAGTGGCACAGACAGTGTACCAAATCTGGTTAGTGTGAGTTCTTATTTATACGCTCGGCACACTCTAAATTGGAGGGTCCCGCCTGTCATTGACTGATTGCTATTCTAGCAAAGGGAAGGTGTTTTTTCGGACCTTCGGCTTAAGGCCTTCGTCCATGTCGCAGTCTGAATTCGTTATCCTAAAACAAATTAATACTGTGAGGGGCTACTGTTGGGGGCCTTCGTCCTCCGAAGGTCCTCAAAAACGTAATTTAACAACGTCTTCCAAGTATGGCTTATGGACAGGTACCTTCGGACTCAGGGTAAAAGCATACACGACGGGAGGAGTATGGTCATAACGAAGGTTGCTGCTACTCCGAAGCCACGTTCAAGGAAGCTTCGGCTAAATCGCAGAAAAGGGAACCGACTTAAAGGGGAAAGGGCTGTTTAGTCCTTGTAGATTTATCTACAAGTCAATAATAAATGTAAAGGGCACGACTGTAATTTCTCACAGGCTGCGTCCTGTGTCTATAAATAGATGAACAGTACCCCCATACTGTTCACGCTGACTTGTATTGGCTCATGTGTCACGCTTGTACTCTATTGCCTTTTATCAAGCCAAAGGTACTTTTTGTAATTCAATATTGTTCTTATCTTTCCATGATCACATAAGGCAGAATGAATAATATGATATAATTATTTGTGTTATTTTTCATATGTCATACGTTTCTTCTTCTGTTTTAATATTCACTGCAGTCATGAAGGTATGACCTCCATGACCTTTGTCTAAAGATCATTATATCCTAAGGGAGATAATGCTTTGAAGGACGAAGGACTTTAACCTTTAACATTTTGTGTTGCCTTGTTCTTAATTCATAGCATTTGAGAACAAGTCCCAACACCCAGGTTAAGTCTCCTAAAATCCTCAACAATCTCATCGGGTAGCTGGCCAACAATAAATGAATGAACGTGCTCCTTTCGACTCAAGGCATCTGCAACCAAATTCGCCTTGCCCGGGTGATAGTGAATTTCCAAATTATAATCCTTAATAAGCTCCAACCAACGGCGTTGCCTAAGGTTGAGATCCTGATGTGTGAATATGTACTTCAAACTCTTATGATCCATCTACACTTGGCACTTGGTTCCCATGATATAATGCCTCCATATCTTAAGTGCATGCACTATGACTACTAGTTCTAAGTCATGAGTAGGGTAGTTCAACTCTTGTTTCCACAAATGACGAGACGCGTAGGCAATCACATGTCCTTCTTGCATAAGCACACATCCCAAGCCTTGGCCACATGCATCACAATAAATGTCAAATCCTTTTTGTAGATCTGGCATAACCAACACTGGGGATGGCATCAATCTCAACTTCAGTTGGTTAAAACTATCTTGGTACTTCTCGTCCCACTTAAACTCTCTTCCCTTCTCCAGAAGTGAGGTCATAGGCTTAGCAATCTTAGAAAATCCTTCAATAAATCTCCGATAATATCCTACAAGTCCCAAGAAACTTCGAATCTACGCCACTATCTCCTTGACTTTAGCAGGATCCACTTATATCCCTCCATTAGAAATGATATGTCCAAGGAATGGCACCTCGTCAATCCAGAACTCGCATTTATTGTACTTGGCGTAGAGTTGATTATCTTGTAGCTTCTATAGCACCAATCTCAGATGTTCCTGTGGCGGAACCGCCCGAATTATTCCAGCTTAAGTGCCTAAGTCACGCCCCAGGGGCCGTAACACACTTAAATCAGAATAACCCGTCAGTCCCTCAGATCTAGTCTGATAGAGCGACTTAACCAGGATCAAATTCCACAATCTCACTCGAAGGTGAGTCACAGAAGAAATACAATAAAACAGGAAACCTCAAATTAAGTACTGAGTTATTACATAAATCGGAGTTTTTGAGTAGCAAATAAGAGTTCACAAAATAAAGTGCAGCGGATGATCGATGTCGTCGGTATCGAGGAATTGGGCAAGGCCTAGCCCACTACTCCTCGTGCTCCTCTCCTGCCGGAGCAACATCCCACTCGACCGTCCAACCCGGTGGCAGGGTGGTAGACCAAGTCACACCGTCAATCATTTCCTGAATAGTACCTGCAAAAATTTTGCCACAAGCAAGGCTGAGTATACTAATACTCAGCTAGACTTACCCGGTGTGAGGAATCTACTCCTCTACCTCTAGACTATGTAGCTGTTTGGCTGAGGGGGGTTGGTTTGCCAAAAGCACTAGCTGTTTCTAAAAGCAAAGTTTTAGCTTTCCAGTTTCTATCATCATTAACTTAGCTAGATTGCTCCTTCTAAGCATACATGGTAACAATCAATTTATACAATCAACAAATTATCTTATGTAACCACATTTCACTTTTTACTCGATGCAGTACAAGGAATCAAGCAGTCTCATTAGCTGCGAGAAGCAGACGATTCGAATTGAGTTTTAACCTTGCAAGGTAAACCTAAACACACGGCATGTCAGGGTACTCCGACCCTGCACATGACAACCGTCCCCATCGATTCCCCATTCGCGTCCAGGCCTCACCACCTTGGCATACAATGCTCCACTGACCCCGGCTGCCGCCGTGCAGTGACCGCACTTGTACCCACCATAGCTAGCATGGGAGACCAGTCTCAGGTCGCATGAGGGATAAAGTCCGCGCCCGGCTTCACTCAGGTACTAGGTTTACCGGTTACCATATTTCCCGGCATGTGCTTAGTACGTTCAAAAGCTTGACTCAGGTATCCACACATTAATCCTTAATTCTTTTTCCCGTCTCATGGACAAGACATCCTCCCTGGATCCAAGTCCATAGACCAACATATACCCCGTTATCAAGATGAATACAATCAATTCCTGACCTCGCGCGAGTGCTAGAAAAATCACTCGACTTCTACCGAGATCCTGATTAGCCAGCAGCTACTCGACCTATCATACTAGTATTCATCTCAAAAAGGAATCCTAAGTTCATGCAACTATTGGTTTCAAGCAACTCCTACACTTAAGTGCACATTACAAACCTACAAACATTAAGTGTAGTAAAATAGCATATATAAACGGTTATGCATAAAACCAGGGCTTGCCTTCAATTGCTGGGGCTGCAGGGAGATCCTCAATAGCAGCCTCTGAAGCCTGCTCCTGGTCCTCCTCTTGGACAGGTCCTTGCTCGGGGATGAGCACGTACTCTCTGTCGGTAAGATTACAATCTAATGAATGCAATGCGTAAGATATATGCATGATATGATATGTGCTTCTAGAAATTACAACTTTAAAGGTGTATATTCTTGAGTTAAACAAGGTTACTTTACTTATGTAAGACCCTTGGGTGGTATACTTGGTAAATTGGTTTAAACTTAGCTAAGGTAAGTAGTGGATTCAAATTTTTTTTTGGGTTTCCACTGAATTCCTTTTAAGTCTTAGGGAGAATTGATAAGTTCTCAAGTTAGCCTTATTGGGGTGAGGTTTATTTCTTCTTCCCTTTTCTTTTATTCTTTTTAATGTTTTGGAGTGGATTTGAACTACAAGTTGCTTTTATAAAATTCTAAAAATTCTGCAAAAATTACAGTGGCTTGGTACTGGTGTATATTTCTCTGTCTCAAAATTTGGGGATCAGGAAGTGAATGGTTTTCTCTGGACAAAATTATCAAATCCTAGGGCAGAAGGGGTGCTTTGAACTACAACTATTATTTAACAGTGGGTAATTTTCTAAAACTTATTTTTGCTGGCTTTTAGGTGTCATAACATGATTTGGTGCAAACTTCTAGCCATTAATACCTTTTAGTTATTTTTCTATGGCTTTCTCAAGTTTCTAGCCACATTGGTGCTTTCTACTACCACTATATTTGAAAAATATCAAACAACAGAGTTCTTATTTTTCTTAGTTTTTGTTTTGTGCAAGAGCAATCATTCTGAAGTTTGGCATCTATTTGCTTAAGGGAAGGGGTGGTATGCATTATTTGAATCAAATGGCCTTTCTTTTAAATTATTAGCAATAGGTATGAGTTTGCTTCTTTTTCATGGGTTTGCATTTTTCTCTGGTAGTTTATCTCATCATGGACTTAGCTAATTTTTGGTTGCCCATTATCACATTATTAGGGGTTGTTAAAGATTTATTGGGAAAATGTCTTATTATCACTTTGTATTTATTTTCCTTACTTAAAAAGTTGGGCTGAGGTGCTCTTTATTTTTGTAGTGGGGCTCTGGTGGTTATAAGTCCACTGGATTTTTATTAATCATTTTGGTTATAGTTTTGCCATTCTACTAATTGATTTTCAGTCTATATAAGGCTAAATAAATCATCTTAATTTAAGACTGGTCCAAATTAATGGTCTTTGTATTTTTCCTAGGTTCTCTGTTACATAAGTAAACTAGGAAAAATAATCTTAATCATTGTTCATTAATTTCTAATGCCTTTCTGATTTTCTCTAAGTTTTGGACAAATTAGCTTTAAATGAATAACTACATCATAATTTCTAATGCTGGGGTTCCTACCTTTTTTAAACAGTGTCTAAATGAGGTTTAAACATCTACAAATTTTCTTAAGTTCAGCACAGAAGAAAAACTAATTTTCCTTAATTAAACAAGGTTTGGTGGGTTTCTGTTTTTAATTTTAAACTCTAAAATTTAGAACAGAAAGCATAGGGTTTATCATTTTTAAATGACAGTTCATAATATTCAGGAGCTAGCAAAATTGGTTTGACAACTTTTTATGAAGAATTCAGCAAGTTATGGATTTTCTAAGTTCTCTGGTCATTTTAAAAAGATTAACAAAAATGGTTTAATGGAAATCCACTTTGCACTGGGGTCCCTGGCGGGTTTTTAAGTTTTCCTCGCGAATCAGTCCTTAAGCTACTATTCACATGAGTCGCTGACGTTACCGAAAACCCCTCAGGTTCTACGGATCCTAACCCGAGGTCCTTCTTCTACCTCAAACAGTAACCACGGCGGAAGAAAGGGCAGAGGGGCTTACTAGCGGCGAGATTGCTCCGGTGAAGTGGTCGAGGACGTAGGGGAGGTCTCGGGGATCACAACGAGGTGTGGGTCACCGTCGGAGATGGCCGGAGTCGGTCGGTCCACGCACGCAGGCGGGGATGCTCGTCGGTGGCGAGGAGTCCGGCCTGGTCACGGCGAGATAAAGCAATTGGATGGGTCAGAGAGGTTCATGGGATGCCAGAGAAGATATGGGTGCAAGGAATCGGTCGGAGACTCACTGGATAGCTCGGTCCACGCGCGGCGGCGGAAGACCGAAGTCCGGTGAGGTCGATCTCGGGCCTCCGGTGAAGTCCGGCCGGGTCCGAGGGCTTGGCAAGCTTCACGGGCTACTGGCGGAGCTAGCCAAAGCACTGGCTTGCCTAGAGGATGGCTGGGGTGGGCTGGCCACGATGGCCGAGGCTCTGGCGGCAATGGCGGGCAGAATTGAGCTCGCCGGAGCTAAGGGAATGTGGCTGGCCGGTGAGGGTGAGTGCGGGGCGAAGTGAGGTGCGCCTGGGGAGGCTTTATAGGCGCAAGCGGGCACGGCCGAGGGCGTGGGCGCGCGGCGGACTTGACTGGACGCCGGGGCGAACGCGCGCGCGGGTTGGGCGAGCTCTAGCGTGCCGACCAGGGTCGAACACGTGTGCCCGTGCGTTCTGCCCAAGTTCTGGCGCTTGTGGTTGCTCATCCGAGCCGGCTCTCGCCTTGGTCAGTGCACAAAACCTCTTCTCCTCCCTACAAGCTACCATTCTTGTGTTGGGGTCAAAGGATTTTGCCTACTGGTTGCAGAGATATGGAGCCAGGAAATCCGGTCTGTCTCCCTGCTCAAACCCGAGGCAAATCCAAGGTTTTGTTGTGTCTAGGGCTCGCGTCCCAATGCCATCTTCTGGCACACGATAGAGGGGTTAGTTAGACACAATTTTGTCAATGGGGCCATTAGGATTCGAGTTGGGGATCAAGGTGAACATCCCTGATCTTTGGCTCAAGGTCTGAATTTCAGAATTCTGAAATTCAGAATTCCCATTAAGTCCCCACATGAGAAGCTTGATTTGGGGTTTTTCTTGAGTTATTTTGGCTAAGCTTTCTCAACCTTTCTTGTTGCTCATTAAATATACTTCAATTTTTATAATTGGCTCAAGTCAAAATTTTAAACTTTTCATCCCCTTTTTCTTATTTTCTTAAATTTTGCTCATGGGGCTCACTTAGGGTTTTCATTACGGTTGTACATTCTTATCTTTTTAAAAGACTCAATTGCTTTGATCATGGTACTTTTAAGTATATACTTGGTGAATCTTTTAGTACTTAAGTTATTTGATGCTCATGCTTTCTTTGGTTCACATAAAATGATGGTTCTTGGTTTGGCATTTGAGAGAAACCCTAGGTGACACTGGGGTGTCACAGCCTTCCCCCCTTAAAGGAATCTCGTCCCGAGATTCGGGCCAAAGTCCTCCCGGGGTGAAGCGAAGGGTGAGACTTATAGGAAATGGGTGAGTGTTGTTATTATCAGGGTAAAACTGTTCTTTGAATGTCATTCTCTTTGCAACTTCAGAAGGAAGTCCTTTTAAGTTTTACTTCATAGTTACTCCATTCTGAGTTAAGATTATATTTTTGAAAATTAGATTCGAAGGGCAGGAGGAGGGGTTGGGGGTGATTACGTACCAGCTTCCTTAGGTAGGCAATCGGGAAAGTTGGATCTCAGGAATTCCTCGGTTTCCCAAGTAGCTTCCTCCTCTGAGTGATTACTCCACTGGACCTTGTACATCTTGATCGATTTAGCCCGAGTTGATCTCTCCTTGCAATCCAGAATCTTGGAGGGGTACTCTTGGTACGATAGATCTGACTCTATCTCCAATTCTGGCTCTGCTAAGATCTCAGTCGGCAATCGAACACACTTCTTCAGTTGAGATACATGGAATACATCGTGAATGGCAGACATCTTTGAAGGTAACTTCAGCTTGTATGCCACGGGTCCACATGCTTCTATGATCTCATAAGGTCCGATGTAGCGAGGGGCTAGCTTGCCTTTGATCCCAAACCTCTGCATTCCCTTGGTGGGTGATACCTTAAGGTATACAAAACTTCCCACCTCGAACTGGAGAGGTTTCCTTCTTCTATCATGGTAACTCTTCTGCCCGGCCTGAGCAGCTTCTAGATTCTCCCTGATTAGTTTGACCTTCCTTTCGGCTTCAGTCACTAAGTCAGGTCCAAAAACTTTTCTTTCACCAGGTTGAGACCAATTGAGTGGTGCCCTGCACCTTCTTCCATAGAGAGCTTCAAAAGGTGCCATCTTTAGGCTGGATTGATAACTATTGTTATAAGCAAACTCTGCTAAGGAGAGGTGCTTATCCCAGTTCTTGCCACAATCGATCGCACAAGCTCTCAGCATATCCTCCAGAATTTGGTTTACCCTTTTCGTCTGACCATCAGTCTGTG
The DNA here is from genome assembly GCA_029449295.1 of Zea luxurians. Taxonomy (NCBI): domain Eukaryota; kingdom Viridiplantae; phylum Streptophyta; class Magnoliopsida; order Poales; family Poaceae; genus Zea; species Zea luxurians. The sequence continues at coordinate 114,945 of JAOPSE010000630.1, forward strand.
GGTGGTAAGCTGAACTTCTGATTAGCTTAGTTCCCAGAGACTCTTGCAATTGTTCCCAAAATCTGGCAACAAATTGGGCTCCTCGGTCAGAAACAATGGTCCGAGGTAATCCGTGCAAACACACGATCCGGTCAATATACAATTCTGCATATTTCTGAGCCTTATCAGTGGTGTGCACAGGAAGAAAATGTGCCACTTTCGTCAATCGGTCCACAATAACCCAAATCGAATCATGATGACGAGAGGTGTTGGGCAGACCCACAATGAAATCCATGCTGATGTCATCCCACTTCCATGAAGGTATGGACAGGGGTTGCAAAGCTCCAGCTGACTTCAAGTGGCTTGCCTTTACCCTCTTACAGGTGTCACATTCTAATACATACTGGGCTATCTCCCTCTTCATTCTGGTCCACCAGTACAAAGGCTTCAGATCATGGTACATCTTGGTGCTTCCCGGATGCATAGAGAATTTGGAGAGATGAGCTTCGTCCAAAATTTTCCTCTTGAGATCCTGGTCCTTAGGAATCACCAATCTGTTTTTAAACCACAACACACCCTTTTCATCCTGGCGGAAACAATTATACTTCTTGCCCTTCTGATGGAGATTCTCCTTGATAATCTGCACTCCCTTGTCACTGAGCTGGGCCATGATGATCTGGTCTTGCAAAGCTGGGTCAACAGAAATGTGCGACAAAGAACCAGAAGGAATTACTTCAATTTGCATCTTGCTCAACTCATCACACAAGGTGTTAATGCGAGAATCCATCAGAATACAATTGCACTGCATCTTCCGGCTCAAGGCATCTGCTACCACATTAGCTTTTCCTGGGTGGTAATGTACCTCCAGGTCATAATCCTTGATCAGCTCTAGCCATCTTCTCTGCCTCATGTTGAGATCAGCCTGAGTAAAAATGTACCTAAGGCTCTTATGATCAGTGAAGATGTTGCAGTGGGTCCCCATTAGGTAATGCCTCCACATCTTCAATGCATGAACCATTGCTGCTAGCTCAAGGTCATGAGTGGGATAGTTCTGCTCATGAGGCCTGAGTGCTCTTGAGGCATAAGCGAAGACTCGGTTGTCTTGCATCAAGACACATCCTAGCCCGGTGCCAGAGGCATCGCAATATACATCGAAAGGCTTGCTGTTGTCAGGCTTTGCCAACACTGGTGCTGTGGTCAGATGCTGCCTTAATGCATGGAAGGCATCTTCGCACTTCTGACTCCAGACAAATTTGACTTCTTTCTTCAGCAACTCAGTAATAGGCTTCGCAATTCGAGAGAAGTCCGGAATAAATCTTCAGTAATAACCAGCTAATCCCAGAAAACTCCGAATCTGACGAACAGTTGTTGGTGGCCTCCAGTTCATCACCTCTTGCACTTTATCAGGATCAACAGCTATTCTGGCCTGAGAGATAGTGTGACCCAAGAATTTGATTTCCTTTAGCCAAAAATCACACATGGATAACTTGGCATAAAGGTGGTGCTCTCGCAGACGTTGAAGCACTACATGCAAATGCCCGGCATGTTCTTCTTCATTCTTTGAGTACACCAGAATATCATCGATGAAAACCACCACGAACTTGTCCAATTCAGGCATGAGAACAGAATTCATCAGGTACATGAAATACGCTGGTGCATTTGTCAGCCCGAATGACATCACCAAGAATTCATATAGCCCATATCTGGTTGAGAATGCCGTCTTCGGAATATCACTTGCTCGTATCTTGATCTGATGGTAGCCAGAGCGAAGGTCTATCTTGGAAAATACCTTGGCCCCAACCAACGGGTCAAAGAGAACATCAATACGAGGCAAAGGATACTTGTTCTTGATAGTTACCGCATTAAGAGGGCGGTAATCTATACACAGCCTCAAGCTTTCATCTTTCTTCTTCACAAATAGTGCTGGACATCCCCAAGGCGAAGTGCTTGGGCGAGTAAAACCCTTATCCAGCAACTCCTGCAATTGCTTCTTCAACTCTGCCAACTCAGCGGGTGGCATCCGGTAGGGCCTCTTGGAAATTGGGGCCATTCCCGGTTGCAACTCGATGGCGAATTCAATATCCCGGTCCGGTGGCATTCCTGGCAACTCATCAGGGAAGACATCTGCATACTCACAGACCACTGGGATTTTCTTCAAAGGTAACTCCGTCATAGAGAAAGCACATGACTGAGTAGAACCTTGACTGGGCAGAATTAAAGTGAAGTTCCCACAGAACGGAGAATTAACTTCCACGGTACGGCTGGCTACATCAAGCACAACTTGGTGCAAGGTCATCCAATTAGCTCCCAGAATAATGTCCACATTTTCCAAACCCAACACAGGAAGAGTGGTTTTGACAATGTGGCTTCCCAGTTGAATAGGCACACTTTGGTTTAATTGATTAGTTGCAATTTTACTCCCAGGTGTGACTATCATGAATGACCCTTTAGAGTGAGAGAATGGTAGTTTGCATCTAGCACTGAACTTTTGGCTAATGAAACTATGAGATGCACCAGAATCAAACATAATTAAAGCAGGTTGATTATAAACTGAAAAGATACCAGTCATGATAGGAGCTCCTTCTGGTATTTCCTCTAGAGTGGTGAAGTTGAGCTTCCCTTGCCTGACTTGCACCTTCTGCTTTCTTCCCTTGTCTTGATTTGGTGCTGGCATCTGCCTCTGCTGGTTCCTGGGACAATTCTTGGCATAGTGGCCCACATTGCCACAAGTGAAACACTTGTTCCCATTGCCCTGGCGGAACTGCTGCTGCTGAGGCTGGTTGTTCCTTGGGGCGGGAGCTGGGTAGCGGTTGGGTGCCGGCTGCTGCTGCTGCTGAGGTGGCCTGATCACCCATCTGCCTGCCTGCTGCTGAAAACCCCTGCTATGATTGTGAGAAACAATCCGGAACCTCTGAGCCTGAGCGGATGGTGCTGCCATTGGTGCCTTTCTCTTCTTCTCTGCCCGGTGAGCAACAATGCAATCCTCCTAGGAGATGGCCATGTTGACCAACTCATTGAAGCTATTGGCCCGGACAGTGTTGAGTCGTTCCCGCAGCTTGGTATTGAGACCCCTGCGGAAGCGAACCCTCTTATTCTCATCAGAATCAGCATGGTACCCTGCATACTGGCATAAGTCGTTGAAGGCTTGTGCATATTGTAGTACCGTGCGGGTTCCTTGATTAAGGGCCAGAAATTCATTCAACTTCCGATCAAGAATGCCAGCTGGGATGTGGTGTCCTCTGAAGGCAGTCTTGAATTCCTCCCAAGATACCTCACGATCAGCGGGGAGCATAGCACGGAAGTGATCCCACCAAGTCCGAGCAGATCCGCGAAGCTGCTGCACGGCGAAGCGGGTCTTGGTAGCATCAGGGCAGTCTCCCGTGAGGAGGGGAAACTTGGACTCGACGACGCGAAGCTATACGTCGGCGTCCAACGGATCCTCTGCCTTGGTGAACAGGGGCGGCTGCGTGCTCAGAAACTCCTGGTAAGTGGCCATTGCCAGAGGTCGCTGAGGCTGGCGCTGCAAGAGCTGTCACAGAATCTCATTCTGCTGGGCCATCAGCTCCTGCACTGTGGGAGCTGGAGGAGGTGGCGGGGGAACCTGCTCGTTCTGCCCGCGACGCTGCCTAGCTGCCATCTGAAAACAGAGATTGTCGCCATTGTTATCCCAACTCACAGTTTCGAACGACAAGATATCATCTCATATGGAAGGAAAAATGCCATAATCATAATATTAGGTTCGAAATGAAGATAACATGGTGGCAAAGATCCCACAGATTTCAAAAGTTCACAGGGTTACACCAATCAGGGGAAAGTACCCATAAGCCTAGTCCAAAATGTGATATTACTAAGCTCGCATAGGTTTCTTTCCGCCTAAAAGTTTCGAAGCGACTGCTTAACCCTGAGCGGTGGAAGCGACACTGGACACGGGTGAAGGGGGCATCGAGGAGGTAGTCCCATTGGCACCAGGTGCTGGTTCTAGCTCCTCGGGATCCTCTTCTCCCTCGCTTCCTGCTTCATTGGCCTCCATCTCCAGTGGTGCATGTCCAGGTGGTTATTCGCTTCTTCGAGTTCTCTCTGCACATCGTGGAGCTGGTTCTCCAAGACATCAATGGTGTTGTCTCGGATCTCCACCTGCTGCTCCAAGGTGGTGATGCGCTGGCTCAGCCTCTCCACCTGCAGATCCTTCTCTACCAACTCGGTGGATAGGTCGACCACAAAATCTTCCCGACTGTCGAGAGTGAGCTTGGCAGTCTGAGCGGTGTTGGCAAGGAGTGCCATAGCATCGCTCTGAAGGGCCTGAAGGCGGTACAACGCACTCATGCACTGAACAGTGACCCTCCCAACCAAGTCAGGATACATTGCCCACACATCCTTCACATGGCTCACGCGGTTACACCACATGGGATCATCCTTCCTCTCAGCAGGGAAGAGTCCCAAGGGGTGCATCACCATCTCCAGGGGATGCTAGCCACAGAAAGTTGTCAGGGCCTTCATGGCTACCGCTTCAACGGTGTCGTCCGTCCTGAGTCCAATCGTCTCAGAATCAAGAGAACGCCAACCCAGCTGAAGGGGATGAGCCTCCAAAGTCAACCAGACCCGACAACAAGGTACCCGATGCTCCTCATACAACTGCACCGTGTACAAAGGGGGCGTAGGGTAGCCGGCGGAGTTAAGCACTTCCCACAAGATGGAAGGAAAACCATCGCGAGAAAGGAAGTCAGAACTGAAACGAGAGTCTCCTCCACTGACGGGGGTGGGTGAATTCATCTGCGGAGGGGAATCAAAGGTAAAGATTATGGTGGAAGGAAAAGAAAAAGAGAGCCCGGATGGTTTTAAAGAAAGTGGGTTAGCTCAAATTTTAATTCCTCTTTGATGTTTTATAATGCATGCATGCTGGGAAAAAGAAAACGTTGCCTCTCGAAAGAAAATAGGGTGCTTTTCAGGGCATCCTTGAAAATATAAGTACTGGCCCACGGGGCCTAAGTAATTAGCCACCCATTTTCCCTCTATGCCTAAGGCCTTTCGTCCTAGGTCTAGTGGTCTAGCCCTGACGATCCATAACAGTTTCTAGGCAAGTTTCAGATTTTGAAAATTGGTATTCATGGTTTATTGTCCTTCTCTGTGGTGGAACCTGGCTCCGATACCAGCTGTGGCGGAACCGCCCGAATTATTCCAGCTTAAGTGCCTAAGTCACGCCCCAGGGGCCGTAACACACTTAAATCGGAATAACCCGTCAGTCCCTCAGATCTAGTCTGATAGAGCCACTTAACCAGGATCAAATTCCACAATCTCACTCGAAGGTGAGTCATAGAAGAAATACAATAAAACAGGAAACCTCAAATTAAGTACTGAGTTATTACATAAATCGGAGTTTTTGAGTAGCAAATAAGAGTTCACAAAATAAAGTGCAGCGGATGATCGATGTCGTCGCTATCGAGGAATTGGGCAAGGCCTAGCCCACTACTCCTCGTGCTCCTCTCCTGTCGGAGCAACATCCCACTCGACCGTCCAACCCGGTGGCAGGGTGGTAGGCCAAGTCACACCATCAATCATTTCCTGAATAGTACCTGCAAAAATTTTGCCACAAGCAAGGCTGAGTATACTAATACTCAGCTAGACTTATCCGGTGTGAGGATTCTACTCCTCTACCTCTAGACTATGCAGCTGTTTGGCTGAGGGGGGTTGGTTTGCCAAAAGCACTAGCTGTTTCTAAAAGCAAAGTTTTAGCTTTCCAGTTTCTATCATCATTAACTTAGCTAGATTGCTCCTTCTAAGCATACATGGTAACAATCAATTTATTCAATCAACAAGTTATCTTATGTAACCACATTTCACTTTTTACTCGATGCAGTACAAGGAATCAAGCAGTCTCATTAGCTGCGAGAAGCAGACGATTCGAATCGAGTTTTAACCTTGCAAGGTAAACCTAAACACACGGCATGTCAGGGTACTCCGACCCTGCACATGACAACCGTCCCCATCGATTCCCCGTTCGCGTCCTGGCCTCACCACCTTGGCATACAATGCTCCACTGACCCCGGCTGCCGCCGTGCAGTGACCGCACTTGTACCCACCATAGCTAGCATGGGAGACCCAGTCTCAGGTCGCATGAGGGATAAAGTCCGCGCCCGGCTTCACTCAGGTACTAGGTTTACCGGTTACCATATTTCCCGGCATGTGCTTAGTACGTTCAAAAGCTTGACTTAGGTATCCACACATTAATCCTTAATTCTTTTTCCCGTCTCATGGACAAGACATCCTCCCTGGATCCAAGTCCATAGACCAACATATACCCCGTTATCAAGATGAATACAATCAATTCCTGACCTCGCGCGAGTGCTAGAAAAATCACTCGACTTCTACCGAGATCCAGATTAGCAAGCAGCTACTCGACCTAGCATACTAGTATTCATCTCAAATAGGAATCCTAAGTTCATGCAACTAGAGGTTTCAAGCAACTCCTACACTTAAGTGCACATTACAAACCTACAAACATTAAGTGTAGTAAAATAGCATATATAAACGGTTATGCATAAAACCGGGGCTTGCCTTCAATTGCTGGGGCTGCAGGGAGATCCTCAATAGCAGCATCTGAAGCCTGCTCCTGGTCCTCCTCTTGGACTGGTCCTTGCTCGGGGATGAGCACGTAATCTCTGTCGGCAAGATTACAATCTAATGAATGCAATGCGTAAGATATATGCATGATATGATATGTGCTTCTAGAAATTACAACTTTAAAGGTGTATATTCTTGAGTTAAACAAGGTTACTTTACTTATGTAAGACCCTTGGGTGGTATACTTGGTAAATTGGTTTAAACTTAGCTAAGGTAAGTAGTGGATTCAAATTTTTTTTTGGGTTTCCACTGAATTCCTTTTAAGTCTTAGGGAGAATTGATAAGTTCTCAAGTTAGCCTTATTGGGGTGAGGTTTATTTCTTCTTCCCTTTTCTTTTATTCTTTTTAATGTTTTGGAGTGGGTTTGAACTACAAGTTGCTTTTATAAAATTCTAAAAATTCTGCAAAAATTACAGTGGCTTGGTACTGGTGTATGTTTCTCTGTCTCAAAATTTGGGGATCAGGAAGTGAATGGTTTTCTCTGGACAAAATTATCAAATCCTAGGGCAGAAGGGGTGCTTTGAACTACAACTATTATTTAACAGTAGGTAATTTTCTTAAACTTATTTTTGCTGGCTTTTAGGTGTCATAACATGATTTGGTGCAAACTTCTAGCCATTAATACCTTTTAGTTATTTTTCTATGGCTTTCTCAAGTTTCTAGCCACATTGGTGCTTTCTACTACCACTATATTTGAAAAATATCAAACAACAGAGTTCTTATTTTTCTTAGTTTTTGTTTTGTGCAAGAGCAATCATTCTGAAGTTTGGCATCTATTTGCTTAAGGGAAGGGGTGGTATGCATTATTTGAATCAAATGGCCTTTCTTTTAAATTATTACCAATAGGTATGAGTTTGCTTCTTTTTCATGGGTTTGCATTTTTCTCTGGTAGTTTATCTCATCATGGACTTAGCTAATTTTTGGTTGCCCATTATCACATTATTAGGGGTTGTTAAAGATTTATTGGGAAAATGTCTTATTATCACTTTGTATTTATTTTCCTTACTTAAAAAGTTGGGCTGAGGTGCTCTTTATTTTTGTAGTGGGGCTCTGGTGGTTATAAGTCCACTGGATTTTTATTAATCATTTTGGTTATAGTTTTGCCATTCTACTAATTGATTTTCAGTCTATATAAGGCTAAATAAATCATCTTAATTTAAGACTAGTCCAAATTAATGGTCTTTGTATTTTTCCTAGGTTCTCTGTTACATAAGTAAACTAGGAAAAATAATCTTAATCATTGTTCATTAAGTTCTAATGCCTTTCTGATTTTCTCTAAGTTTCGGACAAATTAGCTTTAAATGAATAACTACATCATAATTTCTAATGCTGGGGTTCCTACCTTTTTTTAAAAAGTGTCTAAATGAGGTTTAAACATCTACAAATTTTCTTAAGTTCAGCACAGAAGAAAACTAATTTTCCTTAATTAAACAAGGTTTGGTGGGTTTCTGTTTCTAATTTTAAACTCTAAAATTTAGAACAGAAAGCATAGGGTTTATCATTTTTAAATGACAGTTCATAATATTCAGGAGCTAGCAAAATTGGTTTGACAACTTTTTATGAAGAATTCAGCAAGTTATGGATTTTCTAAGTTCTCTGGTCATTTTAAAAACATTAACAGAAATGGTTTAATGGAAATCCACTTTGCACTGGGGTCCCTGGCGGATTTTTAAGTTTTCCTCGCGAATCAGTCCTTAAGCTACTATTCACATGAGTCGCTGACGTTACAGAAAACCCCTTGGGTTCTACGGATCCTAACTCGAGGTCCTTCTTCTACCTCAAACAGTAACCGCGGCGGAAGAAAGGGCGGAGGGGCTTACCGGCGGCGAGATTGCTCCGGTGAAGTGGTCGAGGACGTAGGGGAGGTCTCGGGGATCACAACGAGGTGCGGGTCGCCGTCGGAGATGGCCGGAGTCGGTCGGTCCACGAGCGCAGGCGGGGATGGTCATCGGCGGCGAGGAGTCCGGCCTGGTCACGGCGAGATAGAGCAATTGGATGGGTCAGAGAGGTTCACGGGATGCCAGAGAAGATATGGGTGCAAGGAATCGGTCGGAGACTCACTGGATAGCTCGGTCCACGCGCGGCGGCGGAAGACCGAAGTCCGGTGAGGTCGATCTCGGGCCTCCGGTGAAGTCCGGCCGGGTCCGAGGGCTTGGCAAGCTTCACGGGCTACTGGCGGAGCTAGCTGAAGCACTGGCTTGCCTAGAGGATGGCTGGGATGGGCTGGCCACGATGGCCGAGGCTCTGGCGGCAATGGCGGGCGGAATTGAGCTCGCCGGAGCTAAGGGAAAGTGGCTGGCCGGTGAGGGTGAGTGCGGGGCGAAGTGAGGTGCGCCTGGGGAGGCTTTATAGGCGCAAGCGGGCACGGCCGAGGGCGTGGGCGCGTGGCGGACTTGACAGGACGCCGGGGCGAGCGCGCGCGCGGGTTGGGCGAGCTCTGGCGTGCCGACCAGGGTCGAACACGTGTGCCCGTGCGTTCTGCCCAAGTTTTGGCGTGTGTGGTTGCTCATCCGAGCGTGCTCTCGCCTTGGTCAGTGCACAAAACCTCTTCTCCTCCCTACAAGCTACCATTCTTGTGTGGGGGTCAAAGGATTTTGCCTACTGGTTGCAGAGATATGGAGCCAGGAAATCCGGTCTGTCTCCCTGCTCAAACCCGAGGCAAATCCAAGGTTTTGTCGTGTCTAGGGCTCGCGTCCCAATGCCATCTTCTGGCACACGACAGAGGGGTTAGTTAGACACAATTTTGTCAATGGGGCCATTAGGATTCGAGTTGGGGATCAAGGTGAACATCCCTGATCTTTGGCTCAAGGTCTGAATTTCAGAATTCTGAAATTCAGAATTCCCATTAAGTCCCCACATGAGAAGCTTGATTTGGGGTTTTTCTTGAGTTATTTTGGCTAAGCTTTCTCAACCTTTCTTGTTGCTCATTAAATATACTTCAATTTTTATAATTGGCTCAAGTCAAAATTTTAAACTTTTCATCCCCTTTTTCTTATTTTCTTAAATTTTGCTCATGGGGCTCACTTAGGGTTTTCATTAGGGTTGTACATTCTTATCTTTTTAAAAGACTCAATTGCTTTGATCATGGTACTTTTAAGTATATACTTGGTGAATCTTATAGTACTTAAGTTATTTGATGCTCATGCTTACTTTGGTTCACATAAAATGATGGTTCTTGGTTTGGCATTTGAGAGAAACCCTAGGTGACACTGGGGTGTCACAGTTCCTCATGATCACTATCACTCTTGGAAAAAATAAAAATATCGTCGATGAAAACCATGATGAATCTATCCAGATCATGAACACCTTATTCTTCAGATCCATAAAATAGGCTGGTGCATTAGTTAGTCAAAATGACATGACAGTGAACTCATATAAACCATATCGGGTTGAGAAATCCGTCTTGGGAATATCCGATGGCTTAATCTTCATTTGATGGTAACCCGATCGGAGATCAATCTTCGAGAATACCCTTGCACCTCTCATCTGATTAAAAAAATCCTCAATGCGGGTTAATGGACACTTGTTCTTCACAATGACATCGTTAAGGGACTTATAATCCACGCACATCCCTTGCGATCCTTCTTTCTTTTGTACAAATAGAACCGTCGCTCCACAAGGTTAAGAATTCGGACAAATGTACCCAGTCTCTTTCAACTCTATTAACTGCTTCTTAAGTTCTTTTAACTCTTCTGCAAACATCATGTATGGCCGTTTGGAAATAGGAGCAGTCCCAGGTAAGAGATCAATGACAAACTCAACTTTCCTATCTGGTGGCATCCTTGGTAATTCCTCTAGAAAGACATCCGGAGACTCCCCAATCCGCACAGATGTTGTCACCAACAAACTTCTCATCTACTAAGAATGTCGCTAGTCTGATGGTGGTAGTTACTGCAATTTCAACTTCAAATCTTTCTCCTTTGGAACATGTGAGTTCTACGGTTCCCTTAGCACAGTGTATAAACTGCCTTTGCCTTTCCTAACCATGACATACCAAACATCAAGTCTATACTGCTCTCTTCTAACACTATGGGGTAGCCCATCTAGGTTAGAAACACAGGGTAAGAAAGGAAGAGTTGTAGACAAGGCGAGTAATTACGAGGAATGTTACTGCAGGGGATTTATTAGCTAAGTAGATTGTGTGTCACCTACTAAAGCTAATACATTACCTTATGGTGGTACATGCTAAGATGCCCAACTATAATGTTTCAATCAATCAAAGAAGCAAATCAAGCATTTATCATTAGAACAATCAACCAACATTTAAAAAAATAGAGAAAATAGTTTTAATTTTGTCTTAGGTCTCCTATCTCTGAAACAGTTCATAATTGTAGGATTCCAAGGTGTGAAATCCATCTTGTCTTAGAGTAGAAAAGGTAAGAGTAATCAGAGTAGAACAGCAAAAGGTGAGACATGATCAAGATAAGTATAGAATGAATCAGAGTAAGGTAAGTAGGTGAGGGTTTGTCCATTTCTATCTAGGTTTCATCCTATAGTCAACATTTCCTCTGATACCACTTATGTAACACCTGGGCTTTAAGGGACAAAGCCGGGTGCATCTCATACATGCGCCAAGAAGACAACATATATAATAACAGAGTGTATAGAGATAAATGTCACAATAACATCAGAGTGTTTATTACATAGCGAAATTCTTATTACAAAATAAAAGATAAATATAAAACGAACTAAGGATCATCCATGGTGCAAAGTCAATTGGGGAAACGCCACCTAGATCAGATCAAACTCCTCGCTTTGTGGCTCCTCCTGAACCACCTGTTCTTCTCCTGTGGGGGTGTGAGACAGCAAGGGTGAGCTCACACATGATCATAGCTCAACAAGTAGTGGGGAATAATGTGGCATGAAATCACCAAAGGTCGGAGTTCATGTGAAGTGTAAGGCTGATCAACAATAGGGGTTAAAGCTGAGCATTGCTTTTAGTTAGTTGGTCAAAATTTTCTAAGCAATTACTAGATGTAAGTAAATACCAAACCTTAAATAAAGTAATAGAACAAAATTAATACATAATCCCATGCAATGCAAATGACAAATTGAATTTAAGTTCCATAAATTAATCATGCGAGAGTTTTGAGCTGCTCATGACCGTGAGCTCGGCTAGTATACTAGTTTTACACTCTGCAGAGGTTGTACCCTGTACCCACAAGTCATGTATCCAATGTTGCCAGGGTTAGCTAGACCCTTAGACACTACCGAGGTGAATGGCTAGGGATCCACTACGAGGCCTTTACAAACTTCCACTAGCTTCCGAAAACCCCCTACAGTTTATGGGAAGAGCACTTGGAAGAATCCCTCGTCTGACCGCCATCGCAGCAAAATCAACCCGAGAACCTCCTTGCATGCAACTCCCCTACTTCCCATGCCCCTTTCAGGTAAGGTAGTCCTGCACTAGCTTTCCTAATTAGTTAGCCAAGGGCGTCCCATTAAACCCTTGTGGTGGCACGTGTTTCTCAAGTTAAGCTCCATGTTCCAATTAACATTAATGATCTTGACATGGACTTAAATATAATAACAAAATAACTGGAACATGGATATAATAAAATATTATCCCAAAACCATGTAAAGCAATAGCAAAACTACCCAAGTGATTCAGGGATAACAAGGTAAAGAGATAAACAATCTAGGGTGACCTATCGGGTCCCATCAAAATTAAGCCTATGCATGGTAAATGATTATAAAGAACAGTATTAGGTAACAAAAGTGATCAAGGGCACAACTTGCCTTCAATGAGCTCCTGCTCAGCTACTTCTATCTGCTGGGCACCAGGATCCTCAGTCACAGGTTCTTCTACTCGCCACAATACAAACAAGCACAGTATATAGAGAAAATTAACATCACATCAAACATGTAAACAAAATAAATAATAAAAATCTATACATTAAAATAAAATCCTAGGAACAGGAATCATAATTTTTGGAGCTATAGATTTTAGGATATGAATTCCCAAAGGTTTTATTTGCTTGATATATGATTAATTAAGAATAAATTTTATTATTGTTTTCATGTCAAAACAGAGATCCTAAGTGATAGAGAATAATATTACAAAATTTTAGAAACTGGAATGGGTTATTTTGGAGTTGATATGAATTTTCTATGGAATAAACAAGTTCTAGGATTTATTTTCCCATTAAAAATCATTTCCTGTTATTAATTATCCATTTCCTATGAACTCAGGACTGGGCCTCGATTACAAGGAAAGACAGGGCTTAATACCGAAGAGTTCCTAAGACTCACCGCACTGTGCACAGGACGGCGGGTTTATTCATGTAAAGTGCGGGGTTTCTTAAGCAAAATGTCCCTGCGAAGGGGCACCCAAAGCCGAGAGCCGTATGATTACAAATGAATGGCTCTGATTAGAGCATCGCGGCAACATATCGGTCTGCAACCAGAGCCCCAAGATGTTGATCTAATGGTTACTAACATCTGAATCCCGATCAAGGCGCCCGACCGTACGATCATAGATCATCGGTCCACCGTTCACTCCACCGGATAGTTACGTTGGACCCAATCTCGTACGTTGAACTAGGATCCAACGGCAGCCAACCTACCCCCATCGCCAGAGCCGACAGCGCGGCGGCACAGCATCCGCACGGCGGCGGGTTCACCGGAGCTCGTGAAATCCGGTCCTCCTGAGCGCCATACCCAAATTCGCTAGAGCGTAACAGGGAGGAAGGGAAGACGAACACAACGGGGACTCACTTGTGGTTGGCCGAGGTGAGGTGACGCCGGTCCATAGAATGACATGAGCACGGCGAAGGACTCTGCTCCGACGAAGAATTACCCAATCCTCAGTGCACCCCTGGCCCCAATCCGCCACAGTCGCGACCTACGCAACCAGGCGAGTTGGCCAGACTCCGCGACCACCCTGAATCGACAGCGGACCAGCGAATTGATGGCGGCGGTGCAAGCTCTTTCCTAGCGGTGGATTCTCTTTCTCGAGCCGCGGCAGCGACCTCCTATGGGAGTTGTACGCGCGAAACAGGGCACCATATACGTGCGTCAGGCGTCTAGGAGGGGCAACGGCCGATGCCGAAGTCGTGGGGGAAGCTCGCCACGGATCGCGTGAGTTCTGTTGCCACAGCCGTGCAGATGCTGGTGAGAGGTGGGCCCCCAAGCGCAGTGTAAGGACGAGGTCGCAACGAGGGCGTGATACGATGTGTGACGCGTGGGTCCCACATAGCAGCGATCGCGTGGATTGTGCGACTGGCAACACAGGCCCGCTAGCCAGTGATACGCCACGGAGCTGGCGTGGTGTGACTGCCCTGTGGACCAGAGATGCCGACACACGCGGGCGTGAGGGAGAGCGGCTGGCCAGTGGGCCCTACGTGACAGCGCGCGGTGCAAGAATAGCGTCTTGGGCCGCGCGGCAATGGAGTTGAGTGGGCCAAAATACCGCCTGGCGGCCCAGTTAGGTGTCTTTAGTCTTTTCTTTTATTTTCCTTTTTTTATTTTTGATTCATTTCCTTTTCATTTGAAACTCTAATTTGAATTTGAGTCTTGTTATGAAATTCACCTTTGAGTCAAATGTATAAACTCAAATCTATGTAAGAATAATATATATTTTTTATACTTATTTTTATTCACTTAGTAATTTCCCTTCTTCTCTTTTTTTCTAGATTCTTGAATTTTCCTTTAGGATTTAAATTCCACTTTAGACCTTAACATATTTCTTTTTATGTTATTTTTTTATATTGTCACAAATAATGCACTCACAATACAAATCCTAGCATGATGCATAATTTAGTGGCATATATTTTATTAATTATTTGTTTTCAAGTATGGTGTTCACATGTGATGGTACATAAAGGTCACACTCACACATAAATAAAGAGAATTTGTTTCTCCTTTTATATTTCCTTACAAATTACAAATTGGGTATTACAAGAAGCTAATAGGAGGATCGGAAAATGGGCTGCCGAGCTCAATGAATTCTCTATTGATTATGTACACGGATCCTCAATTCAGTCTTAGGCGTTAGCGGACTTCATTGCTGATTGGACGCCAGGGGCTTAGGGAGAAGAAGTAACAAAAGACGCCAAAGCCTGGACAGTCTTCTGTGATGGTTCTTGGGAAACTGTCACACCCGGTTTTAGAAGGTAAACCGAATACAAACCATGTACGTGCCAGGATCAGTTATTCACGTACACAGCAGTTACATAACATGGACATCATCACACAGTGCTCAAAATAGTATTAAAAAGGGAAATAATAGTCGATTACATCATACGTCTGAGACGTCCATATAGTCCTTACAATAAATCAAAGTGCGAAAATGAAACGTAGATAAATGCGGCCTTCACAGGCAGCCGACTGGGGGTTGCCGCTAACCCACACCTAGAACTCGTCGTAGTCTTGGAACTCCTGGAAGTCTCCTTCCACAGCTTCATCTTCTCCTGAGCAGTGGTTGCAATGCTGACAACCTGGGGGGGTTTGGTGTGTAGAGCAAGAGTGAGTACACATCAACATACTCAGCAAGTATCCTGTTTGGCTGTAGTCGACTAGCTTTATGTGGGGATAGGTTAAGCAGTTGCTTTTAGTTAGTCAGATTATTATTTACTAGTAGAAAGCCAGGTTTTAGCATTAACCCAAGTTATTAGCCTGATGTACCCTTTCCAAACGGAAAGAATACCACTTACCAGCACCATAGCCATAACCAAAACCATCAGTCTCATTGCCACCTGTAAACCAAAATGTCTCTGATCAAGTACCACTAATCATTGGAGCTCCCTTGGCCGCTCATAACCGCGAGCACGGCTGATATATCAGTTTTCAAACACTCTGCAGAGGTTGTGCACTATACCCACAAGCCGTGATTCCCTCTTGCCTCGGGCCGATCAAACCCTTAAACACTACCAAGGTGAATAGGCAGGGTTTCACTATGTAGCCTTTACAAAGATTCTCCGGGGCTGTAGCCGCCCGTTAGGTTTCCTAAATGTACCGCACTCCTCCCCAAGGGACATATCAACCTTGGCAGAGCGAGCCGCATACACCGAGCCCCATTGACGGCATGACGGCGAAGCGAACTACACCCTGGATCCTCTAATTATTCAACTAAGGGCGTCCCACTCCACCCTCATGGTTGCACTGTTTTCCCGGGCGGTCATCCATAGAACAGGTCCTTACGGAGAGGCACTCGAGAAACCGCTCGAGCCCCCTTGAAGACCACAAGTATAACATCATAATAAGAGAGGGGAAAACAGCGTATCATAGATAATCTCATCATGTTCATTGATTAGAGTTTGAGCAATAGCATAAAGCTAAACAATAATAATAATCCAACCCAAATCGGTAAACAAGGACATGGATAACAAAAGCTAGTCAATCCTTAGGTATACATGTGTAAAGCGGGAGGTGAATTAAGGAATGAATAGGACAGAGATAGGTCAAAAGACACTTGCCTCCACCAACCGACTGCTGCTCAGGGGCTTCTCCTGCGAGTTCTTCGGGCTCCTCAACCGGATCGTTCTCTATGCGATTGCAAGCATACATACATCCATCCATTCAAATTAGGAAACAAACAGTACATCATACAAGAGAACAAATAAAGTAAATATGCATAGAATATCACATACGATAATGAATTTACCATGGCTAGAAAGAAACGAGGGAAGGTCTTGCAGGGGTTAAGGCTTATGCTCGAGATGCATTACGGGTAAACGAATAACTAGACGTCACGTGCTCTAGTTCCAATTGGTCCTAACAAAAGAATTAGCTACATGCACTAATGTAAACGTGACCACTTTTAGTAAATTAACATTGAATGAGATAGATGATTAGCTATACAAATTAACTAACGTAACCAATTTCCAAATTGAGACTCCTATCTTATTAATATAAACAACGTGAATAGCGCGCATAGGATACGGGGGGGGGGGAGTAGACGGAGGCACGGCGGGTCATGCCAAGGCACGCGCACTACGCGAGCACGCGTGCGAGGTCGCACACACACGCCACGAACTAACCGCGCGCTAGCCGAGCTCAAGGCCGCGTGCCCTAGGCACGTTGGGCCGAACTCGAGGCCACGCTGGGGCCGACACGACGCGAGCAAGGCACGGCGGGGCGAGCGGGCAAGCACGCCAGGGCAAGCAAGCACAGGCGAGCGAGGACGCCGCGGACCACGGCGGGCGAGGCACGGACGGGGCGAGGACACGGCCGGCCACCACGCCGGGGCGGGGACGGCGCGGCCGAGCCGGGCACGTGGGCGGGCGGTTGAGCCGGGGGGCGGGGCGGTTGAGCCGGGGGGGTGGCCGAGCCGGGGCGGCGCGGAGCGGGCGCGGGGCTCGATGGAGGCGAGGCGGCCAAGGGCGGCCAAGCCGGGGGCGGGGCCGAGGGGCGCGGGCGGCCGGGGCGTGGGCGGCCGGAGGGCGGGGTCGGGGGCGGCCGAGGCCGGGGTGGCCGGACGCGGGGCGGCCGGGCGCGGCAAGGCGGCCGAGCCGGGGTCGGGGGCGGCCGAGGCCGGGCGCGAGCGGCCAAGCCGGGCGGGGGCGGCCGAGGCCGGGGTCGGGCGGCCGAGGTCGCCGGGGGGGGGGGGGGCGGCCGAGCTCGCCGGGCATGGGGGCGGGGTTGAGGGGGCGCGGGACGGGGTGGCCGAGGGCGGCCGGGGGCGGGGCCGAGCAGGGCGAGGCCGGTGCGGCGGCTCGCCGGGGACGACCGAAGGTGGGGCGGCGCGGGGTGGCCGGGCGCGGCCGAGCCGAAGGCGGCCGGGGCCGGGGCCGAGGCGGGCGGCGCGGGGCACGGGGGAGGGCGCCGACGGGAGGGAAGGAGGAGTAAGGGGAGGAAAGAGGGAGGGGGAGGGAGGAGGGAGGGCCTCACCGGAGGGGAGGACGGCGGCGGCGGCGCCGGGGAGGGGCGGCGGTGGCTAGGGTTAGGGTTAGGGTGAGGGAGAGAGAGAGAGAGAGAGGGATGACGGGCGGGACCCGCGGGGAGGGGATTTTTGGAAAAAGAAAGGGGAGGGGGGCGGTTGGGCCGGCTGGGCCCAAAGGGGAGGGGGGCGCGCAGCTGGGCCGCCAGGCGGCCCACGGCGCGAAGGGAAGGGGGGGCGGCTGGGCCGCCGTGAGGCCCACGCGGGGGGGAAGGGGGGCGGCTGGGCCGAAAATGGGGAAGGAGGGGGGAGAGGAGGAGAAAAAGGTTTTTTCTTTTTCTAAAATCTATTTTCCTCTAGATGAATGCCTTCACATTTTTAAACAATCAGAAGGTATGCATGGTTCGGCATGGTGCATCACACAAAATAAAATATTTTAGGGTTTTGCTTTACATGGGATCTCAAGCCGAATCCCGCTATACTTTGGAAAAGATCAAGGTTTAGCAAGGAGAAAAGGGAAAAGGAAAGGGTAACGCCTGAATTTGGTGAGGGAAAAGAAGAAAAAAAATCTACCCCGAAATTCAGGGCGTTACAAACCTATCCCCCTTAAAAGAATCTCGCCCTCGAGATTCAGGGTTGTCTAGCAAAGAGCTCTGGGTATTTAGCCAACAGATCATCTTCACGCTCCCAGGTTGCTTCTTCCTCAGAGTGGTGATTCCATCTGACTTTGCACATTCTGATGGTCTTCCTTCGGGTGACTCTGTCTGCGGTCTCAAGGATTTGCGCTGGCTTCTCAACATAGGTCAAGTCCTCCTGGACTTCAAGACCTTCCACTGGCAACTGCTCTTCTGGCACACGCAAGCACTTCTTCAACTGAGACACATGAAAAACATCATGCACAGCGGACAAATTCTCTGGCAGACTGAGCTGATAGGCCACTTCTCCACGCCTTGAGAGAATTTGGTATGGACCAATGTAGCGGGGTGCTAGCTTGCCTTTGACTCCGAACCTTCTGACTGATTGTTCTGACGATTCTGATACTGGTGCTGAGGATACTGCCTTTGGAACTGCTGATGCTGCTGAGGTGGACGCTGGTTCTGCCTGAACTGCTGAGGTTGATTGCTTGAGAAACGAGGACGGCTGCTGCTTCCAGGCTGGGGTCCACTGATCTTGCGCTTACGATCCTCCATCTCCTTACGCTTTCTTTCTGTCATGATTGCTCTGTCAATCAGGTGCTGGAATGTCGGGAAGGTATGATTCATCAGTTGGTAGTGCAGAGGGTCAACCAAGCCTCTCAAGAAACGGTACTGTCGCTTGGCGTCGGTGTTGACATCTTCAGGAGCATAGCGAGACAACTGCAGAAACCTGTCTCGATACTCACTGACTGACATCGACCCTTGGTTGAGGGCCAGGAACTCCTCCTTCTTCACTGTCATCAGACCTGCAGGCACATGGTACTGACGAAAGCTACCTCTAAACTCTTCCCAAGTGATGGCGTCAGGGTTGGCATGGGTGGCGAGATAAGACTCCCACCATGACTGAGCTGCTCCTCTCAACAGGCGGAGACCATACAGAACTTTCTCTCTGTCATCGCACTGAGCGGTATGCAACTCCCGCTCCACAGTGCGCAGCCAATCTTCAGCATCCATGGGGTCAGAAGAGTGAGCAAATGTTGGGGGATGACCTCTCATGAATTCAGCACGCTTGTCCCTGGGTATCTGAGGCATCTGAGGCTGAGGCGGTGCCTGCTGCTGTTGTTGTTGTTGCTGCTGCTGAATGGCGGCCAGAGTCTGACCGATGGCTTGAACTGCCTGAGTCTGCATCAGAAACATCTGCTCGATCGACATCGGGGGCGGGGGCGGCAGGTGCTGCTGCTGGGGCACCTCATCCTGCTGAGCGGCTCGCTCCTGCTGAGCACGCCTTCCTCCTCTGCGCCTGCTCTCTGACATCTGCAGAATGCAACCACACATCAGAACTGATCTGGCAAATCTTGCAGCATAAGAAAAGAGTATAGAATTCTTCAACAGCACTGAACAGATGAGCATCTTCACTGATCTCCAACACAGACCACACAGCTTCTCAGATAAAGAGGAAAGTGGAATAAAAGGTTTCCCAACTATATAACTAACTCCATTAACATAATATGTAAACCAAAATGCAGGGGATACCCACACTCTGGTGACAGTCATTACAAAGATCCAAACCAAACGTAGTTCATCATGACAAACATAAATGCACAGGATATAGCAAACTACCCTGTCTAACTAAGACTAACTAAAAGCGAGACTAACGCTAAGACTGTAGCTTCTACGTATATATTTTGTATTAATTACAAAATCCAACTCTAACGATCTATGGTTCTAGATTTATCTTGGTCTTGCAGTCGGGATTGCCATAAGACTTGCGTCCAAGCCAAGGTGAGCGGTACGGGTGCTGAGTCCCAACGGGAGTGGGGGAACCATCATCCAGGTGACGACGTTCCGCGCGCTCAGCCCGCAGCAGGGCGATCTCAGCACGAGCCCTACTCAGCTCGTCTAGTGCATGGTCCAGCTCCATGTTTAGCACGGCGGCTAGGTTGATTGTGCTGCTCAACCTAGGATTGTCCTCACCGACAGGTGAGACAATCACGCCTCCTGTGCTGCCAGATGGACGGCGGGGGTAATACTTCAGGTCGAGACCGTCAGCTACCCCACCGAGAACCGAGCAGTAGTGCGAAAGCGCACGCCGTGCAGCATCTTGCATGGCCGCCTTAGCTGAGTCCCGCTCAGAGATAGAATAGTGCTCTGAGCAGGCCTCCGCACCCTGGAGACTGTTCTCTGGACGACGCACCAAGCAGGTCGCCTCCCAGCGGTCCGGGTAGACCCCGCGACTATGCTGGTAGACCACACAGCGATACTCGATGGACCAAGTACGCCGGTTAAGTGCCCGACGTAGCAGGGTGTCGAGCGCATCGTGGAAGTGACACCCGCGAGCAGCGTCGCGAGTGATGGGTCGAGCAACCCATCCTTCCGGCTCCTGGTCAGCAGGGAAGTCGGTGTCGTGGCTCGAGCTGTCGTCGCCACCTCCGTCGTCTGGGTCTCCTCCAGCAGCTACTCTAGAGGCTGGGGCGCCCAGTGGTGGTGCAGGGGGCGCCTCCAAGGGAAGCACAGGAGAGCAGCTCCTTACAGACTCTATCTCCTGCTGGAGCGAGAAGGAAGAACCCTGCTGCTCCTGTCGTTGACGTTCCTGCTCCTCATGCAGGCGGTGGTGCAGTCTCTCCAGTGGCTGGACTGACCGGCCACGGGACGGCGAAGCGGACGCTCAACAAGGCGGGTGGGTAAGAAGAGGATGACGGACTTTCGTGCAGTGTGTCTAAGTCGAGCCATCTACAAAAGACACCGCAAGCAAAAGAGTGAGAACAGAATTAATATGACCAGCAAATAATGAACCATAAATAAATGAAGGATTAGAAATAAACATAATTTTCAGCAAGGTATAATATATAGTAGAACATAGGTTTGGTCAGTATGACCAACTTTTGAAGGGATATCAATGTCAAGGCAGGGACAGAGGTCTATAGTCCTTAGAATGACCATTCTTCTCTAGGTTAGCGGTCCTACAGTCAGCACGACTTTGATACCACTTATGTCACACTCAGTTTTAGAAGGTAAACCGAATGCGAACCATGTACGTGCCAGGATCAGTTATTCACGTACACAGCAGTTACATAACATGGACATCATCACACAGTGCTCAAAATAGTATTAAAAAGGGAAATAATAGTCGATTACATCATACGTCTGAGACGTCCATATAGTCCTTACAATAAATCAAAGTGTGAAAATGAAACGTAGATAAACGCGGCCTTCACAGGCAGCCGACTGGGGGTTGCCGCTAACCCACACCTAGAACTCGTCGTAGTCTTGGAACTCCTAGAAGTCTCCTTCCACAGCTTCATCTTCTCCTGAGCAGTGGTTGCAATGCTGACAACCTGGGGGGGTTTGGTGTGTAGAGCAAGAGTGAGTACACATCAACATACTCAGCAAGTATCCTGTTTGGCTGTAGTCGACTAGCTTTATGTGGGGATAGGTTAAGCAGTTGCTTTTAGTTAGTCAGATTATTATTTACTAGTAGAAAGCCAGGTTTTAGCATTAACCCAAGTTATTAGCCCGATGTACCCTTTCCAAACAGAAAGAATACCACTTACCATCACCATAGCCATAACGAAAACCATCAGTCTCATTGCCACCTGTAAACCAAAATGTCTCTGATCAAGTACCACTAATCATTGGAGCTCCCTTGGCCGCTCATAACCGCGAGCACGGCTGATATATCAGTTTTCAAACACTCTGCAGAGGTTGTGCACTTTACCCACAAGCCGTGATTCCCTCTTGCCTCGGGCCGATCAAACCCTTAAACACTACCAAGGTGAATAGGCAGGGTTTCACTACGTAGCCTTTACAAAGATTCTCCGAGGCTGTAGCCGCCCGTTAGGTTTCCTAAATGTACTGCACTCCTCCCCAAGGGACAAATCAACCTTGGCAGAGCGAGCCGCATACACCGAGCCCCATTAATGGCACGACGGCGAAGCGAACTACACCCCGGATCCTCTAATTATTCAACTAAGGGCGTCCCACTCCACCCTCATGGTTGCACTGTTTTCCCGGGCGGTCATCCATAGAACAGGTTCTTACGGAGAGGCACGCGAGAAACCGCTCGAGCCCCCTTGAAGACCACAAGTATAACATTATAATAAGAGAGGGGAAAACAGTGTATCATAGATAATCTCATCATGCTCATTGATTAGAGTTTGAGCAATAGCATAAAGCTAAACAATAATAATAATCCAACCCAAATCGGTAAACAAGAACATGGATAACAAAAGCTAGTCAATCCTTAGGTATACATGTGTAAAGCGGGAGGTGAATTAAGGAATGAATAGGACAGAGATAGGTCAAAGGACACTTGCCTCGACCAACCGACTTCTGCTCAGGGGCTTCTCCTGCGAGTTCTTCGGGCTCCTCAACCGGATCGTTCTCTATGCGATTGCAAGCATACATACATCCATCCATTCAAATTAGGAAACAAACAGTACACCATACAAGAGAACAAATAAAGTAAATATGCATAGAATATCACATACGATACTGAATTTACCATGGCTAGAAAGAAACGAGGGAAGGTCTTGCAGGGGTTAAGGCTTATGCTCGAGATGCATTACGGGTAAACGAATAACTAGACGTCACGTGCTCTAGTTCCAATTGGTCCTAACAAAAGAATTAGCTACATGCACTAATGTAAACGTGACCAATTTTAGTAGATTAACATTGAATGAGATAGATGATTAGCTATACAAATTAACTAACGTAACCAATTTCCAAATTGAGACTCCTATCTTATTAATATAAACAACGTGATTAGCGTGCATAGGATACGGGGGGGGGGGGGTAGAAGGAGGCACGGCGGGTCGTGCCAAGGCACGCGCACTACGCGAGCACGCGCGCGAGGTCGCACACACACGCCACGAACTAACCGTGCGCACGTCGGGGCCGCGCGCTAGCCGAGCTCAAGGCCGCGTGCCCTAGGCACGCTGGGCCGAACTCGAGGCCACGCTGGGGCCGACACGACGCGAGCAAGGCACGGCGGGGCGAGCGGGCAAGCACGCCAGGGCAAGCAAGCACAGGCGATCGAGGACGCCGTGGACCACGGTGGGCGAGGCACGGACGGGGCGAGGACACGGCCGGCCACCACGTCGGGGCGGGGACGGCGCGGCCGAGCCGGGCACGGGGGCGGGCGGTTGAGCCGGGGGGCGGGGGCGGTTGAGCCGGGGGGGCGGCCGAGCTCGCCGGGGGGGGGGGGGGGGGGCAGCCGAGCCGGGGCGGCGCGGAGCGGGGCCGAGCGGGGCCGAGCGGGCGTGGGGCTCGACGGAGGCGAGGCGGCCGAGGGCGGCCAAGCCGGGGGTGGGGCCGAGGGGCGCGGGCGGCCGGAGGGCGGGGTCGAGGGCGGCCGAGGGCGGCCGGGCGCGGCGAGGCGGCCGAGCCGGGGTCGGGGACGGCCGAGGCCGGGCGCGAGTGGCCAAGCCGGGCGGGGGCGGCCGAGGCCGGGGTCGGGCGGCCGAGGTCGCCGGGGGGGGGCAGCCGAGCTCGCCGGGCATGGGGGCGGGGTTGAGGGGGCGCGGGACGGGGTGGCCGAGGGCGGCCGGGGGCGGGGCCGAGCGGGGCGAGGCCGGCGCGGCGGGCTCGCCGGGGACGGCCGAAGGCGGGGTGGCCGGGCGCGGGCGGCCGAGCCGAAGGCGGCCGGGGCCAGGGCCGAGGCGGGCGGCGCGGGGCACGGGGGAGAGCGCCGACGGGAGGGAAGGAGGAGGGAGGGGAGGAAAGAGGGAGGGGGGGAGGGAGGAGGGAGGGCCTCACCGGAGGGGAGGACGGCGGCGGCGGCGCTGGGGAGGGGCGGCGGCGGCTAGGGTTAGGGTTAGGGTGAGGGAGAGAGAGAGAGAGAGGGATGATGGGGGGGACCCGCGGGGAGGGGATTTTTGGACAAAGAAAGGGGAGGGGGGCGGTTGGGCCGGCAGGGCCCAAAGGGGGAGGGGGGGCGCGCGGCTGGGCCGCCAGGCGGCCCACGGCGGGAGGGGAAGGGGGGGCGGCTGGGCCGCCGCGAGGCCCACGCGGGGGGGGGGGGAAGGGGGGGGGGGGCGGCTGGGCCGAAAATGGGGAAGGAGGGGGGAGAGGAGGAGAAAAAGGTTTTTTTCTTTTTCTAAAATCTATTTTCCTCTAGATGAATGCCTTCACATTTTTAAACAATCAGAAGGTATGCATGGTTCGGCATGGTGCATCACACAAAATAAAATATTTTAGGGTTTTGCTTTACATGGGATCTCAAGCCGAATCCTGCTATACTTTGGAAAAGATCAAGGTTTAGCAAGGAGAAAAGGGAAAAGGAAAGGGTAACGCCTGAATTTGGTGAGGGAAAAGAAGAAAAAAAATCTACCCCCAAATTCAGGGCATTACAAAAACCTTCGGCGCAGGAGCGGATGTTGTTCTAGTAGCGCCCTCTAAAGTCAGAACATGCTATGCAGCAAGACTGGATTTTAGTTGTACAAATAACATTGCTGAGTACAAAGCCCTTCTGTTGGGTCTTCGGAAGCTAAAGTCATTGAGAATAAGAAGGGTGACCCTTAAAACTGATCCCAAGTCATCTCTGGCCATGTAGACAAAAGCAGCAAGGCAAGAGATCCGAAGCTTAAAAAATATTTGGACACAGTCCGAAGGTTGGAGGCTTCTTTCGAAGGTTTTACAGTAAAAAATATTCGAAGAGGGGAAATGAGCATGCAGATTTTCTAGCTAAGTCAGTAGCACAGGGGCTCCCTCTACCTTCGGAAGTATTCTTTGAGACAATAAAAGCACCTTCGGTTGAACTTATGGAGAGAGCAGTGCTCGCAATATCACCTGTACATAGTGAAGATTGGAGGACTGAAATCATATCTTTCCTCCAAGGTAACTGTCTTTCTGATGACGAAGCCTATAATATAAGAATGGAAGCAAGGACAAGACCATATGTCAAAATAGAGCGGGAGTTATACAAACACGGGGGTCTGCTCTCCACTTCTCAAGTGTTTATCCAGAACCGAAGGTATAGAGCTAATGAAGGAAATACATGAAGGTTTGTGTGGATCTCACATTCGGTCTAGGCCATTGTTGGGAAAGGTATTTAGACAAGGATTTTATTGGCCGAAGGCAGCTTCGGATGCAGCAGATCTAGTTCAAAAGTGCGAAAATTGTCAAAAATATGCTAGAGACCAGAAACAACCTTCGTCGCTGACTCAGTTAATATAGCCAACCTGGCCATTGCAAAGATGGGGCCTAGATTTGTTGGGTCCACTTCCACCAGCACAAGGCAACTTAAAGTATGTTGTGGTGGCAGTAGAATATTTTTCTAAGTGGATTGAGGCAAAGCCCTTAGCTACAATAACTTCGGTCACGGTCCAAAAATTCTTCTGGCAGAATATTGTTTGTCGTTTCGGTGTGCCTAAGGCAATAACTGTGTACAATGGTACACAATTTGATGCCGAAGCATTCAAAGATTTTTGTGAACGAATTGGAATGAAGATTCATTTTGCATCAGTTAGGCATCTAGAATCAAATGTGGGCTGGTAGAAAGAGCAAATGACATTATAATGACAGGAATAATGAAGGTAATCTTCAACCAGCCCAGAGGAAAGTGGCCAGATGAGTTGATTAAAGTGGTGTGGAGCCACAACACAACTACGTCAAGGTCAATAGGATTTACACCCTTCAAGCTCTTATTTGGTGACGAAGCAATAACTCCAGAAGAAGTAAAGACAGGGTCAATAAGAACAATAGCTTCGGCAGAAGACGAATCTGATTATCATGTAATAAAAGATACTATAGAAGGGACCAGACTTCAAGCTATAGAGCACATCAATAGATATCAGGCCGAAACAATAAAGTGGCGTGATAGAAAAGTTCGATTGAAAATATCAAATAGGACATCTGGTGCTTCGGAGAGTGGCCAACCCAGATACAGTTGGCAAATTGCAACTAAAGTGGGAAGGTCCTTTTTTGGTGGTATCTTCGTTAAGACCCGGTTCTTATAGATTGAAGGATATGGACGGCAACGAAATACCCAGATCTTGGAGTGCGGATGAGCTTCGACGATACTATGTCTAATATGATGTAATCTTTTTTCATTTTTTCTATGGCACCCTTTTCCTTCCAAGAGGAGAGAAAGGTTTTTAATGGGGCCATAGCTTGTAAATTTTTCATTCTTATTTAGCCCTACGAGGGGCAAATCCCCCAAAGATGTAATATGTAAAAACTAAGCCTGCACCATCGAGTGCAAAAAGAAAAACAGCGAGAAGCTCAAAAGACGTCCCCAACGGGATGCAGAGCATAATGAAGCTACAAAAAAGTCGTTCCTAATGGAGCACAGTGTAAGTTTTCTACTCAAAAGTTGTTCCTAAGGGAATGCAGAGACAAAAGCATGATGAAGCTGCAAAAAAGTCGTTCCTATGGGAGCGCAACGTAAGTTTTCTGCTCAAAAGTCGTTCCAAAGGGAATGAAGAGCCAAATACCACCGAAATATAAGGTGAAGAATTTCAAAAGTCGTTCCTAAGGGGATGCAGAACTTAAATGCCACCGAAATAGCAGGTGAAGAAGCTCAAAAGTCATTCCTAAGGGGATGCAGAGCTTAAAACTCAAAAGTCGTTCCTAAGGGGATGCAGAGTCTGGGTGTGGTGTCTTGTGTGTGTTCGGGACATTCATTTGCACATTACATTACATCATTCATTGCATTCATATACATTCATGTAGACATTCATAGGATCATCATCATCATAACATAAAGCACAAACAGATACTTAAGCCTTGATAACAATGCTTCGATGAGCACGAAGAAGCAAAGATATGCTTCGTTGTGTACGAAAAGAAGGGAAGGTGTTTTTTGCCTTCGGCTCAAAATATACAAGTTTCGTCCACAGCAAAGCAATTTACACATGGATGGAAAGGTAAAAATATATTACAAGGTATGGACAAATATACAAATGATCAATTCTCGATTACAATATCTTTTACAAAGATAATACAAAATGCTTCTAAGCTCTATGCAGGTAGGCCTAAAAAATAGCTTCAGCTGCCTTCGGGATGTTCTTCGGAATATCAATCTTCGTCGTCATCATCCTACACACAACAAAGTTGTATAAGGTAAAAAGTAATCACAAGAAAAGGTAAGTAACAGGTATAAGTTTCATACCGGCTTAAGCAAGCTTCGGGCCTCGTCACCAGCCAAATCTCGACCACCCTTCGCCCAAATTTGTGTTATAAATCTGCTCCCTATGCTTCGGGCTTCGCTGGGAATGTCAACCAAATCTGTTGAAGATAGGCTGAAGGTTGGTCTATTCACAATCTTCGTGTGCGTACAGCCAGCTTTAAGAATTGCTGCAGGTGTGCCGCGAGAAGCTAGCAGGGCACAGAAGTCACCGTGCCCCGCTATTACTTCATCAAGCACCTCGACTTCGCCTTCAATGTGTTCGAAGGTGCTTGATATATTTTCGGCCGAAGGGGTAAACTTTTCAGCACTGGCTCCAACTGAGTTAAAAACCTTTTTCAATCGCTGTACGCAGCGGCTGCCAAAACCCAAACACATATTTCGAAGCTCTTTCAAAGATTGTTGTAGTTTCGTATTTTCGACAGCTTTAGCTTCATATTTTGTCTGCAAGTTTTTTCTCTCTTGTTCGAAGCTCTCTGATTTTTGGAGAAGTTCCCCGTTTAATTTAGTATTTTCGGCTTGCGCTTTTGCATGGGAACCCTCCATTGCTTGGAGCAGGAAATCTTTCTTCTCTAGAGAAGCTTCGTATTCTTTAATTTTGTTTTCTAAACCCTGGATTATAATTTCATTCTTTTTATCTTCGAGGTCTTCCTGCATTTGCAGTGCTTTGCTTAGCAACATACTCTGTAGAAATAAACCTACATCAGCAAATTTGCTTCATCGCAAAAATAAAAAAGAAAAATTTTGCTTCATCACAAGAATTTCACCTTGAAGTTGGAATAAAACAAACTGCCGACGATATGTTGTCGTCGGGAGCTGCTAATATCAGCTTCGAGCTTTGGAAAACCGACACTCTTTGATAGAGTGTCGATTATCTTTGCCCCGATGTGGTCGTGAACGCATCCTAAGGCCTCTTCATCGATCCCACCAAAGAGCATGGCTCCTGGCTGGTAACCACAGGAAATGCCATATTCCTATAGCTCCTTCTTTTCGGCCTTAGATAGTTCTTGCCCGACCAGGTTCCGAAGGTCGAAGTCTCTTTCCTCCGAAGCAGCATCGACAATTTTCTCTCCTTTGTCAGGCACTAGGGCCATGACCTTTTCTACAGCTGCAGTTGTTTCTTCTGTAGGCATATCCAATAGCAATTTATCAATTCCAGATAGTGTGCTCTCCAAGTTGGCAGCTTCGGTGGCTGCTGCGGCTTCGGCAGAAATATTTGCTTCGGTAGTGGCCGAGGCCGTTGGTGGCGTCCGTTCAATGGCTTCCATTACAGTACCGATCCTTCGCTTTTTCTGCCCGACCACCTTTTTTGTAGCCGAAGGTTCGTCCTTCTTCTGTAAAAGCTTCGTCAGTTCCGGTCCTAGAGGACTTAGCAACTTGATAGTTAGAGATTCAGTCATTACCTTTAAAATTTCTACCACTTCGGCAGCAGGAGGTGTTGATGGAGTCTCCTCTTCTATCTCGGTCACCTTTGGCTCTGGAGTTACAGCTTTTCTTTTCTTCAAAACTGCCACCTTTGGCTCAGGAGTGGATTTTCTCTTCTTTAAAATCTTCTCATCCTCCTTCACCATTCTGGCAGCTTGTCTGCTCAGAACGCTAACAATCCTTTTCCTTTTTGCCCCTTCGGCACCTTTGTTGAGCTGCTCATAATCAGGATATTGAAATTTTAGAGCATCCATTACCTGGTTTAACCTTTGTTTTGGCCGGGTGCCGAAGGCTGCTGTCATTAATTGGTCTTCTTTTTTGGTATAGTTCCCCAAAATTTCATTACACATAGTTTCAATCATTTCCAGCCATTCTTGGCAAGGCTCCTTGAATTGTTTTTCAAATTTAAAGCGATAAGGTAATTAAACAAGTTCATATTTCTTCTTTGTTCCATTCATCTTTGGCATCACCTAGTCACTTGATCTTGGATACGTCCGGTTGGCAAGGTATTCCTGCACCAAGTCCCTGGTGCCGATTTGTTCAGCCACCACCCTGAATTCCACCTCGGCCAGCTGGCATGCTGACCCTAGCTGCATGTTACACAGGGGGCACATGACCATCGTCATCAGTTTCCGAAGTTTAAGGTCAGAGGGCACATGACCATCGTCATCAGTTTCCCCCTCTTCTTTTCATTATCCTTGATATAAAACCATTCACCTTTCCAGCCAGTTGGCCATTTGGTGCGGTAACTGAGAACTGGAGCCTTTGTATCCTTGCTATATGTGAAATTGTAGCAACCAAAATTTTCATGAAGACCGTCTACCCTGGCCTTCGTCTGGTAGTGCAACTCGTGCACTCGGCAGAATGCTTCGGCATTAGGGCTCATCCCTTGGCTTCGGAGGGCCTAGATTAAGACACTAAGCCTAACAATGGCGTTAGGGGTCAGCTGATGAAGATATATTTCGAAATTTTTCAAGACTTCCCTATCATCTCGTTCAAAGGGAGTCACAGGCCTGCTCTGAAAAAACTCTTGAAAACCACTACTTCATCATCCTTCGGCGCTGGTGTGGTTTCTTCTCCGGCAAATCAGACAAGTTTCCTTTCAGCTTCCCCAAAGTAGCCAAGCTTCATCATCATGGGCATGTCAGCTTCAGACAAAGTAGATTTCTCAAAATCTAGATGGCTGGGTTTTGATGGGATCAAAATGCTATAATCTTCCTCATCTTCATCAACATTTTCTTCTTCAATATCAGCCTGTTCAGCATCGATAGCATGTGTACCTTCGTCAGTGGTTCCCTCTGTCACAACTAAACCTGATTGTTTCATGACTTTGGAAATTGGTGCTGTCTCAGTAACTTCGGTTTCTTCTCCCTCATGTGATACCCTTGCAGTCGAGCGCACTCTTGCCATTTGATTGATTTTTCACGGTTTTAACGAAGATTGATTGTTCTTGTGCAGTTTTGACGAAGCTCACCCTTCTGACGAAGTTAACTCTAAATGATGAAGTGCTTGCTTGAGAGTGTAGTAAAAAAGCTTTGGCTATGATTAAATTTTTTAACAGCACAACAGTGCAATGGCAATGAATGCTGTGGTAACTCTGCACCAACCCGTCTATTTATATAGTAGTGCAGGTGGGAAGGTGAATCGTCAAACCGCCTGTACTCGCTGAACAGTGGACCACTCGGTACTCAAAAGGCGAACCACCAGGTCATCTGCATTCGCTGAACGGTGGATCACCTGACGCCTGGAGTATTTTAATCGTTTCTCGGCAACGAGCTCAGGGAAGGTGTTTTTCGGACCTTCGGTATTCCGAAGCCTTTGAGATTTTTCGCGGATCGAGCTCGTTACGAAAAACGATCTAGCACCATGAAGGGGCTACTGTTGGGGGCCTTCTTCTGCGCCGAAGGTCCTCTAAGCAAAAACACCTTCGGCAGGATGATATGCCAGACATAACACGAAGGTATATGCCGAAGCTACAACCCAGAGAGCTTCAGCATAATGACGCGCCTTGAGACGAAGGGCGACACCGACTTAAAGAGGAAAAGACTGTTCAGTCCCTGATAATTTGTATCATGTTTATAATTTTTTATCAAGGAAATAAATGTAATTTCGACCGAGATGCGTCCCGTGCCTATAAATAGGTGAACAGTAATCCTGTACTGTTCATGCTGACTTGTATTCACTCGCACGTCGCATTTGGGTTCCTACCTTCTGTCAAGCCAAAGGTACAAATGTAATTTACTGTTATTAATATTTGTCCATGATTAAATAATGAGAATATAAATAATCGATGATTTAATGTGATTGTTCATGTTATTTTCCATGTTCCTTATGTTTCTACTTCCATTATTTCATACTGAGATGATGAAGGTATGCCCTTCATAACCTTCGTCTGAAGATCATTATATCCTAAGAGAGATAATGCTTCGAAAAACGAAGGTCTTTGACCATTAACATCTTGTGTTGCCTTGTTCTTAACTCATAGCATTTGAGAACAAGTCCCTAACAGCTAAGGTTCGTATTGATCCTGTTTTTGCCTCTTCTGGAGTTATTGCTTCGTCCCCAAACAATAGCTTGAATGGGGTGAAGCCTATTGATCTTGAAACTGAAGTGTTGTTATTCCATACCACTTTTACCAACTCATCTGCCTACTTGCCCTTCGGCAGATTGAAGATTGACCCCATTATCCCTATAAGGATGACACCATTTACTCGTTCCACTAGGCAATTAGATTCTAGATGCCTTACTGATGCAAAATGTATATTTGTTCCAATTTGATCATAGAAGGTCCTAAAAGCCTTGGAGTCAAATTGCGCTCGGTTGTCCACTATGATAGCCTTTGGCACTCTGAAGGGACATATAATATTTTGCCAGAAAAACTTCTGAACCATGGTCGATGTTATTGTAGCCAATGGTTTAGCTTCGATCCAATTTGGAGAAATACTCGACCGCCACCACAACGTATCTTAAGTTTCTCGTCTCTATAAATCCATTCTGGTGGTATGGTCCCAACAAATCCATTCCCATATCTATAATGGCCAAGTAGGCTGAATTAGTTATGTTAGAGATGAAGGCTGCTTTTGGTCTCTGGCGCATCTTTGGCAATTGTCACATTTCTGTACCAAGTCTGATGCATCTGAAACAACTTTTAGCCCGTAGAATCCTTCCCTAAAACCTTGCCCAAGAGTGGACTGGATCCAATGTGAGGACCACATATCCCTGAGTGAATTACTCTCATCAGCTCTTGACCTTCGATTCTAGATAAACATTTCAGCAATGGTGAACAGACTCCATGCTTAAACAATTCCGCTTATATTATCATGTATGATCTTGTCCTAGCCTGCATTCTTTTGATATAAGCTTCATCATCCGAAGGGTAATTGCCCTGAAAGAAACACATAATTTTTGTTCTCCAATCCTCACTATGTGTGGGTGATATTGTAAATACATCTCTTTCTATAAGGTCAACCGAAGGTGCCTTAACGGTTTCGAAAAAGACTTTTGGGGGAAACGGCAGCCCCTGTGCTGCTCACTTGGCTAGCAAATCTGCTTGCTCTTTATCTCCTCTTGGAATGTTTTTTACTGAGAATGCTTCGAAGGAGGCTTCTATCCTTCAGACTATATCGAGATATTTTTTGGCTTGGGCCTCTTGCTTTGCTGCTCTTGTCGACATGCCCCATGATCACTTGCGAGAATTAGACTTCAATATTGCCCTTCTTACTCCCATGGCTTTGAGTTTCTGAAGCCATAGCAATACCGCTTCATACCTGCAATGTTATTTGTGCACTGGAAGTCTAGTCTGGCTGCATAAGATGTCTTTATTTTTTATGGTGACCACAAAACTGCTGCAACACCTACGCCAAAGGTTCCCCATGACCCATCACAAAATACCGTTTATACTTCTTTATCTACCATCCGCTCTTCGTCATGATCACTTGTCATTCAAATAGCAGTGAAATCTGCTAACACCTGAGACTGGATTGAAGACCGATGAACGAAGTCAATGGTGAACTCATTAAGCTCTACAGCTCACTTTTCAACCCTACCCATGGCTTCTTTGTTTCTTATGATGTTTTTTAGGGGTTGTGATGAAGGTACAATTATGTGATGAGATTGAAAATAATGCTGAAGCTTTCTGTAGGCCATTAATATAGCATATAGTACCTTCTCCAATTCCGTGTAGTTCTTCTTAGGTGGACTTAAGACCTCTGAGACAAAGTAAGTTGGCGTTTGCTTCTTCATCTGGCCCTCTTGCCTTTCTTGTACCAGTGCCGCACTGACAACATAATGAGAGGCAACTATGTATAGGAGGAGTGAGGCTCCAAGCGTAGGTGGAGACAGGGTTGTCAGTTGTATAAGATATTGTTTCAGATCTTTGAAGGCTTTTTGCTAAGCTGGTCCCCATTGAAATACTTCGGCTGACTTACACTTCGAAGAATGGCATATTTCTTTCTATAGACCTTGATGTGAATCTATTCAGTGATGCAAGCCTCCCTGTCAACCTCTGGGCACCCTTCCTGGACTACGATGGTTCCATCTGAAGTACTTCTTCTATCTTGCTTGGATTGGCCTCAATTTCTTTAGTGGATACAAGGCATCCAAGGAATTTCCCCTTCTTCCCAAAGATGCATTTTTCTGGATTTAACTTGAGTCCTGCCTTTCTGAAGTTGGCAAATGTTTCTTTCAAGTCCACAATATGATTTTCTTGCTTTGTACTTCTCACTATAATGTCATCAACATAGGTCAGAACATTCCTGCCAATTTGGGTACTCAACACCTTTGAAGTCATCCTATTGAAGCTTCCTCCAGCATTCTTGAGACCCTCATGCATCCGAAGGTAGCAGTATGTACCACTGGGGGGTTATGAAGCTTGTCTTGGGATCATCTTCTTTCTTCATCCATGTCTGGTGATATCCTGAATAACAATCTAGCAGGTTCATGAGCTCCGAAGTGGCTGCTGCATCTATGAGGGAGTCTATCCTTAGCAAGGGAAATTCATCCTTCGAGCGTGCCTTGTTGAGATTTGTGAAGTCAATAAACATCCTCCATTTTCTATTTGCCATTTTTACCATTACAATATTAGCGAGCCATTCTTGGTAAGTGACTTCTCTAATTACCCTAGCACTGAGAAGTCTTTTGACTTTGTTTCTTGCTCCTTCGACTTTATCCTCTAACATTTTCCGAAGCTTCTGGTTCCTTGGCCTAATGGTGGGATCTACATTAAGAAAATGTTCAATGGTACTTCTGTTGACACCACATAGGTCATTGACTAACCAAGCAAAGACATCTTTGTTGTTGAACAAGAACTTTGTTAGATTCTTTTCTTGTTCTTCGGTTAACTAAGATCCGAACATCACCTTTTGATTAGCTATATCTTCACATAAGAGTATGGATTTTGGCTGATTTGTCGAAGCTGCCTTATCCCTTACGTGCTTCTGTTGCTGGTGAGCTTCAACTTCGTCTATATTGTGAATAGCCTTGGAGTCTGTCTAGTTTCCTTTGGCTCTTCTCGCAACCTCTTGACTTCCATGTACAGAGATTGGACCCTGATTTTATGGTATTTTCATGCACAAGTATGCTGGGTGTAACACAGCTTCAAAGGCATTCAATGTTCCCCTTCCAATGATTGCATTGTAAGGGTATTCCATGTCCACTATGTCAGTTCTAGTGTTGTGTATGTAACCGAAGGTGATTGGCATTGTTATCGTGCCGAGTGTTGTTATCTATTTCTCTCCAAAGCCACATAGAGGATGTGTTGCATCATGTATCTTATCTTCTTGCTCTTGCATTTGTTTGAAAGCTTTGACAAAGATGATATCCGCTGCACTGCATGTATCCAATAAAACATTGTGGACCAAGAATCCTTTTATGACAAGATATAACCATGGCATATTTGTGTGGGTAGTCTTTGAGCTGAAGGTCCTCTTGAGAGAAAGTGATTGGAACATGAGACCATTTGGATTTGACATAGGGCCCCTGCATTGCAACATGTTGCACCCTTCACTGGGCTTCCTTCTTTTGCTTCTTGTTGGCTGGCTCAATGCATGAACCACTTGTGATTGGGAATACGAGCTTCGTCATTGTCGGTGAAGATGCTTGATGGCTGATTGTGGTCATTGTTGTGGAAGTGAGTTCATCGGAGGTGGGCGCTAATGTTGATTACTTGTTTTCTTTTTATGTGAATTAAAAGCAAGGCAACACGATATTAAACGTTAAGGACCTTCATCCTTCGAAGCATTATCTTCTCTTGAAGATAATAGTCCTTGGACGAAGGTGGTAATGAGTATATAATCTCACTTTCGTTCAATCCTTTGTTGGAGGTTGTTTGTAAGTGAAGGTTTATAAAATGACGGAAGTATTCATGTTAAAATTATGAGGAAATGATAAAAGATTAATCCTTCCTTTCTTTCATTTATGTATGTCAATAAGACTATACTTTGAGCAATACAAGCACAAATGATTACATTTGTACCTTCAGCTCCATGCGAAGGGAAATACAAGAGCAATCTTCAAAGACTATATAATTGATATTGCACTTTGGGCTTTCTCTAATTATTCTCTTCAATGATTGCCAAAACAGTACCGGTGTACTGTTCATCTATCTAAGGCATGGTACGCAGCCCATGCAAAATTACAATTGTGCCCTTGATATATATACATTTGTTCTAGTACAAACACTAAGGATAAAGTTGTCTTTCATCCCTTGATCTGGTTTGTTGCGAGACCTTCGGAACCCTCGCTTCTTTGTTTTCTTCCCTTAATCTGTTCAGCTATGATACTTGACAAAGCTTTGTCGTGTATCTTGTGTTCCTCGCTTCATCGTTCTAGCTTCGGCATTTGGTCATGTGGTATGTCTGTTAGATGAATCAAAGCAGCTTGTTTATTCTGAGGACCTTCGATAAAAAAGGAGACCGCCAACAGTTTTCACTTCTAGAACCACAAAAGGGGGAATACATTATCGACATGCTAAGTGGTTACTATAATTTTGTTTATAGAAATGTACTTAGCTAGTTTTGAGCTTGGTTTAATTCGCTAATTGTTTCATTTGTGACAGATGAACAGCAAGGAGGGAGGGAGAGAGAGAGAGAAAGAAAAAGAAGTCTAAGTGAAGGTGGTGGTCTTGTTGTTGAATGATGGAGCTTTGGAAGTTGTTGTTGATTTAGTTGGTCTCAATCTTTTTACCTTTAGTGTTCTTCATATGTTGCTTTTGAATGATGGTGAATGATGGTAAAAACTAAATTTCTATGGCGTTGAATGCTGTTGAATATTCACGAATGGTGTTGAATGTGGCATTGTATCTATCGATAGCCTTCAATGTGGTTTGTTCACGAAGGGATGGAGTTTTGAATGCTATTGAATGTTCACGAACGAATGATGTTGAAAGGTTTTGTAAGGAAAATGGACCCCGGGCCATTTGGTGAAATTGATTTTGGTGTTTGATGATCAACATAACCTATGGACTAATATGTTCGCTAGTGCTTGTATTTATAGTTCACAGGATGCGAAAAGTATTGGACTAAGGCACTGAGGATGGAACACCTCAAAAGAAGACATAAAAGAAGCATAGAAGTCCAAGACTCAATAACAAAATAAGCCCAAAGAAACAGTGAAGAAATCCATGAAGTGGGCAGTCAGCCAGCGCTCTAGTGGTGCACCAGACAATGCACAATAACCTGTCTGGTGGGACACCGAGCAGTCTGTGCAGAGAGGCCCACAACGGGCGCTCTTGGGCTGTAGAACCAGACTGTCCGGTGTGCACCAGACAGTCTGGGTAACGGTCAAATCCAACAGTCGCCTGCTATAGACCCTAACGGGTGGCTAACGTGGCAGGGCACCGGATAGTGAACAGTGCATGTCCAGTGTGCACTGTACTGTCTGGTGCGCCCGTCGATAGAAAGCTGCTGCTTATGTCCAACGGCTATAATTGTAGGGGGAGGCTATAAATACCCCCAATGGCCATTTGGAAGTGTGGGAGTCCAAGCAACAAACCAAGGCATAGTGTAGACATTTCCAAGTGCTCAAACACCCAAGTGCTTAATAGAATCACTCGGTGATTAGCGTAGGTGATTTGCAAAGTGCTTAGGTTAGTTAGACCGCATTAGCGCTTGCTCTAGGTGAATCCTAGTTAGTTGAGTGCGTTTAAAAAACCACACAACCCCTTAGCTCTTGCATGAGCTGTTGTATTTGTAAAGAGTGGGGCGAGAGTCTTGCGAGACCGTGACAACTGAGTTTGTGTCACGGCCGCCACCATGTATCGGAGGGAACGAGGCCCGTGGCGTTTCGACCAAAAGCTCGATAGTGGAGACGGTGGGGAGTGTCCAAGAGGAGCTGGAAGCGGAGCAACACTTGCGCATGGAGAAGGCCCGCGGCTCTCTACGGAGTTACTCGACTGAGGTACTTGACCCTCGCGTGGGCTACCCTTTGTGTAGGGGCACCAACGAGGATTATTCGGAACCATGCGTGGTTCCGGATACCTCGTTAAAAATACTAGTGTCATCCACGAGAGTTTGTATCTCTACCTTGCTCTTTACCTTTCGCATTTATATTAAGTATTTCAGTTTCAATCTTGTATTTGTAGTTAGATTATTTAGGTTGAAACTTAGCCTTTACGATAGAGATAGCAACACTTAGACAAAACCCAGTTTTCACATTCTATATTGTTTATTTGCTGTTGGGGCCTTCTTCCTCCGAAGGTCCTCAACGTAACTAACCATATGTTTTCAGTATGATATGGATTATTCAGGGGGGCTTCGGCTTTGGGTTGAAGGGTTTCTCATATAACAGGGTAAAGATGCAGCATGAAGGTGATAAGAATGGACGACGAAGCTGTAGCCGAAGATCGTCGGTTTTGATGTGATGATGAAGATCAAGTATGATAATGACCGAAAAGGGACAAAGACTATTCAGTCCTTAATATTCTGTGTTATGATAATATATAAATGTAAGGGACATGGATGTAATTTTACACGGGCTGCGTCCCGTGCCAATAAATAGATGAATAGTAATGTCATACTGTTCATGCTGGATTGTAATCACTCTGTCGCATCCATAACTTCGAGCAAGCCAAAGGTATCAATGTAATATTAATTCTATTAATATTCATGTGTGTTTTATGGAATACGAATGTGAATGAATCATTGAATTATATTTGTCATCTTCACGTATTCCTATTTATCTATGAAATGATGAAGACACGTTCTTCATGACCTTTGGTCGAAGATCATTATCTCTGAGAGGAGATAATCCTTCGAAGGACGAAGGTCCTTAATGCTTAACAACTATGTTGCCTTGTTCTTGACTTACAACATTTGAGAACAAGTGGCCAACATTGGCGCCCACCTCCGATGAACTCAAACGACCACCTTTGGCAAGCATTCAACTTCACCATGCCGCCGAAGAAGACAACAGCACCAGGGCCTTGACACAATTCAAGAGACGCTCTCCCTACGAGAAGCCAGGAGCCAGAAGAGAAAGGCTACCAGCCCAACACCTCAGGAGGA
Source organism: Zea luxurians (assembly GCA_029449295.1). Lineage (NCBI taxonomy): Eukaryota > Viridiplantae > Streptophyta > Magnoliopsida > Poales > Poaceae > Zea > Zea luxurians. Next base: position 153,045 of record JAOPSE010000630.1, read on the forward strand.
GCAGTTGGATCAGGAGATTAGGGATCTAGAAGCCATCCAATAGCATGTACAAAGGAAGAAGGAAAAGATGCTTCGGCTAGCCGACCTTCAGAGGTAGATTGACGAAGCAGCTATGGAAATGCGTCACCTCACTCAGGATGACCAAGACCGAAGGTCCCAATACAGGGAGCTTCGTCAAGAGAGCCTAATCAATGAAGATGAATGGTACGACGATTTTCACCATGGTAACTTTGCTTTCGATGATGCTTCTACTTTGGCAGCAGAATTGCAGGCTACCTCATAGCCACCATCTTACAAGCCACCTCAGCTCCCCATGTATAATGGGCATTCATATTCAAAATATTTCCTGATGAGTTACGGGGCAACAATATCCTCGTATGGGGCAATACTGCCATCATGGAGAAGTCCTTCGTCATGGCAGTTAGAAGTGTGGCTCAGACATGGTATTCTTCTCTTCGGCCAGGGACAATTATGTCATGGCAGAAGCTGAAGGACATGGTAGTCACCAGCTTCTAGGGCTTAGAAGAAGCTAGTTACTGCCCAATCTTTGTTCTAATGCACGCAGGACCGTGAGGAGTACCTCCAAGCATACGTCCGAAGGTTCTTGCGACTGAGAGCTCAAGCGCCTACAATGCCCAATGAGATTGTCATTGAGGCCATGATAAAGGGGCTCCGACCAGGACCCACAACACAATATTTTGCAAGCCAGACACCATAGACCTTGGAGAAGCTTCTCCAAAAGATGGATGAATACATCCGAGCCGACAATGATTTCCGCCAGAGAAGGGAGGAAGCGTAAAGGTATTCTGAGATGACTAGGGGCTTCAGAGGAAGACTTCACCCCAGGCATGTCAGCACAATCCACAATCCCAATGCAAATGATGACAGGTCCAACCATACCCAGAGCAGCCAGCACAGCTCGCAGTCTTCGGGAATGCAACAAACTTCTTACAGGCCACCAGCCCCGAGAGGCAGAGGGGGAGAAGCTTCGAGGGAAGGTATGGTAATCAGCCCAGGAAACTGTTCTGACTATTCTGTGGCAAAGATAAGGGACACACAACAAGGACGTGCCAAGTCATGATCCAGAAGCAGAAGGAAATTGCTCAAGCCGAAGCACGACAGAATTAGCTAAAGCAGGTCCTGCATATTGCTTCGAGCTACTCTCTGTATATGCCGGAGTACGTAGGAAATCAATAGCCTACGGCTTCTATTGCTTCGGCAAGTCATTCTCAAGCTTCCTGGGCTTAGTTGCCACCACCACCACCACCACTGGTGCCTGCCCCGAGTCACAATCAATAGCCGGAAGGGCATCAGTAGATTCAGTAACAGCATGACCTTTGGGAGGAGTCCAAAGCTTGTACAGTCAACATTACTGCGCCTGAGTCGAGGCATATCCAGTGAAGGCAGCATAACGCTTCCGCAAAAGAGTGTTTTTGTCCAATGTATTTTTACTTATTCTTGTTTTTACAATTTCCTCTAAAAAAGACAATACAAGAAGGTATAACCTTCAGTGCAATGTAATAAGGCTATAATTACACCATTGACTGTAACAAGAGCGGCTCACAAATCTCCAAAGTCGTTCCTAAATGAATGCAGAGTAAGTCACAAAGCACCAAAGCCGTTCTTAAGGGAATGCAGAGCTTAAATGCCACCTAAGTCAAAGGTGAAGAAGCTCCAAAGCCGTTCTTAAGGGGATGCAGAGCTTAAATACCACCTAAGTCAAAGGTGAAGAAGCTCCAAAGTCATTCCTAAGGGGATGCAGAGCTTAGCTTCAAAGTCGTCCTAAAGGAATGCAGAGCGGAAGTACCTCCAAAGTAAAAGGTGAAGAGACTCCAAAGTGGTTCCCAAGGGGATATAGAGTCTGGGTGTGTATTCGTGTGGTTTTTTACCTTCGGCACAAATAACATTTTGCATCATACCATCATATCATATCGCATAGCATTGCATCATACATCATTTTGCATCACTAAATAGATGTGGAGAAACAAAGAAAAGTTGTTCCTTCGAAAAAGTTGGCCAGATTATGAAAGAACATACTATAGCACATGATATGCCTTCGGCAGATATATTTTCGCACAGGAGGTTAATCTACATCAGCAGTGACATAAGGAGAATCTTTTTCTTCATGAAGCATGAAAAGAAGGGAATGTGTTTTTTCGCCAGTATCTCTAAAATGATACGTACGAAGGTTTCATGCATCACAAAGAAATACATTACATTAACATACATACAAAAACTTGATGTTTGGTTCTTACAAAAGATGAAAGATATATACAAGCATTAAGCTCTAAAATACACAAAGTTTTAGTCTTCTTTCAGCATTTTCTCAGCGGCTTCATTTAGCAGTCTGTCGATGGCTTTATCAATAGCTTCATTAGCGATTTTTATCATATCTAACGCTTCGTTCATGGCTGGGTCAGCTTCGGGGTTATATGGCTCCGGTGGAGGTGAAATTTCAGCTACATTATCAAAAATATTTGTTAATTCTGAAGTTGAAAATGAATTCCGAAGCTAAACCTTAGTAAAGGTACCTATAAGCCTCGCACGCTCGGCAGCTTCTTCAGCTCGTTTAGCTTCTTCTTGAGCGCCGTGAGATTCTTTTTCATTTTTTCTAATCGCTTCATCAGCTATCTCACGGTCGTCCTTCATCCACACCTCGGAGTAAAATCTCTCACCTAGCGCAGAAGCTTCAGCCGAAGGGTCTTTGATGTCATCCACCGAGAAAACAAATCCTGGCTGAACTACAGCCTTAGCATGTTCGCAGCCAGCTTTTTCTAATATCGACGTGGCCCCCCGTGCGCCAGCGAATACGCAGAAGTCTCCTCGTTCACTTAAAATTTCGTCAAAGGCTTCGACATCTCCACTGATCCACTAGACGACTCCATCAGGGTCGCCATAGATGAATTTTTGTTCAGAGGAATACGCCCCAACTCTAGCAAAGTTGTCCTTCAATTTCTTAGCGCATTCCAAGGATATTTCATAACATTTCTGTTGTTCACTTGTTCTCAAATGCTATGAGTTAAGAACAATCAACACAAATGTTAATGGTTAAAGACCTTCGTCCTTCGAAGCATTATCTCCCTTAGGATATAATGATCCTCAGACGAAAGTTATGAAGGACAAACCTTCATCATCTCAATATGTAATGAAATGCAGGGACATATGAAACATATAAAGAACATGAATAACCATATCAATTTATTAGATTATCTATGTTCTCATTATATGATCATGAACAAACATTAAAGCCATTAAATTATATTTGTACCTTCGGCTTGACAGAAGGTAAAAATCCAAGAGTGACGTGCGAGTGAATACAAGTCAGCATGAACAGTATGGTGTTACTGTTCATCTATTTATAGGCACAAGACGCAGCCTGGGTAAAATTACATTTATGTCCCTAACATTTACTATTAGCTAAAAAGTAAGCTGTCGAGGGCTAAGCTGTCTTTTCCCTTTTAAGTCGGTTTCATTCTCCATCGTCGTCTTTACACTACGCCAAAGCTCCTTCGTCCACAGCTTCGGAACTGGTTCATCCTTCTTCCAGGTTGCGCCTTTCAAACCATGTACACCTTCATCCCAAAGCCGAAGCTTCCTGTGACAGTATATTATACTGAAAAGCATGTTAGTCATGTTTTTGAGGACCTTCGGAAGACAAAGGCCCCCAACAGTAGCCCCTCGCAGTATTGATTTGTTCTTGTATCTAACAAATTCAAATTGCGACGTGAACGAAGACCTTTAGCCGAAGGTCCAAAAAAACACCTTCCCTTCGCTAGAATATCGAAAGTCAATGACAATGGGGCCCGCCAAGATTCAATGCACTAGGCATATAAATAGAAACCCACAGCGGCAACAATTTTTACTCCATTTCGGTTGCTTACGTTATTTTGTCAAATTTTTAACTCTTGCTATCAGCTCTCGCTTGATTTTTGAGCTTCGTGTTATACACAAGTGCTTGTTGCATGTCTGAAGAGAAGAAGATGTCTGAGGAGAAGAAGGTTGTGGACCCTGCTCTTGCTGGGTTTTACGAATCTATGGAAAAAACAAATACAGAGAAGATCACAAAGGAAATAATGGTGGATTTGTCTGAAGATTCTGACAATAGTGATGACTATGATGTGGAAAGTGGAGATGAAGATTCTGAAGACCGACCCTGGCGGCCAAGCCATACCATCTTCGGAAAGTCGACCATTAAACAAAGTCAATTTGACGCCATAAAGGGAAGATACTTTCGTGACATGTCTATTGTGAGGGTTGGAGGGGACAGCACCGCCCCTGCTCCTGAAGAAAATGAGGTTGTTGTCTACAGAAGCTTTATGAAGGCGGGTCTTCGGTTCCCATTGAGCAAATTTTTAGTTGAAGTTCTAAAGATATTTGAAATCTTCCTTCATCAGATCACTCTCGAAGCTATAATCAGAATGGGTATTTTTGTTTGGGCCGTGAGAAGCCAAGGGCTGGAACCGAGCGCGAAATGCTTCTGCAATATGCATGAACTCCTATACGAGACGAAGGCCACTGGTAAAGAGCAGTATCACAACAACTTTGGTTGTTATGGCTTCATTCCTCGCTCTGAAGCAAGTTATCCCGTTCTGACAATTCGGAAAAGGTGGCCCGGGGCCTGGATGGAGGAATGGTTTTATGTCAAAAATGATCTGGTTAAAAGGGAAGATATAAAGGGGATTATCCAATGCCCCATCTGGTCTTGCTTCGGCCTTCGAAGGCTGACTACTGCACTTGAAAATAATGCCGAAGCATGCCAGAAGGCTTTCAACAATGTTTGTGCCTTTATTGGCACAAGAGACCTTGTTCAAGAGCACATAGCCTACAAGGTATGGCCACTTGTGGAAAATTGGGAAATGCCGAAGGAGACTGCTGCCAGATCCAGCGAAGGTGGATTGGTTTACTTAAAATACACCTTCAGATACAGAGATCGTTTTAACAAACCAAATGACGACTGGCTGAAATGTATTAAGGCGACTAGTGATGAGCTACTCGGAGCGTACTTAAGAGCCGAAGATGATGCCTTAACCTTAGCCTTCGGAGGTTGAGGCAAGAAAAGGTTGAACAGAGTTTTCAATGTGATTAGTTTTATATATCTTGATTATTGCCATCCCTCGCGAAAGCAGGGAAAAAAAAGAGGAAAACGGCGGCTTCGACCATCTCTACTGTGCCAAAGGGCAAGAAAATCAAGGTTTTGACCTATCGGCCAAGATATATTGAAAGGGTCGTAGTATCGAAATTTGGTAAAGGAACATCTTCCACTACTGAGGCAAGACAAATCGATTTGCCGAAGGTGCCTACAGCTGAGCCAGTCGAAACGCCAAAAAATGCTGCCGAAGCTAAAGAAAAGGCGGTCAAAAAACCAGAGCTAGAAGAAACAATGGTGGCGCTAGAAATCTCGAGTCCACCGGAAGCAGAATTGCTCAAGGTGGCAAAGGCTCCCGCAACAACTCCCAAGAGAAGGAGAATGGCTAGCGTACTATACGTTGTCATGGAGACGACAAGGTCACTAACTCCTACCCCTGTGGAGAAAGCTGCCGAAGCTATGACGGCTCGTGTTGAAACCGAAGCTGGGCCTTCAGTGCCCGCGGAGGCAAAGGCTGCCGCAACTGAGCAGAGGGCCAGAGAAGAATTTCCAGATGCTAGCATAGCTCTGGAGAAGGATGTGACTGGAAAAGCCAAATACCCTGCTCCCGAAGCACCGTCCAAAGACCTTGACTCTATTATTCGACATGCTTCGGGAAAAATATTATGCAAAGAAGAAATTTTAGAAGCCAAACACTATGCTCGGGAACTGAAATACCCAAAGGGGGCCTTAGTGTTCAACGACACGGACAAAGATGATCTCCTATGTTGTCTCGCGGACAACAAAGAGATATCTGTCTGCCGAGAGATGGCCAAAAGTATGTGATTTCCGAAGCTCGAAGTTGGCCTCTCCGCCATGTCAAAGGATGACCTTGCGGACAACCTTGTGTACAACAGTCTGAAGGTACAGAAGTTGTGAACTTAAAGTCTATGAACTTGGAAATAAAGTCTTTTATTCTCATGCTAATCCTTTGTCCTTTTTTGTAGGGCTTAATTCTTATCAACGCCCTGAGGGCGCAAAAGAATGCAGAGGATGAGAGCTGCACAATAGCTCTTGGCAACCTTCGATCAGAAGTCATTAAACTAAGAAACGAAGCCTTGGAGAAGGACAAAATTGTACTTTCATTGGTGGATAAAGTGAAAGAAGACGAAGCAATGTTTAACACTCAATCCGAAATTTATAAAGCCGAAATTGAAAACCTTTGGAAAAAACTGCCGAAGCCAATGAGAACTTTGCAGTTGCCAAGGCTAGTCAAGAAATTAGTGAATGGTCAAAAACTAGGCTAGAGAAAAATGTCGAGGAGCTTCGTGAATCCAAGGAAAGGTGCTTCGAGAAATCCTTGGATTGCGAGAAAAATTTGAAAACCAGCTTTGCCAAAGTAGGTGCTTATTCTTACAAAGAGAACTTCATTCGAGGTGACCCCGAAGGGGTTATTGATTGGATAAACGGGGAAGCCAAAGCTTTTGAAGAGATCCTGAGCGATCGTGGAGATATTTGTGCTTTCTCCGACGCTCGAGGGATTGCGGCTATCCTGGAGAAGGCTGGTTGCGATCATGTTAAAGCTGTGGCCCAGGCTAAAGCCGCCTTCTCCATAGACGACACAAAAGACCCTTCAGCCGAAGCAACTTTGGTGGGCGGAAAATTTTATTCCGATGTATGGGTGAATGGTGGCCGGGAATTGGCCAGCGAAATCATAAAAAAGAATGAAAAAGAAACCCACAAAGCCCGGGAAGAAGCTAGGTAAGCCGAAGAAGCTGCTGAGCGCGAAAGGCGTATAGGTATTGTTTTTTAATTTTTGCTTTGGTGTTTATTTTCCGGCTTCGAACTAACAGTTTGCTTATTACAGTCGAACTGTCACCGCTGCCTGAGCCATACAACCCCCTAGCCGATCCAGTCATGAAAGAAGCACTAGATATAATGAGCATTGCTAACTCCATCGTCGACGAAGTCGTCGACAAGCTGCTAAACGAAGCCACGGAGAAAATACTTAAGGAAGATTAGACTGTATTGTAATGATACTATGTAACATTTGGTGTATGGAACAATTAACCAGACATGTAAATTCTTGTAATATATTTCTTTGCGATGCATGAAATTTACGCACATACCGTTTTTGAGCCTTCGGTGAAAAAACACCTTCCCTTCTTTTCATGCTTCGTAAAGAAGGAAGCCCCTTCTATGGCAAATATGCTAAGATTGTGTTTCCCGAAGTTTGCTTCATGCCTCAGCACATTTTCATTCAACGAAGTATTGCCGAAGATTTGCTTCGTATCCAATCTTTTTGTCGTTGATGCAATATGATGCATGATGTAATGTTATGCGGAATGATGCTATGATATGATGCAATATGATGGTGATGTCGAACACACACACGCGCGCCCACACTGAAACACACAAGACTCTGCATCCCCTTAGGAACGTCTTTGGAGGCTTTAAGCTCTGGATCCCCTTAGAATGACATTGGAGCTTCTTCACCTTATATTTCGATGGTATTTAAGCTCTGCATCCCCTTAGGAACGACTTTTGAGCTTCTTCACCTTATATTTCGGTGGTATTTAAGCCTGCATCCCCTTTGCATCCCCTTAGGAATGACTTCTGAGCTTGGAAAACTTACTCTGCGCTCCTTTAGGAACGACTTTTGTAACTTCAAACTTACTCTGCGCTCCCTTAGGAATGACTTTTGTAGCTTCGGAACTTACTCTATGCTCCCTTAGGATCGAGTTTTGTAACTTCAAAACTTACTCTGCGCTCCCTTAGGAACGACTTTTGTAACTTCGGAACTTACTGTGCGCTCCCTTAGGAACGAGTTTTGTAACTTCAAAAGTGTGTTTAAGACGTATTTTACTCGTTGACACATGCTCAATTATTACATAAAATCAAATTTTAGTCCTTCATGACTTGTTTCTCATACAAAAATTAAAATGGCATAAAAGATAAAGATACATCATGAATAGGATATTCTTGAATAGATATGCTTGGATTCTAACACAGTGTTGTTGACTGTGCGAGCTTCGGATTCCTCCGGAAATCACGCTGTTGCTGTGCGTGCGGGTGCCCTTTTGGCTGCTGGATTCGGGTCTGAGTGGGTGGTAATGGTGGCGGTAATGGGAGCTGGGACCAGGAAGCTTGAGAGTGACTTGCTGAAGCAACAGAAGCCAAAGGTTGTTGATTGCCTACGTACTCTAGTACATAGGGAGAGTAGCATGCAGTATGTAAGACCTGCTTTGGCTGATTCTGCCGTGCCTCAGCTTCGGCAATCTCCTTTTGCTTCTGTATTGTGATTTGGCATGTTCTTGTGGTGTGGCCCTTATCTTCACCATAAAATAAGCAATATAGCCTTCTGGGCTGATCTCCATATCTTCTTCGAAGCCCCTGCCGCCTCTGCCCCTTGGGACTGGTGGCTTGAAAGAGATTTGTTGTTGCCCTGAAGATTGGGAGCTATGTTGTGGCCTTTGAGGCTGGCTTCCTCTGTCATCACTTAGGCTGGAATTATGAATCGATCTGACATGCCTGGGGTGGATTCTTCCTCTGAAGCCCCTGGTCATCTCAGAAAACCTGTAGGCTTCTTCCCTTCTCTGGCGGAAATCATTATCAGCCTGGATATATTCATCCATCTTCTGAAGAATCTTCTCCAGGGTTTGTGGGGGTTTCCTAGAAAAATACTGAGCCGTAGGTCCTGGCCGAAGCCCCTTGATCATGGCCTTAATGATAATTTCATTGGGCACTATAGGCGCTTGTGCTCTCAGACGTAGGAACCTTCGGACATACGCCTCAAGGAACTCCTCATGGTCTTGTGTGCCCTGGAACAAAGCATGAGCAGTGACTGGCTTCGTCTAAAATCCTTGAAAGCTAGTGATTAGCATATCTTTAAGCTTCGGCCATGATGTGAATGTCCCTAGCCGAAGAGAAGAGTACCAAGTTTGTGCGACGCTTTTCACTGCCATGACGAAAGATTTCGCCATGACTGCAGTGTTGTACCCATAAGAAGATATGGTTGCCTCATAGCTCATTAGAAACTGCTTCGGGTCTGAGTGCACATTATACAAAGGGAGTTGGGGTGGCTTGTAAGATGGGGGCCATGGGGTAGCCGGCAATTTTGCTGCTAGAGGAGAAGCATCATCAAAAACAAAATTGCCATGATGGAAATCATCATACCATTCATCATCGTTGTATGAATTGTCCTGACGAAGGTCTCAATGTTGAGGCCTTCGGTCTTAGTCATCTTGGGTGATATGACGCATTTCCTCAGCGGCCTCATCAATCTTCTTCTGAAGATCGGTGAGACGAAGCATCTTTTCCTTTTTCCTCTGATCATGTTGATGAATGGCTTCGAGGTCTCTAATTTCTTAGTCCAACTCCTCCTCCTGAGGTGTTGGACAGGTAGCCTTCCTTTTTTGGCTCCTCGCTTCGCGTAATGTTTCCTGATTGACGTCCAGTGGTTGCAGTGCAACCCCTAGCCCTGAAGACTTCTTCGGCGCCATGACGATGGTCACAGGTTGCCGAAGGTAGTCAAATGAGTTCACCGGAGGTGGGCGCCAATGTTGTTCACTTGATCTCAAATGCTATGAGTTAAGAACAAGGCAAGACAAATGTTAATGGTTAAAGACCTTCGTCCTTCGAAACATTATCTCCCTTAGGATATAATGATCCTCAGACGAAAGTTATGAAGGACAAACCTTCATCATCTCAATATGCAATGAAAAGCAGGGACATATGAGACATATAAAGAACATGAATAACCATATCAAATTATTAGATTATCTATGTTATCATTATATGATCATGAACAAACATTAAAGACATTAAATTATATTTGTACCTTCGGCTTGATAGAAGGTAAAAATCCAAGAGTGACGTGCGAGTGAATACAAGTCAGCGTGAACAGTACAGTGTTACTGTTCATCTATTTATAGGCACAGGACGCAGCCTGGGGAAAATTACATTTATGACCCTGACATTTACTATTAGCTAAAGAGTAAGTTGTCGAGGGCTAAGCTGCCTTTTCCCTTTTATGTCGGTTTCATCCTCCATTGTCGTCTTTACACTACGCCGAAGCTCCTTCGACCACAGCTTCAGAACTAGTTCATCCTTCTTCCAGGTTGCGCCTTTCAAACCATGTACACCTTCATCCCAAAGCCGAAGCTTCCTGTGACAAAGCATGTTAGTCGTGTTTTTGAGGACCTTCGAAAGACGAAGGCCCCAAAAATTTCTCTTTTGAAGCACGAAGCTCATTGCAGTTCTTTTGAGCTCTAGACCTTTCGATCTCGCAAATTTCATGTTTCACTGCTTCAACTTCAAATTTTTCAGCAACTTCAGCAACTTTCTTTTTCTGCTCCTGCACTTGGCTTTATGAGCTTCGGCTTGCGCAACAAGACTAGCCTCGCTAGATTTCAGCTTCTCCACTAAGGAAAGTAGTATCCTATCGTTCTCAAGAGCTTCGTTTCTCAATGATATAACTTCTGAGCGAAGGTTCCCAAGGGCTATTTTGCAGCTCTCATCCTCTGCATCGTTTTGAGCTTTTAAAGCCTTGCTCAAGATCAAGCCCTGAAAAACGACAAATGAGCATGAAATGAGGGTAAGAAAAACCATAGAAATGTTTCATTATAGAACACAAACCAAAACATACAAACCTTCAGGCTGTTGTAAGCAAGACTATCCGCAAGCTGATCCTTCGACATCGCAGATAAGCCGAGTTCAAGCTTCGAATACCCTATATTTTCCGCCATTTCCCAGCAGACATTTATCTCTTTATTGTCTGGCAGACAATAAAAGAAATCATCTACGTCATCGCCACCATACACCAAGGACCCTTGAGGGTACTTCAGATCCTTGGCATAATGTTGCACTTCGGCAACTTGCTCTGCTGATAGTTGCTTTCCCGAAGCATGTCGAATAATAAAATTCAATTCATCCCTATAAGGTGCTTCGGGAGTAGGTGTCGAGGGTTTCTCAGGAAGGCTCTCCTTTACAAAACCTTCTGCTGCCGTTTCTGAAGGTCCAGCTTCGGAAGGAACTTCTGCAGGTCCAGTTTCAGTAGTAGAATGAGCCATGCAGGCGGCGTCATTTTTTCCTGGAACATTAGCCTCCGTTCTAAGTGCTTCGGCAGAAGCAGGAGTTGATGTTTTCACAAACTCCATAACAACATCTAGCACACTGGCCATTCTCCTTTTCCTCAGAGTTGCTGCGAGGATGTTCGATGGCTTCGGTAGTTCCATTGCGCATGGTTGACTCGGTGTCTTCAACTGTTCTACCATTTTCTCTAGTTCCGCCTCTTCAGCCACATTTGTCCTAGCTTCGACTAGCATAGAGCGACTTGGCTCTATGATAGGAGCGGCCCCATCAATTAACTTTGGCACAACGGCCGTTTCAATACGCCTGGGTCGGCGCGTTAAAACTTTAACCTTTTTTGACCTCGACGCACTAAAAGTCGTGGAGGTAGTAGCTTTCCTCTTCTTCCCTTGCTTTTGCGAAGGATAATAGTAGTCTGGGTAGACAAACCCGATTACATCAGACACCATATTTAATCTCTTTTTGCCCTGAGCTCCGAAGGCAGTTGTCATCGCGTCATCTTCGGCCTTTGAATATGCTCCAAGCAGCACGTCACTAGTAGCCTCTATGGCATCTAGGCAGTCATTATTTGGTTCATCAAACTGGCTCTTGTATCAAAAGGTATACTTCAGTTACACCAAACCATTTTGGCTGGAGCCAGCGGCAGTTTCCTTCGGCATTTCCCATCCATGAGCAAGTGGCCACACTTTGTAAGCAATATGTTCCTGCACCAAGTCTCTTGTGCCAATGTAAGTACACACTGTATTAAAATCTATCTAGCACACTTGCATGTCGTTTCCAACTGCAATGGTCGGCCTCCTGATGCCGAAGCAAGACCATATAGGCCGCTGAATGACCCCTTTTATATCTTCCCTCTCACTCAGATCAACCTTCACATAAAACCATTCTTGCATCTAGGAGCTTGGCCACTTTTCCCGAAATGTCGGCACAAGATAGCTGGCCTTAGCGTGGTGCACAAAGATGTAGCAGCCAAAATTGTTCTGATATTGCTCTTTCCCAGTTTCCATCGTCTGATATAATAGCTCGTGCATATTGCAGAAGCACTTGGCATCTGGCTCTAATCCTTGGCTCCTCATGGCCCATATGAAAACCCCTAATTTCACAATAGCTTTGGGGGTAAGTTGGTGAAGATAAATTTCAAAAGTTTTTATAACTTCGACCAACCTTTTGTCTAGAGGGAACCGAAGTCCGGCTTTCATGAAGCTTCTGAAAATCACCACTTCGTCAGCTTCGGGAAGAGGAACATTATTCTCCCCTCCGGCTCTTACGATTGAAATATCATGAAAGTATCTCCCTCTCATTGCTTCGATCTGCCCTTGTTTAATAGTTAATTTTCCGAAGACAACATGGCTCAGTCTCCATGGCTGATCTTCGGCATCTTCATTTCCACTTTCTACATCGAAGCTCTCACTATCGCTAGAGTTTTCAGATATTCCAGCTAACATCTCATTGGTGATCTTCTCCATGTTGGTTTTTTCCAAAGATTCATAAAATCCAGCCAGCACCGGGTCAATGATCTTCTCATCAGCCATTTGAATAATGGTCGCTAGAATACCGAAGCTCAAAATCCAATCAAAATCGACGAAGCAAGGAAGGTGAAAATGGCAAACACAATGCAAGCAACTCAAATAGCACGAAAAAATACTCACAACATCGGCTTCTATCTATATGCTGAGAGTCCCATAGATTGGTGGGTCCCACAAGTTAGTGTGATTCGCTATTCTAGCGAAGGGAAGATGTTTTTTCGGACCTTCGACTAAAGGCCTTCGTTCACGTCGCAGTCTAAATTTGTTACAAAGAAACAACTTAATACTGCGAGGGGCTACTGTTGGGGGCCTTCTTCCTCCGAAGGTCCTCAAAAACGTAACTGACCATATGTTTCAGTATGATATGGATTATTACAGGGGGGCTTCATCTTCGGGATGAAGGGTTTCTCTTATAATAGGGTAAAGATATAGGCCAAAGGTGATAAGAATGGACGACGAAGCTATAGCCGAAGAGCGTTGGTTTTGATGTGATGACGAAGATCAAGTATGATGATGACTGAAAAGGGACAAAGATTATTCAGTCCTTAATATTATGTGTTATGATAATAGATAAATGTAAGGGACATAGATGTAATTTTACCCAGGCTGCGTCCCGTGCCTATAAATAGGTGAACAGTAACGCCGTACTGTTCACGCTGGACTGTAATCACTCTCTCGCATCCATACCTTCGAGCAAGCTGAAGGTATCAATGTAATATTAATTCTATTAATATTCATGTGTATTTTATGGAATACGAATATGAATGAATCATTGAATTATATCTATCATCATCATGTATTCCTATTTATCTATGAAATGAAGAAGACACGTTCTTCATGACCTTCGGCCGAAGATCATTATCTCTGAGAGGAGATAATCCTTCGAAGGACGAAGGTCCTTAATGCTTAACAACTGTGTTGCCTTGTTCTTGACTTACAACATTTGAGAACAAGTGGTCAACATTTGCATAGGTTTTGCTCTAGGAATTTAATTGTGGCATACTTTAGAGATAGTTTTTAGAAGTCCTAATTCAACCCCTCTTAGGTGTCACCGTTTCCTACAAGTGGTATCATAACCTGGTTTGACTCATTTGAAACATTTTAAGCTCACCGCTAATCGAGCGATGCTTTTTAGAGAAAGGGGATGGATACCCATAGGCCACCACACTTCGATGGCACTAACTTACCATATTATAGTGCTAGAATGGCTTGTTACCTAGAGGCCATTGATCTAGGTGTTTAGAGAGTCACTCGTGAAGTTGAAACCACCTAAAAATCCTGGGAAACCCACCACGAGTGAGGAAAAAGAAATTTATTTGAATGCTAAAGCCAAAAATTACTTGTATGAATCTCTTAGCTTGGAAATTTTCAATCAAGTTTTTACATTAAATACTATGTTGGTCACTTGTTCTCAAATACTGTGAGTCAAGAACAAGGCAACAAAATTGTTAATTATAATAGACCTTCGTCTTCCAAAGTATTATCTCCTCATGGATATAATACTCATCACATGAAGGTCGAGAAGGACATACCTTCATCATTTATTATATAGATAAGAATGCAAAAGGATGTAGACAATAATTGTATCTTGTTGATTTATCTATATTTGCATCCCACAAAACAAGTGTGAATATTAACAGAATTCATATCACATTGATACCTTCGGCTTGTTCGAAGGTGAAGATGCGGGAGAGTGATTACAATCCAGTGTGAACAGTACGGGGTTATTGTTCATCTATTTATAAGCATGGGAGGTGGCCCGGGTGAAATTACATCCATACCCTTGAACCTTTATTTTCAAGCAACTAAAGCTAATAAGGTCTATTTAATCTTTTACTACTTTGCTTGGTCCGAACTGAAGCTATTGAGCTTCGGCATTCCGCAACGCTGCCTATACACAAGGCCTTCGTCTTGAGAAACTGAGCTGAGGTTGACGATGGCTTCGGCGAGCTTTTGTATTATCTTGCCGAAGGTGTTTTTGTCTTGAGGACCTTTGGTGGAGGAGAAGACCTCCAACAGTAGCCCCTTCGTGGTGCTAGATCATTTTTTCATAACGAGCTCGATCCACGAAAAACACAGAGGCTTCAGAATGCCGAAGGTCCAAAAAACATCTTCCCTAAGCTTGTTGTCGAAAAATGATTAAGCGTCGGCCGTGTAACACCCGGCTTTAAGGAACAAAGCCAGGTGCATCTCATACATGCGCCAAGAAGACAACATATATAATAACAGAGTGTATAGAGATAAATGTCATAAAACATCAGAGTACTTATTACATAGCGGAAGACTTATTACAAAATAAAGTAATAAAGATAAAACGAACTAAGGATCGTCGGCGCCAATGTCGACTGGGAAACGCCACCTAGATCAGATCGAACTCCTCAGTGTTAGGCGGCTCCTCCTGAACCACCTGATCTTCTCCTGTGGGGGGGTGTGAGACAGCAAGGGTGAGCTCACACATGATCATAGCTCAACAAGTTGTGGGGAACCAGTGGACATAAACTCACAAAGGTGTGAGTTCATGTGATGTGTAAGGCTAATCAATGATAGGGGTTAAAGCTGAGCATTGCTTTTAAGTAGTTGGTCAAAATTTTATTAGCAGTTACTAAGTGTAAGTAAATACCAAACCATAAGTAAAGTAATAGAACAAAATTAATAACAAACCCATGCATATGCGAATGACAAATTGAATTTAAGTTCCATAATTTAAACATCAGAGAGTCCTGAGCTGCTCATGACCGCGAGCTCGGCTAGTATACCAGTTTTACACTCTGCAGAGGTTGTACCCTTTACCCACAAGTCGTGTATCCCATGTCGCCAGGGTTTGCAAAGCCCTTAGACACTACCGAGGTGAATGGCTAGGGATCCACTACGAGGCCTTTACAAAGTTCCACTAGCTTCCGAAAACCCGCTATAGTTTATAGGAAGTTCCAATGCAGGGTTCCTGGCTGACAGCCATCGCAGCAAAATCAACCAGGGACCTCCCTACACTGACCACTCCCCTACTGCCCTTGCCCCTTTCGGGTAAGGTAGTCTTCCACTAGCTTTCCTAATTAGTCAGCCAAGGGGTCCCATTCCTCCCTTGTGGTGGCACGTGGTTCTCAAGTTAAGCTCTATGTTCCAATTAACATTAATGATCTCAACATGAACATAAATAGAATAACAAAAAGAATTGGAACATAGAGGTAATAAATGATTATCCCAAAACCATATAAAGCAATAGCAAACTACCCAAGTGATTCAGGGGTAACAAGGTACTGAGATAAACAATCTAGGATGACCTATTGGGTCCCATCAAAATTAACCTATGCATGGATAAGTGATATTTAAGAACATTATTGGGTAAAAAGTGGTCAAGGGCACAACTTGCCTTCAATGAGCTCCTGCTCAGCTACTTCAACCTGCTGCTCACCAGGATCCTCAGCAACGGGCTCTTCTACTCGCCACAATACAAACAAGCACAGGATATAGGGAAAATTAACATTACACCAAGCATGTAAACAAAATACACAGAGATATTCTACATATTAAAATAAAAACCTAGGAACTGGAATCATAATTTTCTGAGTTATAGATTTTAAGTTATGCATTTTCAAAGGTTTTATGTGCTTTAAATAGGATTAAGTGATAAATAAATTTCTTACTGTTTTTCATGACATAACAGAGGCTCTAGGTGATAGATAATAATATTACAAAATTTTAGGAACTGGAATGGAGTAATTTGGAGTTACTATGCATTTTCTATGAATTATACAAGTTTTAACATTTATTTATATATTAAAAATCAATTTTTGTATTTATTTCTCTGATTTTCTAAGTCTCTGGACTGGGCGTCAAAATCTGTAAAGCGCAGGGGCTTTGGCGCAACTAAACCTAAGACTCAGAGCACTGAAGAGGTGGACGGCGGGTTATTTAAGAAAAAGTGCAGGGGCTCTTTACGAAGATTGCCACAGCGAAGGGGTATGAAAGGTTTCTGGCCTTCGGATTAAAATTCTACGGTTACGATTAGATCGCCAAAGCGACCAGACGGTAAGCAGCGCCAACCCTCTGATCAGAGATCAAGCGCCAGGATCGCTCATCACTTTAGAACGGATAGTTACGCGACTCGCTGCCCTTGGATCGACCATCAACGGCCCACAAACACCCCGCGCCTAGACTCGATCTTAGCCACGCGTTAACCGATCAAGGGTGCAGGACCATCTTCCCCACCACGACGCGCGGGCGTCCAAGGCTCCAAGCCTTCCAGCCGCCGGTGAGCTCGCCGTCGCGACGGTGAACACCCCGAGCTCGCACCCAGCATTCGCCTAACTAAATCCTTCACGCTACAGAGAGGGAGAACAGATCATACCATGAATCGGAACGAAGGCGAAGCTAGCACGCAAATCCCCAACTCGCACCGCGACGGAACTCCGGGGATTCCCAACACTGAGTCGCAAGCTGCTTCTGCCGCCGCACCAGGAAGTCACGCCGCGCCCAGACACTTAGTGGCCTCCAACCGAAGGCGAGCAGAGGACAATGGCCAGCGATATGTACACACGCACTCTCTCTCCTCCGCACCATATCCGACCTCCGAACGGCGCGAGGGAGCTCGCCATAGGTCCCGACGTTCGGCTTCCATGCTGGCCGTGTGGATCCGAGGGAGACGCAGGGGCCAGCGGCCATGGAGCGGCTGCGCACCAGAGAAGGCGTGGTGTCGAGTTCACGGCGGCGGATTTCTCAGCCAAGGTGACTGCGAGCAGGACCACCGCGGCGGCACCCCTCATTCTCACACTCGGCGCTACAATCGGCGCTACAATGGTGATGGCACTGGTGTTCCGAGGGATCGCGAGCAGCACTAGTGAACTAGTTCTGGAAATCGAGGAGGATGCGGCTCCATGGTTTTTACTCCACCAGATCGTACCGACCCAGCGCAATCGACGGGATCCGCCCTGGTTATGCGCGCGCGCGTTACGGTGAAGAAGACGCACGGTGAATCCAGGCCCACATGGAAGTGACAAGCGCGTGGCGGCATGGCTGGCACGTGGGCCCCATTAGCCAGGTAACGCGAGCGTGAATGTGTCCATAACCAGCTGACGGTGTGGGCCCGCATGGCAGAGGCGTGACGCGCGTGGGCAAGCGCGAGGCGTAGTGGAAGCGCGAGTTGGGCCGGCGGGTAAGGAATTCGGCCCAGACGGTTATTTCATTTGTTCTTTCTTTCTTTTTTTATGATTTTATTTTCCTTTCCAATTTTAAGTCTCCAATTCAGATTCAAATTCTGTTTGAACTTAGGTTTTCCAATTACCCAATAAACATCCTAATATGAAGATAACACCTATTATTTATTTACTTATAACATATATTTTTTTATAGTGTATATTCCTTTTTCTTCTGTTTTCTAATTTCTCGAATTTCTTTTAGAGGTCAAATTCTACTTTGGATTTTAATATATTTCTTGTCACATTATTTTTATATTGCCACAAAATGCACAAAAAAAAACCAGCATGATGCATAATTTAATAGTATATCTTTTTATTAATTATTTATTTTTGAATATGGTGTTCACATGTGATGATGCCTAAAGGTCAAACTCACATAAGGAGAATTTTTTTTCTCTATTTATATTATTTCTAACAAAGTACAAATTGGGTATTACAAATCCTACCCCCCTTAAAAAGAATCTCGTCCTCGAGATTTAAGAAGATCTAGGGAAAAGGTAGGGGAAGTCTATGCCAAGCTATTCTTCTCTTTCCCAAGTAGCTTCATCCTCTCCATGGTGACTCCATTGTACCTTGCACATTTTTATCACCTTATTTCTTGTAACTCGAGTCAAAGTGTCCAAAATCTTGATAGGGTACTCCGCATAAGTCAGGTCATCTTGAACACTAAGGTCCTCCATTGGTAGTTGCTCCTCAGGTACCCTGAGGCACTTCTTTAGCTGGGACACATGGAATACATCATGTACATCTGACAGATGATCGGGTAACTTCAGTTGATATGCAACTTCTCTCACTCGCTTTAAGATCAAGAAAGGTCCAATGAAGCGAGGGGACAACTTTCCTTTAACTTTAAATCTCCTCATACCCCAAAGTGGTGACACCTTCAAATATACATGATCACCCTCCTTAAACTCCAATAATCTTCTCCTATTATCAGCATAACTCTTTTGCCTGGATTGTGCAATTCTCAAATTTTCTCTTATCATTCGAACTTGTTCTTCCGCCTCTTGAATAAGTTCAGGCCCAAAGAACTGTCTTTCTCCAGTCTGATCCCAATATAGAGGAGTCCTGCACTTCCTCCCATATAAAGTTTCAAAAGGTGACATCTTCAGACTGGCCTGGTAACTATTATTGTACGAGAACTCAGCATAAGACAGACTCTTATCCCAACTTCCTCCATGCTGAAGGGCACATGCTCTCAACATATCCTCCAATACTTGATTAGTCCTTTCAGTCTGCCCATCAGTCTGAGGGTGATAAGCTGTACTAAAATTCAACTTTGTACTCATGTTCTCATGAAAGCTTCTCCAAAACCTTGAGGTAAACTGTGAACCTCGATCAGACACGATCTTCTTTGGTACTCCATGTAAACACACAATCCGAGCCATATATAACTCTGCTAGCTGAGAACCTTTATAAGTAGTCTTGACAGGAATAAAGTGAGCCACTTTAGTCAATCTATCCATAATCACCCATATAGCATCATATCCTTTCTGGGTGCGAGGCAATCCAGTGATGAAATCCATACCAATCTCTTCCCATTTCCACTCGGGTATCTTTAGTGGATGCAATAGTCCAGCTGGCCTCTGGTGTTCAGCCTTAACTCTTTGACATACATCGCACATAGCCACATGTGCAGCTACATCTCTTTTCAATCCATACCACCAATATTTCCGTTTCAAATCCTGATACATCTTGGTACTATCAGGATGAATAGAATAATCCGAGTCATGGGCCTCCTTTAAAATAGTCTCCCGAAGGCTTTTAATATCTGGGACACACATCTTGTCCTTGAACCATACAGTGCCCTGCTCATCTTCCGTGAATTCCGGAACTCGACCTTCAGTAATCAGATCCTTAATCTCTTTTATTTTAGCATCACCAATTTGTCCTTTGCGGATCTCTTGCTCCAAAGTAGGTTCCACATCAATAGTAACTCCCTCAGTATGAGCAACTATCCCCAGGTTAAGTCTCCTGAAGTCCTCAACAATCTCATCGGGTAGTTGGGCAATAATAGCTGAATGAACATGCTCCTTGCGACTCAAGGCATCTGCAACCAAATTTGCCTTGCCCGGGTGATAGTGAATCTCCAAATCGTAATCCTTAATAAGCTCTAACCAACGGCGTTGCCTAAGGTTGAGATCCTTTTGAGTGAATATATACTTCAAACTCTTATGATCCGTATATACTTGGCACTTTGTCCCCATGATGTAGTGTCTCCAAATCTTAAGTGCATGCACAACGGCAGTCCGCTCTAAGTCATGGGTGGGGTAGTTCAATTCATGTCTCCGCAACTGACGAGAAGCATATGCAATCACATGACCTTCCTGCATGAGTACACATCCTAAGCCTTGGCCACATGCATCACAATAGATATCAAATCCTTTCTGTAGGTGTGGCATAACCAATACCGGTGGCGACATCAACCTCTTCTTCAATAGATCAAAGCTGTCTTGACACTTCTCGTCTCATTTAAATTCTCTTCCTTTCTCCAAAAGCGAAGTCATAGGCTTAGCAATCTTAGAAAATCCTTCAATAAATCTCCGATAATAGCCTGCTAATCCCAAGAAACTCCGAATCTCAGTCACTGTAGTGGGTACTCTCCATTCCATTATCTCCTTAACCTTAGCAGGATCCACTGATATTCCTCCATTAGAAATAATATGACTAAGAAATGGCACCTCGCCAATCCAAAACTCACACTTGCTGAATTTGGCATATAGTTGATTATCTCATAGCTTCTGTAGCACCAATCTCAGATGTTCCTCATGATCACTATCACTCTTAGAATAAATAAGAGTATCGTCGATGAAAACCACGACGAATCTGTCCAAATCATGAACACCTTATTCCTTGGATCCATAAAATAGGCTGGTGCATTAGTTAGTCCAAATGACATAACGGTGAACTCATATATACCATATCGGGTCGAGAAATCCATCTTGGGCATATCCGATGGCCTAATCTTCATTTGGTGATAACCGGATCGGAGATCAATCTTCGAGAATACTCTAGCACCTCTCATCTGATCAGATAAATCCTCAATACGGGCAACGGATACTTGTTCTTCACTGTAACATCATTAAGAGATCTATAATCCACACACATCCGTTGCGATCCATCCTTCTTCTGTACAAACAAGACCGGTGCTCCCCAAGGTGAAGAACTCGGACGAATGTACCCGGCCTCTTGTAACTCAGTTAACTGCTTCTTAAGTTCCTTCAACTCCTCTATGGACATCCTATATGGCCGTTTAGAAATAGGGGCGGTTCCAGGTAAGAGATCAATAACAAACTCAACTTCTCTATCAGGTGGCATCCCTGGTAACTCCTCTGGAAAGACATCCAGAAAATCTCTAACCACCCAGATGTTGTCACCCACAAACTTTTCATCTACTAGGAATGTTGCTAGTCTGATGGAGGTAGTTACTGCAACTTCAACTTCAAATCTTTGTCCTTTGGAACTGGTGAGTTCTATGATTCCCTTAGCACAGTGTATATATTGTCTTTGCCTTTCTTAACCATGACATACCAAGGATCACGTCTATACTGCTCTCTTCTAACAGTACAGGGGTAGTCCATCTGGGTTAGAAATACAGGGTAAGAAAGGAAGAATTGTAGACAAGGCGAGTAATTATGAGAAATGTTACTATGGGGGATTTATTAGCTAAGTAGATTAGTGTGTTATCGACTAAAGCTAATACATTACCTTATGGTGGTACATGCTAAGATGCCCAACTATAATGTTTCAATCAATCAAAGAAGCAAATCAAGCATTTATCATCAGAACAATCAACCAACATTTTTAATAGATAAAATAATTTTGATTTCGTCTTAGGTTCCCTATCTCTTAAGAAGATCATAGTGGCAGGATTCCAAGGTGTGAAATCCATCTTGTCTTAGAGTAGAAAAGGTAAGAGTAATCAGAGTATGACAACAAAAGGTGAGACAGGATCAAGATAAGGTAAGTATGGATTGAATCAGAGTAAGGTAAGTAGATAAGGGTTTGTCCATTTCTATCTAGGTTTCGTCCTACAGTCGACATTTCCTCTGATACCACTTCTGTAACACCCGGCTTTAAGGAACAAAGCCAGGTGCATCTCATACATGCGCCAAGAAGACAACATATATAATAACAGAGTGTATAGAGATAAATGTCATAAAACATCAGAGTACTTATTACATAGCGGAAGACTTATTACAAAATAAAGTAATAAAGATAAAACGAACTAAGGATCGTCGGTGCCAATGTCGACTGGGAAACGCCACCTAGATCAGATCGAACTCCTCAGTGTTAGGCGGCTCCTCCTGAACCACCTGATCTTCTCCTGTGGGGGGGGGTGTGAGACAGCAAGGGTGAGCTCACATATGATCATAGCTCAACAAGTTGTGGGGAACCAGTGGACATAAACTCACAAAGGTGTGAGTTCATGTGATGTGTAAGGCTAATCAATGATAGGGGTTAAAGCTGAGCATTGCTTTTAAGTAGTTGGTCAAAATTTTATTAGCAGTTACTAAGTGTAAGTAAATACCAAACCATAAGTAAAGTAATAGAACAAAATTAATAACAAACCCATGCATATGCGAATGACAAATTGAATTTAAGTTCGATAATTTAAACATCAGAGAGTCCTGAGCTGCTCATGACCCCGAGCTCGGCTAGTATACCAGTTTTACACTCTGCAGAGGTTGTACCCTTTACCCACAAGTCGTGTATCCCATGTCGCCAGGGTTTGCAAAGCCCTTAGACACTACCGAGGTGAATGGCTAGGGATCCACTACGAGGCCTTTACAAAGTTCCACTAGCTTCCGAAAACCCGCTACAGTTTATAGGAAGTTCCAATGCAGGGTTCCTGGCTGACAGCCATCGCAGCAAAATCAACCAGGGACCTCCCTACACTGACCACTCCCCTACTGCCCTTGCCCCTTTCGGGTAAGGTAGTCTTCCACTAGCTTTCCTAATTAGTCAGCCAAGGGGTCCCATTCCTCCCTTGTGGTGGCACATGGTTCTCAAGTTAAGCTCTATGTTCCAATTAACATTAATGATCTCAACATGAACATAAATAGAATAACAAAAAGAATTGGAACATAGAGGTAATAAATGATTATCCCAAAACCATATAAAGCAATAGCAAACTACCCAAGTGATTCAGGGGTAACAAGGTACTGAGATAAACAATCTAGGATGACCTATTGGGTCCCATCAAAATTAACCTATGCATGGATAAGTGATATTTAAGAACATTATTGGGTAAAAAGTGGTCAAGGGCACAACTTGCCTTCAATGAGCTCCTGCTCAGCTACTTCAACCTGCTGCTCACCAGGATCCTCAGCAACGGGCTCTTCTACTCGCCACAATACAAACAAGCACAGGATATAGGGAAAATTAACATTACACCAAGCATGTAAACAAAATACACAGAGATATTCTACATATTAAAATAAAAACCTAGGAACTGGAATCATAATTTTCTGAGTTATAGATTTTAAGTTATGCATTTTCAAAGGTTTTATGTGCTTTAAATAGGATTAAGTGATAAATAAATTTCTTACTGTTTTTCATGACATAACAGAGGCTCTAGGTGATAGATAATAATATTACAAAATTTTAGGAACTGGAATGGAGTAATTTGGAGTTACTATGCATTTTCTATGAATTATACAAGTTTTAACATTTATTTATATATTAAAAATCAATTTTTGTATTTATTTCTCTGATTTTCTAAGTCTCTGGACTGGGCGTCAAAATCTGTAAAGCGCAGGGGCTTTGGCGCAACTAAACCTAAGACTCAGAGCACTGAAGAGGTGGACGGCGGGTTATTTAAGAAAAAGTGCAGGGGCTCTTTACGAAGATTGCCACAGCGAAGGGGTATGAAAGGTTTCTGGCCTTCGGATTAAAATTCTACGGTTACGATTAGATCGCCAAAGCGACCAGACGGTAAGCAGCGCCAACCCTCTGATCAGAGATCAAGCGCCAGGATCGCTCATCACTTTAAAACGGATAGTTACGCGACTCGCTGCCCTTGGATCGACCATCAACGGCCCACAAACACCCCGCGCCTAGACTCGATCTTAGCCACGCGTTAACCGATCAAGGGTGCAGGACCATCTTCCCCACCACGACGCGCGGGCGTCCAAGGCTCCAAGCCTTCCAGCCGCCGGTGAGCTCGCCGTCGCGACGGTGAACACCCCGAGCTCGCACCCAACATTCGCCTAACTAAATCCTTCACGCTACAGAGAGGGAGAACAGATCATACCATGAATCGGAACGAAGGCGAAGCTAGCACGCAAATCCCCAACTCGCACCGCGACGGAACTCCGGGGATTCCCAACGCTGAGTCGCAAGTTGCTTCTGCCGCCGCACCAGGAAGTCACGCCGCGCCCGGACACTTAGTGGCCTCCAACCGAAGGCGAGCAGAGGACAATGGCCGGCGATATGTACACACGCACTCTCTCTCCTCCGCACCATATCCGACCTCCGAACGGCGCGAGGGAGCTCGCCATAGGTCCCGACGTTCGGCTGCCATGCTGGCCGTGTGGATCCGAGGGAGACGCAGGGGCCAGCGGCCATGGAGCGGCTGCGCACCAGAGAAGGCGTGGTGTCGAGTTCACGGCGGCGGATTTCTCAGCCAAGGTGACTGCGAGCAGGACCACCGCGGCGGCACCCCTCATTCTCACACTCGGCGCTACAATCGGCGCTACAATGGTGATGGCACTGGTGTTCCGAGGGATCGCGAGCAGCACTAGTGAACTAGTTCTGGAAATCAAGGAGGATGCGGCTCCATGGTTTTTACTCCACCAGATCGTACCGACCCAGCGCAATCGACGGGATCCGCCCTGGTTATGCGCGCGCGCGTTACGGTGAAGAAGACGCACGGTGAATCCAGGCCCACATGGAAGTGACAAGCGCGTGGCGGCATGGCTGGCACGTGGGCCCCATTAGCCAGGTAACGCGAGCGCGAATGTGTCCATAACCAGCTGACGGTGTGGGCCCGCATGGCAGAGGCGTGACGCGCGTGGGCAAGCACGAGGCGTAGTGGAAGCGCGAGTTGGGCCGGCGGGTAAGGAATTCAGCCCAGACGGTTATTTCATTTGTTCTTTCTTTCTTTTTTTTATGATTTTATTTTCCTTTCCAATTTTAAGTCTCCAATTCAGATTCAAATTCTGTTTGAACTTAGGTTTTCCAATTATCCAATAAACATCCTAATATGAAGATAACACCTATTATTTATTTACTTATAACATATATTTTTTTATAGTGTATATTCCTTTTTCTTCTGTTTTCTAATTTCTCGAATTTCTTTTAGAGGTCAAATTCTACTTTGGATTTTAATATATTTCTTGTCACATTATTTTTATATTGCCACAAAATGCACAAAAAAAACAGCATGATGCATAATTTAATAGTATATCTTTTTATTAATTATTTATTTTTGAATATGGTGTTCACATGTGATGATGCCTAAAGGTCAAACTCACATAAGGAGAATTTTTTTTCTCTATTTATATTATTTCTAACAAAGTACAAATTGGGTATTACAGGCCGGTCCACCGCTCAGTCAGTGTATACGGTCTGGCGGTCCGCCTTCTTCCCCTGCAGCACTATATAAGCAGACAGGTTGGTGAGGAGTTACCACAACATTCATTGGCATCGCACTGTTGTGCTGTAAAAAATTTTAACCAAAGCCGAAGCTTTCTGGATTGCGCTTTCCAAACACGCTCTTTGTCATTCGAAGTTAGCTTTGTCTTAAGGAACCGTAACACTTGAAATGGCCCGAGTAAGATCCACTACTAGGGTGTCCCTAGAGGGAGATGATGCTAAAGTGACAGAAACAGCGCCAATATCGGAAGTGATGAGACAATCGTGTCTAGTTGTGTCGGAAGGAGCTGTTGCAGAAGGTGAAACTGCTGAAGCTGAGCAGACTATAGTTGAGGACATGAGTGATGATGAAAACGAAGATGACAACATTATTCTAAGCCCATCAAAACCAAGCCATATTGAATTTGGAAAATCTACCGTGTCAGTAGAGGACCTGGTTATGATGAAGAAGCTAGGCTATTTTGGGGAAGATGAGAGTAAACATATTCGCTTTGCTGGTGAGGAAGTGATTCTAGAACCGAAGGAGGATGAAGTTGTTGTATTTAAAAGTTTCTTCAGGGCGGGGCTTCGGTTTCCTCTATATGATATAATAGGAGAGGTTTTGAAGAGGTTTGAAATATATCTTCATCAGTTGACACCAGATGCCATTGTCAGGCTGAGTGTTTACATATGGGCTCTCCGAAGCCAGGGCAAAAGTGCCAATGCCAAAGGTTTCTGTCGAGTGCACGAGTTGCATTTTCAGACGAAGGCTAGAGCAGATGGACTTCACAAAAACTTTGGATGTTATAATTTTGCATACCGCAAAGACACCAAGGCCCTGGTGATCGACTACCGCACTAAGTGGCCGACCGGGTGGACAAGCGAATGGTTCTACGTGAAAGCTAATGAGAAGAAGAGTGAAAAACTCATGACTATGGTTATGAGTACTCTGAGGTTGAGCTTCGGGATGACAAGGCCATTATGCAATATGCAACTCGGCTCCCCATGCTAGCTGGCCAAAGTCGAATTCAGAGTGGTGGATGCTGAAATTAGCACTAGAGACTTAGTGTAGGAATACCTAGCAAATAAAACCTTTCCAACCTCTAGCGGCTGAGGCATGCCGAAGAAGAAGGAAGGAGGAAAGAAATCTTAACTTGTTCGTCTTCCCTTCCGCTTCAAGTTTGAAGAGCAATTTAAGAAACCATGTACTGAATGGCTACAAATGATAGAAACTATGTGTAATGAAATTCATGGAAATTACACTAAGAAAGAAGATCAGTTAATGACCGCTACCTTCGACACCCGACCGAAACGAAGGCTAAATTGGGTAATGGATGCCCTGAACTTCAAGTACCCAGATTATGACAGACTTGACGAAGGGGCCGGGGGAGCGAAAAGAAAAAGGGCTGTCAGCATTCTGATCAGGCAAGCTGCCCGGTCTGTTAAGGAAGATGAAGAGGCCTTGAAGAAGATGAAAATAGCATCAGAGCCAAAGGCACTAGCTCCTAAGAAACCGAAACATGACAAGATACCTTCTGCCGAAACGAAGGTACATGATGCACTAGAAAAAAACCTTGAGCCCTCCATCACCTTCTGGTGTCGAAGCACCAAAAATTTTGAAGGTAATGACACCATTCAAGTTGCTAAGTCCTCTGGGATTGGAACTGACCAACCTTTTATAGAAAAGGAAATTCCTTCGGCCACCAACGGAAGAGACAAAGGACAGAAAAAGCGACGTATGATGAACATACTCCATGCAATTGAGCAAACCCCGCCTCCAGCTTTGGCAGACATGACTGTAAAATCTACTGATGCCGAAGCTGCCGTTGCAACTGAAGGCGAAGATCTCACAGCCACCATGTCCAAAATTGACAAGATTATATTAGACATTTCTGTGGAAAAGGAGGTGGCCACAGAAGTGTCAGACAAAGGGAAAAAGGCTAAGGAAATTTCTACGGAAGAAACAGACTTCGACCTATGGCACCTGGGTGGCCAGTAGCTTTCCGAAGAAGATATGGGTGAGTTGAAGGATTTTGCTATCAACTGCGGCTACCAGCCAGGGTCCATGCTCTTTGGTGGGGTGAACGAAGAAGTTATAGGATGCATCCGCGATCGTGCCGGTGCAAAAATTATAGGCACCCTGTCAAAGAGCATCAGATTCCCGAAGCTTGAAAGGGATATCAGCTGTTACAGGCACCAGCATATCATAGGGAGCCTATTTTATTCCAACTTTAAAGTAAGACTCTCTTTTAAGTTACCCCTGATGTGTCTGCATTAGCTTAAATATTCTAAGTTTGGACCTGCTTTTACAGAGTTTACTACTGAGCAAAGCTTTAAAGATGCAACAAGACGATGAAGATAGGAAAAACGAAATCATTATCAAGGGCTTAGAGGATAAGGTCAAAGAACTCCAAGACTCTTTGAAGGAGAAAGACAAAATGTTATGTGCAGCCGAAGGGTCCCTTGTCGAAGCACAAGCTCAGAACAAGAAGTTAAGCAATGACCTGTCAGACGCTCAAGCACTTTTGAAGGAAACTCTAATCAGTTCAAACAGGAAAACAAAGCTCTGAAAGCAAGACTTAAGGTTGAATCTGAGAAAAATACGAAGCTTAGTGAGACGCTGAAGGCTCTGAAAGAGAGAAGCTTGGAGTTTGCAAGCCAATGCACTGCTCGATTGAGAAGTATTTTCAATTCAGTTGGAGCTGCATCTGAAGAAACCAGCCTCTCTGCTGAAGATATACCTGGGGCACTCGAATGTATTGAAAAGGAGGTTGATTTCCTTGACGAAGTCATAACCGACCATGGAGACTTCTATGCGCTGATAGCTTCTCGTGGTACAACTGTCGCCTTCATAAAAGCCAGATGTAATCACACGAGAGCTATCAATAGTCTGAATTTCAATCTTTCATCATCGGATCTGGTTGACATTCCAACTGAAGTCCGAAGCATAGGGAATAGATTTATTATTCAAATTTGGGCTAAGGGTGGGCGTAAATTGGCTGGAGACGAAGCCCGAAAGCTGCTTAACACGGTATGGAATTTTACCTTTGTTTTTACCTTGATCTTCTCTCGTCAAATTTCTAATTACCTTGTACTTTGCTACTCTGCAGAATGATGGCACCGAAGGTCGATAAGTCGAAGCTAATTCTGAAATGTCAAAGAAGACCTTAGGATCTGCTTTTATAGTCATCTGTAGGAACACTTGAAAATCCTTTGTACCTTATGATAAAAAGTTGTGATTGACACTGAACAAATTATTATAATCATTTGTAAATATCTTGTAATACCATTTTACCTTTTGCTTCATGTATGAACTACTTTGCTGTGGACGAAACAAATGCTGGTAGACTTTTGAGCCGAAGGCGAAAAAGACCTTCCCTTCGTTTCGTTCACATCGAAGCATTTTCATATGCAATCAAATTTCATTTGAGACGATGCATCTTTGAAGCATTTTCTCGTCGAAGATAGGCATCTCCTGTTTTTGCTGCAAATGTCTATGCTTTATGTCATGATGATGAGCCTACGAATGTCTAATGTATGTCTCTTCACCTTTTACTTAGGTGGTATTTAAGCTCTGCATCACCTTAGGAACGACTTTGGAGCTTCTTCACCTTTGATTTAGGTAGTATTTTAGCTCTGCATTCCCTTAGGAACGACTTTGGAGCTTCGTAACTTTCTCTGCGTCCTTTAAGGAATGACTTTGGAGTTTCTTCACCTCTTAGGTGGCATCTTAGCTCTGCATCCCCTTAGGGACGACTTTTGAGCTTCTTCATGGCTTTTATATTCGGTTATATGGTCCAGATTTTACATTTTACTTGTGGGGAATTCGACCCTTGTATTGCACAGGGCTACACAAAAATGAAAATTACAACCTATGGCCCCATTAAAAACCTTTCTCCCCTCTTGAAAGGAAAAGGGTGCCATAGGGAAAAATAGGAAAATTACATAGTTTACACATAATATCTTCGAAGCTCATCTGCATTCCAAGACCTTGGTAAGTCATTGCCATCCATGTCTTTCAAACTGTAAGGTCCTGGTTGTAACACCCACTTTGTAATTGCTAGAAATAATACCAATAGAGAAACAATTTCTCTTTATGTGAGTTTGATCTTTATGCATCATCTTATGTGAACATCATGCCCAAAAACAATTAATAAAAATATATACTACCAAATTATGCATCATGCTCGATTTTCTTCTGTGTGCACGTTGTGACAAAATAAAATAACAATGCGACAAGAAATATATTAAAGTCCAAAGTGGAATTTAAAATCCAAAAGGAATTGTAGAATTTAGAAAAGAGGAGAAAATAAGAATTTTGTGGATAAAAATAAGTAAATAAAAATATATTATCCCTCCACTAGAAGCTTGAAATTGTACACTTGACACAATGTTGAAATTCGTATTCAAAAGTTCAAATTTGAATTCAAAATAGTTAAGAATAAAAGAAAACAAGAAAAGAAAATAGAAAAAAAGGGAAAGAAGCTTACCTGGGCCCTTAACTTCAATTCAGCCCACTCTCATTTTACTCCCGCGCGCAGCCCACCTTACACGCCGGTACCGACACATGGGGCCCCCAGGCAGTCACTCACTTCCACGCGCCCTATCCACTTACATCTGCGCACTCGCGTTAGTCACTTCCTCGTGGGCCCCACTTGTCAGGGTTATCCCCAACCTCCGGTTGTTGGACCCAGCGTCGTGCAGGATTCCGCCTGGGATCTCGCCGGCCGTTTCGCCCACCTTTGACCTGACCGCGCCTGGAATATAAGTCCCAAAGAACTAGACGACGATGTCGTGTGCCAACGCAAGCCTGGCCGCCACCATCGAACCGAGAGAAGAGAGAGAGAGTTGAGACGACCTCACTGCCGCCCTGTTCTTCGCCACGACCTCCACCGCTCGGGCTTCAATTGGTGATCGTGGGGGGTTTACCGGTGGTCGGGGATCATATGGGTGCGGGTGGCCAATCGCACTTTCGACCGACATCTGCTCAATCCCTCGGCGGTAGTGCGGTGGATCCGCACGAACGTGGCCGAGCGCCTTCTCGGCTTTTCAACCGGTATGACTCCTCTCCCCGGATTTCTCATTATCGCGGTTACTTGGTGCACTGAGGTTAGAGTCGGATTGTAGCTTAGGGTGCCTGCAATCGCTCACCGGAGCAATCTTCCCCGCCGTGTATTTAACCATTCCGTGGACCGAGCCATGCGCTCGATGATGGCAGAAAGTGGTAAGGGAAATGAATTCATAACGTTATCCGTTGGGCGGGGAGCGAGTGAATTAGAGAATGGTGAACAGGATGGCCGGATTTGGGGCGCGCCGATGAACCTCCACCGCGGGGAGCTGGGCAGCGTCGCTCTGCTCGACCGAAATGAAGAAGACTATGCTTTGCCGTAGATTGCCAGATGAGCGACCAAGATTAGAGTTAAGAAAAAACAATTCGCCCCAATTGTTTGTGACCGTCGGATCCATATCGGACGAGTTAGATTATATCTGGACGTGTAACGCTTCGTACCGTTGATCACAAATCCGATGACCACGATCGTGTACCGGTTCGCTGAGTGAGTAGTCTAATCCTAACCGCGAGATCAAGATCCTGCGGCTAATAACAGAAGATACCCCTTCGCGGATACGTTTTGTTAAAGAGACCCTGATAAATATAAGAATCAACCCGCCGTCCTGTCTCGACTGTTCACTGAGTCTTAGAAATTTTATAGTTTGACCCCCCGTGGTTCTCTGTATTTAGTGCTCGGTCCAGAGAACAAAGAAATTAGGTAAATACTTATAGAAATTAATTTTTAGTACACAAATAAATCAATAAACTTGGGAAATTCATATTTAATCCATCCTAGCTCCAATTTAATTTATTCCAGTGACATTTATTTTGTAATAATATTGCCTGTCACCTAGTGTCTCTGTTTTGACATACAAACAATAATAAAATTTATTCCCTAACTAATCTTATACCAAATACATAAAATCCTTAGAAATTCATAACTCCTCCGTTTTAACTCCGAATTGATCCGTTCAAGTTGTGTTAGTCTCGTAGCGGCGTGTAGATCATTATTATTCAGTTTCTTCTTATGTTTGGTGTGATGTTAATTTTATCTATACCATGTTTGTTTGTATTGCTACGACTAGCGCGAGGACACGTGTCATCTGAAAAGCAAGTTGGTACCTGGAATCTCAAGTGCCAGGCAAGTTGTGCCCTTGATTCACTTTTGCTACCCAATAATGTTCTTTATAATCATTTACCATGCATAGGTTTAATTTTGATGGGACCCAATAGGTCACCCTAGTCTGTTTATCCATTTCTCCTTGTTTACCCCTGAATCATATGGGTAGTTATGCTATTGCTTTACGTGGTTTTTGGGTTAATATTTCATTATATCCATGTTCCAGTTATTTTGTTATTCTATTTATGTTCATGTCAAGATCATTATGTTATTGTTAATTGGAACATGGAGCTTAACTTGAGAACCACGTGCCACCACAAGGGAGGAATGGGACCCCTTGGCTGACTAATTAGGAAAGCTAGTGGAAGACTACCTTACCCGAAAGGGGCAAGGGCAGTAGAGGAGTGGTCAGTGTAGGGAGGTCCTTCGATGATTTTGCTGCGATGGCGGTCAGACAAGAACCCTGCATTGGAACTTCCTATAAACTGTAGCGGGTTTTCGGAAGCTAGTGGAACTTTGTAAAGGCCTCGTAGTGGATCCCTAGCCATTCACCTTGGTAGTGTCTAAGGGCCTAGCTAACCCTGGCGACATGGGAAACACGACTTGTGGGTAAAGGGTACAACCTCTGCAGAGTGTAAAACTGGTATACTAGCCGAGCTCACGGTCATGAGCGGCTCAGGACTCTCCGATGATTAAATTATGGAACCTAAACTCAATTTGTCATTTGCATTTGCATGGGTTTATTATTAATTTTGTTCTATTATTTTATTATGGTTTGGTATTTACTTACACTTAGTAACTGCTAATAAAATTTTGACCAACTACTTAAAAGCAATGCTCAGCTTTAACCCCTGTCATTGATTAGCCTTACACATCACATGAACTCCCACCTTTGTGAGTTCATGTCCACTGGTTACCCACAACTTGTTGAGCTATGATCATGTGTGAGCTCACCCTTGCTGTCTCACACCCCCCCACAGGAGAAGGACAGGTGGTTCAGGCGGAGCCACGTATCGAGGAGTTCGATTCGATCTAGGTGGCGTTTCTCAGTCGACATTGGCGCCGACGATCCTTAGTTCGTTTTATGGTTATACTTTTATTTTGTAATAAGTCTTCCGCTATGTAATAATTACTCTGATGTTTTATGACATTTATCTCTATACACTCTGTTATTATATATGTTGTCTTCTTGGCGCATGTATGAGATGCACCTGGCTTTGTTCCTTAAAGCCCGGGTGTGACAGAAGTGGTATCAGAGGAAATGTTGACTGTAGGACGAGACCTAGATAGAGATGGACAAACCCTTGCCTACTTATCTTACTCTGATTCATTCTATACTTGCTTATCTTGATCCTGTCTCACCTTCTACTGTTCTACTCTGATCATTCTTACCTTTTCTACTCTAAGAAAGATGGATTTCACACCTTGGAATCCTTACCCCTCTGACATTTTTAAGAGATAGGAGACCTAAAACAAAATTAAAATTATTTTCTCTATTAAAAAAAATTGGTTGATTGTTCTGATGATAAATGCTTGATTTGCTTCTTTGATTGATTGAAACATTATAGACGGGCATCTTAGCATGTACCACTATAAGGTAATGTATTAGCTTTAGTGGGTGACACACTAATCTACTTAGCTAATAAATCCCCCGCAGTAACATTTCTCGTAATTACTCACCTTGTCTACAATTCTTCCTTTCTTACCCTATGTTTCTAACCCAGATGGGCTACCCCTATACTGTTAGAAGAGAGCAGTATAGACGAGATCCTTGGTATGTCATGGTTAAGAAAGGCAAAGACAGTTTATACACTGTGCTAAGGGAATCGTAGAACTCACCAGTTCCAAAGGACAAAGTTTTGAAGTTGAAGTTGCAGTAACTACCACCATCAGACTAGTGGCATTCTTAGTAGATGAGAAGTTTGTGGGTGGCAACATCCACGCAGTTAGGGATTTTCCGGATGTCTTTCCAGAGGAGTACCAGGGATGCCACCTGATAGAGAAGTTGAGTTTGTTATTGATCTCTTACCTGGAACCGCCCCTATTTCTAAACGGCCATATAGGATGTCCGTAGAGGAGTTGAAGGAACTTAAGAAGCAGTTAACTGAGTTACAAGAGGCTGGGTACATTCGTCCGAGTTCCTCACCATGGGGAGCGCCGGTCTTGTTTGTACAGAAGAAGGATGGATCGCAGCGGATGTGTGTGGATTATAGATCTCTTAATGATGTTACGGTGAAGGAGAAGTATCCGTTGCCCCGTATTGAGGATCTATTTGATCAGTTGAGAGGTGCTAGAGTATTCTCGAAGATTGATCTCCGATCCGGTTACCATCAGATGAGGATTAGACCATCGGATATTCCCAAGACGGCTTTCTCGACTCGATATGGATTATATGAGTTCACTGTGATGTCGTTTGGATTAACCAATGCACCAGCGTATTTTATGAACTTAATGAACAAGGTGTTTATGGATTATTTGGACAGATTCGTCGTGGTGTTTATCGACGATATTCTTATCTATCCTAAGAATGAAAGTGATCATGAACAACATCTAAGGTTGGTGCTACAGAAGTTACGAGATAATCAACTCTACGCTAAGTTCAGCAAGTGCGAGTTTTGGATTGACAAGGTGCCATTCCTTGGTCATATTATTTCTAATGGAGGAATAGCTGTGGATCCTGCTAAAGTGAAGGAGATAATGGAGTGGAGAGTGCCCACTACAGTTACGGAGATTCGGAGTTTCTTGGGACTCGCAGGATATTATCGGAGATTTATTGAAGGATTTTCTAAGATTGCTAAGCCCATGACCTCGCTTTTGGAGAAAGGAAGAGAATTTAAGTGGGATGAGAAATGCCAAGAGAGTTTTGATCAATTGAAGGAGAGATTGATGTCACCTCCAGTACTGATTATGCCAGATCTGCAGAAGGGATTTGACATTTATTGTGATGCATGTGGCCAAGGACTTGGATGTGTGCTCATGCAGGAAGGACATGTGATTGCCTATGCTTCTCGTCAGTTACAGAAACATGAATTGAACTACCCCACTCATGACTTGGAACTAGCAGTAGTTGTGCATGCTCTTAAGATTTGGAGACATTACATTATGGGAACCAAGTGCCAAGTGTACACGGATCATAAGAGTTTGAAGTACATATTCACTCAAAAGGATCTCAACCTTAGGCAACGCCGTTGGTTGGAGCTTATTAAGGATTATGATTTGGAGATTCACTATCACCCGGGCAAGGCAAATTTGGTTGTAGATGCCTTGAGTCGCAAGGAGCATGTTCATTCAGCTATTGTTGCCCAGCTACCTGATGAGATTGTTGAGGATTTCAGGAGACTTAACCTGGGGATAGTTGCTCATACTGAAGGAATTACTATTGATGTGGAACCTACTTTGGAGCAAGAGATCCGCAAAGGACAAATTGGTGATGCTAAAATAAAAGAGATCAAGGATCTAATTACTGAAGGTCGAGTTCCGGAATTTACGGAAGATGAGCAAGGCACTGTATGGTTCAAGGACAGGATGTGTGTTCCTGATATTGAGAGCCTTCGAGGGACTATATTAAAGGAGGCCCATGACTCAGATTATTCTATTCATCCTGGTAGTACCAAGATGTATCAGGATTTGAAACGGAAATATTGGTGGTATGGATTGAAAAGAGATGTAGCTGCACATGTGGCTATGTGCGATGTATGTCAAAGAGTTAAGGCTGAACACCAGAGGCCAGCTGGATTATTGCATCCACTAAAGATACCCGAGTGGAAATGGGAAGAGATTGGTATGGATTTCATTACTGGATTGCCTCGCACCCAGAAAGGATATGATGCTATATGGGTGATTGTGGATAGATTGACTAGAGTGGCTCACTTTATTCCTGTGAAGACTACTTATAAAGGTTCTCAGCTAGCAGAGTTATATATGGCTCGGATTGTGTGTTTGCATGGAGTACCAAAGAAGATCGTGTCTGATCGAGGTTCGCAGTTTACCTCAAGATTTTGGAGAAGCTTTCATGAGAACATGAGTACAAAGTTGAATTTTAGTACAGCTTATCACCCCCAGACTGATGGACAGACTGAAAGGACTAATCAAGTATTGGAAGATATGTTGAGAGCATGTGCCCTTCAGCATGGAGGAAGTTGGGATAAGAGTCTACCTTATGCTGAATTCTCATATAATAATAGTTATCAGGCCAGTCTGAAGATGTCACCTTTTGAAGCTTTATATGGGAGAAAGTGCAGGACTCCTTTGTATTGGGATCAAACTGGAGAAAGATAGTTCTTTGGGCCTGAATTGATTCAAGAAGCAGAAGAACAAGTTCGTATAATTCGAGAGAATTTGAGAGTGGCTCAAACCAGGCAAAGGAGCTATGCTGATAATATAAGGAGACCACTGGAATTTGAAGAAGGAGATTATGTGTATCTCAAGGTGTCACCACTTCGTGGAATGAGGAGATTCAAAGTCAAGGGCAAATTGTCCCCTCGCTACATTGGACCATTCTTGATCTTTAGAAGAGTTGGGGAGATGGCATACCAACTCGAGTTACCTGCTAGCCTGACGGATGTGCATAATGTGTTCCACGTATCTCAACTAAAGAAGTGTCTCCGTGTGCCCGAGAAACAGTTACCAATGGAAGAGCTCAGTGTTCAAGGTGATTTGACTTACACGGAGTACCCGATCAAGATTTTGGATACTTTGACTCGGGTTACGAGAAATAAGGTGATAAAGATGTGTAAAGTACAATGGAGTCACCACGGTGAAGATGAAGCAACTTGGGAAAGAGAAGAAGAGCTTCGTATAGATTTTCCCCATCTTTTCCCTCGTTCTTCTTAATCTCGAGGACGAGATTATTTTTAAGGGGGGTAGGATTTGTAACACCCACTTTGTAATTGCTAGAAATAATACCAATAGAGAAACAATTTCTCTTTATGTGAGTTTGATCTTTATGCATCATCTTATGTGAACATCATGCCCAAAAACAATTAATAAAAATATATACTACCAAATTATGCATCATGCTCGATTTTCTTCTGTGTGCACGTTGTGACAAAATAAAATAACAATGCGACAAGAAATATATTAAAGTCCAAAGTGGAATTTAAAATCCAAAAGGAATTGTAGAATTTAGAAAAGAGAAGAAAATAAGAATTTTGTGGATAAAAATAAGTAAATAAAAATATATTATCCCTCCACTAGAAGCTTGAAATTGTACACTTGACACAATGTTGAAATTCGTATTCAAAAGTTCAAATTTGAATTCAAAATAGTTAAGAATAAAAGAAAACAAGAAAAGAAAATAGAAAAAAAGGGAAAGAAGCTTACCTGGGCCCTTAACTTCAATTCAGCCCACTCTCATTTTACTCCCGCGCGCAGCCCACCTTACACGCCGGTACCGACACATGGGGCCCCCAGGCAGTCACTCACTTCCACGCGCCCTATCCACTTACATCTGCGCACTCGCGTTAGTCACTTCCTCGTGGGCCCCACTTGTCAGGGTTATCCCCAACCTCCGGTTGTTGGACCCGGCGTCGTGCAGGATTCCGCCTGGGATCTCGCCGGCCGTTTCGCCCACCTTTGACCTGACCGCGCCTGGAATATAAGTCCCAAAGAACTAGACGACGATGTCGTGTGCCAACGCAAGCCTGGCCGCCACCATCGAACCGAGAGAAGAGAGAGAGAGTTGAGACGACCTCACTGCCGCCCTGTTCTTCGCCACGACCTCCACCGCTCGGGCTTCAATTGGTGATCGTGGGGGGTTTACCGGTGGTCGGGGATCATATGGGTGCGGGTGGCCAATCGCACTTTCGACCAACATCTGCTCAATCCCTCGGCGGTAGTGCGGTGGATCCGCACGAACGTGGCCGAGCGCCTTCTCGGCTTTTCAACCGGTATGACTCCTCTCCCCGGATTTCTCATTATCGCGGTTACTTGGTGCACTGAGGTTAGAGTCGGATTGTAGCTTAGGGTGCCTGCAATCGCTCACCGGAGCAATCTTCCCCGCCGTGTATTTAACCATTCCGTGGACCGAGCCATGCGCTCGACGATGGCAGAAAGTGGTAAGGGAAATGAATTCATAACGTTATCCGTTGGGCGGGGAGCGAGTGAATTAGAGAATGGTGAACAGGATGGCCGGATTTGGGGCGCGCTGATGAACCTCCACCGCGGGGAGCTGGGCAGCGTCGCTCTGCTCGACCGAAACGAAGAAGACGATGCTTTGCCGTAGATTGCCAGATGAGCGACCGGGATTAGAGTTAAGAAAAAACAATTCGCCCCAATTGTTTGTGACCGTCGGATCCATATCAGACGAGTTAGATTATATCTGGACGTGTAACGCTTCGTACCGTTGATCACAAATCCGATGACCACGATCGTGTACCGGTTCGCTGAGTGAGTAGTCTAATCCTAACCGCGAGATCAAGATCCTGCGGCTAATAACAGAAGATACCCCTTCGCGGATACGTTTTGTTAAAGAGACCCTGATAAATATAAGAATCAACCTGCCGTCCTGTCTCGACTGTTCACTGAGTCTTAGAAATTTTATAGTTTGACCCCCCGTGGTTCTCTGTATTTAGTGCTCGGTCCAGAGAACAAAGAAATTAGGTAAATACTTATAGAAATTAATTTTTAGTACACAAATAAATCAATAAACTTGGGAAATTCATATTTAATCCATCCTAGCTCCAATTTAATTTATTCCAGTGACATTTATTTTGTAATAATATTGCCTGTCACCTAGTGTCTCTGTTTTGACATACAAACAATAATAAAATTTATTCCCTAACTAATCTTATACCAAATACATAAAATCCTTAGAAATTCATAACTCCTCCGTTTTAACTCCGAATTGATCCGTTCAAGTTGTGTTAGTCTCGTAGCGGCGTGTAGATCATTATTATTCAGTTTCTTCTTATGTTTGGTGTGATGTTAATTTTATCTATACCATGTTTGTTTGTATTGCTACGACTAGCGCGAGGACACGTGTCATCTGAAAAGCAAGTTGGTACCTGGAATCTCAAGTGCCAGGCAAGTTGTGCCCTTGATTCACTTTTGCTACCCAATAATGTTCTTTATAATCATTTACCATGCATAGGTTTAATTTTGATGGGACCCAATAGGTCACCCTAGTCTGTTTATCCATTTCTCCTTGTTTACCCCTGAATCATATGGGTAGTTATGCTATTGCTTTACGTGGTTTTTGGGTTAATATTTCATTATATCCATGTTCCAGTTATTTTGTTATTCTATTTATGTTCATGTCAAGATCATTATGTTATTGTTAATTGGAACATGGAGCTTAACTTGAGAACCACGTGCCACCACAAGGGAGGAATGGGACCCCTTGGCTGACTAATTAGGAAAGCTAGTGGAAGACTACCTTACCCGAAAGGGGCAAGGGCAGTAGGGGAGTGGTCAGTGTAGGGAGGTCCTTCGATGATTTTGCTGCGATGGCGGTCAGACAAGAACCCTGCATTGGAACTTCCTATAAACTGTAGCGGGTTTTCGGAAGCTAGTGGAACTTTGTAAAGGCCTCGTAGTGGATCCCTAGCCATTCATCTTGGTAGTGTCTAAGGGCCTAGCTAACCCTGGCGACATGGGAAACACGACTTGTGGGTAAAGGGTACAACCTCTGCAGAGTGTAAAACTGGTATACTAGCCGAGCTCACGGTCATGAGCGGCTCAGGACTCTCCGATGATTAAATTATGGAACCTAAACTCAATTTGTCATTTGCATTTGCATGGGTTTATTATTAATTTTGTTCTATTATTTTATTATGGTTTGGTATTTACTTACACTTAGTAACTGCTAATAAAATTTTGACCAACTACTTAAAAGCAATGCTCAGCTTTAACCCCTGTCATTGATTAGCCTTACACATCACATGAACTCCCACCTTTGTGAGTTCATGTCCACTGGTTACCCACAACTTGTTGAGCTATGATCATGTGTGAGCTCACCCTTGCTGTCTCACACCCCCCCACAGGAGAAGGACAGGTGGTTCAGGCAGAGCCACGTATCAAGGAGTTCGATTCGATCTAGGTGGCGTTTCTCAGTCGACATTGGCGCCGACGATCCTTAGTTCATTTTATGGTTATACTTTTATTTTGTAATAAGTCTTCCGCTATGTAATAATTACTCTGATGTTTTATGACATTTATCTCTATACACTCTGTTATTATATATGTTGTCTTCTTGGCGCATGTATGAGATGCACCTGGCTTTGTTCCTTAAAGCCCGGGTGTGACACTGGTCTCGAAGAAGATACCACCAAGAAGGGACCTTACCACTTGAGCTGAAGCTTGCCCACTGTATCTGGGTTGGCCACTCTACGAAGCACCAAATGTCCTGGCTTGATGTTCTTCAGTTTCACCTGACGGTCGCGC
Organism: Zea luxurians; assembly: GCA_029449295.1. Lineage (NCBI taxonomy): Eukaryota > Viridiplantae > Streptophyta > Magnoliopsida > Poales > Poaceae > Zea > Zea luxurians. The sequence goes on from JAOPSE010000630.1 coordinate 193,048, forward strand.
CATTTGATTGTTTCAGCCTGGTACTTATTGATGTGGTCTACTGCTTGGAGCCTAGTCCCTTCTATGGTGTCTTTTGTTATTTTGTTACCCTCTTCATCTTCTACCGAAGCCAAGCTCCTTATTGAGCCCCTTCTTGCTTCTTCTGGTGTTATTGCTTCATCACCAAACAGAAGCTTGAATGGTGTAAATCCTATTGACCTTGAAACGGCAGTATTGTGGTTCCACACCACCTTTATTAATTTGTCTGGCCACTTTCCTTTCGGGTGGTTGAAGATTGACTTCATTATTCCTATTATTATAATTCTGTTTGCTATTTCTACCAGTCCATTTGACTCCAAGTGTCTTACTAATGCATAGTGTATTTTTGTACCAATCTGGTCACAAAATGTTTTGAATGTTTCAGCATCGAATTGAGTTCTGTTGTCAACTGTGATAGCCTTCGGCACGCCAAAGCGGCAAACAATATTTTGCCAAAAGAATTTCTGTACTATGGCTGAAGTTATTGTAGCTAAGGGCTTTGCTTAGATCCACTTAGAGAAGTACTCCACTACCACCACAACATATTTCAGGTTGCCTTGTGCTGGTGGAAGTGGTCCTAACAAATCTAGACCCCACCTTTGCAGTGGCCAAGTAGGCTGTATTAGCTGGGTTAAAGATGAAGGTTGTTTCTGGTCTCTGGCGCATCTTTGGAAATTTTCACATTTTTGAACCAAATCTGCTGCATCCGAAGCTGCCTTCGGCCAGTAAAATCCTTGTCTGAAAACCTTCCCTAGTAGAGGCCTAGACCCAATATGAGCTCGACGCAATCCTGCATGTATTTCTTCCATCAATTCTTGACCTTCAGTTCTGGACAAGCATTTGAGCAATGGAGAGAGGACTCCTTGTTTGTATAACTCACCTTCTATAATTACATATGGTCGTGCTCTTACTTCCATTCTTTTATTGTAAACTTCGTCATCCGAAAGACAATTACTTTGGAGGAAAGATACAATATCAGTCCTCCAATCTTCACTGTGCACTAGTGAGATTGTGAGTACCGCTCTTTCCATGAGCTTGACCGAATGTGCTTTTATTATTTCAAAGAATACCTCCAAAGGTAGCAGAAGCCACTATGCCGCTAATTTAGCTAGCAAATCTGCGTGCTCGTTTTCTCCCCTCAGTATGTTTTTTACAGAGAAACCTTTAAAAGAGGCTTCCATCCTTCGGACTGCATCCAGATATTTTTCTAGCTTCGGGTCCCTTGCTTTGCTACTTTTGTAAATGTGACCTGAGATGACCTGTGAGTAAAATTTGAGTATTACCCTTCTCATTCCCATTGCCTTAAGCTTTCGAAGCCCCAAGAGAAGGGCTTCATACTCTGCAATATTATTTGTGGAGTTGAAGTCCAATCTTGCTGCATAGTAGGTTTTGATTTTTTATGGTGAAATTGAAACAGATGCTGCTCCTGCGCCGAAGGTTCCCCAGGACCCATCACAAAATACTGTCCAGGCTTCGACGTCATTTGTTTTCTCTTCTTCTTGAGCCCTTGGCGTCCAATCAGTAATGAAGTCCGCTAATGCTTGGGATTGGATCGAAGATCTATGAACGAAATAGATAGTGAATTCATTCAAATCTACAACCCATTTTCCAATTCTTCAAGTGGCTTCTCTGTTTCTCATTGTATCCTTAAGGGGTTGTGAAGAAGGTACTATGATATGGTATGTTTGGAAGTAATGTCGAAGCTTCCTAGAAGCCATTAATACAACATATAGTACCTTTTCTAATTCTGTATAATTTTTTTTGGTGCACTAAGTACTTCAGAGATGAAGTATACTGGCACTTGTTTTCTTGCCTGGCCATCCTGCTTCTCTTGCACCAGCGCTGCATTAACCGTAGTGTGGGAAGCAGCTACATACAGGAGCAATGGAGTTCCTGACGAAGGTGGGGTTAAGGTTGTCAGTTCTATCAAATACTGCTTCAGTTCTTCGAAGGCTTTTTGCTGGGTTGGTCCCATTGACAGACTTCGGCTAACTGTAGCACTTCGAAGAATGGCAAATTCCTCTTCGCTGATCTTGAAATAAATCTATTCAAAGATGCCAGCCTTCATGTAAACCTTTGGGCACCCTTTCTTGACTTTGGTGGCTCCATCCGAAGTATAGCTTCTATGTTACTTGGATTAGCTTCGATACCCTTTGTTGATACTAAGCAACCAAGAAATTTGCCCTTCTTCACTCCAAAGACACATTTTTCTGGATTTAGTTTAAGACCAGCTCTTCTGAAGTTAGCAAATGTTTCTTGCAAATTAGCAACGTGATTTTCTTGCTTTGTTCTCTTTACTATGATATCATCAACATATGTCAGCACATTTTTGCCAATTTGAGAGTGAAGGACTTTGGCAGTCATCCTGCTGAAGCTTCCTCCAACATTCTTGAGCCCCTCGGGCATTCGAAGGTAACAATAGGTCCCACTAGGGGTTATTCATCCAAATTTGTTGATAACCTAAGCAGCAGTCCAATAAGCTCATGAGCTCTAAAGTAGCCGCTGCATCCACAAGAGAATCTATCCTTGGCAATGGGAATTCATCCTTTGGGCATGCCTTGTTAAGATCTATGAAGTCAATGCATATTCCCCATTTCCATTAGCTTTTTTCACCATTACAGTGTTGGCTAGCCACTCTAGGTATGTTACATCTCTAATGACTCCAGCACTGAGAAGCCTTTTCACTTTGTTCCATGCTCCTTCGGCTTTGTCATCGGACATTTTCTAAAGCTTATGCTTTCTCGGCCTGACAGCTGGGTCTACATTGAGTGAATGCTCGATGACATCTCTGTTAACACCGCAAAGGTCATTGGCTGACCCGGCAAAGACATCCTTGTTATTGAATAGGAATCTCAACAAAGTCTTCTCCTGTTCATCAGATAATTGGGATCACAACAACACTTTCTGCTCGGCTATATCTTCACACAAAAGCATGGGCTTTGGTTGACCTGCTGAAGCAGCCTTGTCTCTTTTATTCTTATATTGTTGATGAGCTTCGGCTTCATCTATGTTATGGATGGCATTCGAATCTGCCTAGCTACCTTCGGCTCTCCTGGCAGCCTCTTGGCTTCCATGCATAGTGATAGGCCCTTGGTCAGAAGGTATCTTCATGGAAAGATATGCTGAATGGAGTATTGCTTCGAAAGCATTCAGCGTCCCTTGACCAATGATTGCATTGTAGGGATACTCCATATCAACAATGTCAAAGACAACATGTTCTGTCATTGTATTGTGAACATAGCCGAAGGTGATCGGCATAGCTATCTTACCAAGTGCCACAATCTGTCTTCCACCGAAGCCACAGAGGGGGTGCATTGCATCATGTATCTTGCTATCCGGCTCTTGCATTTGCCTGAAAGCCTTTGCAAAGACGATGTCTGCCGCACTGCCTATGTCCACTAGGACATTATTGACCAGGAACCCCTTGATGACACAAGATATGACAATTGCATCATTGTGAGGATAATCCTTGAGCTGAAGGTCTTTCTGGGAGAAGGTGATTGGTATACAAGACCATTTGGACTTGATGAAGGGTCCTTGCACTCCAACATGTTGTACCCTTCTCTGTGCTTCCTACTTCTGTTTCTTATTGGCTGGTTCAAAACTTGTGCCACCTGTGATTGGGAGCACCAGCTTTGTAGCCGAAGGTGCCACAGTTTGGTTGTCTTGCGAAGCCATTGTCGCAATCGTGGAAGTGAGTTCACCGGTGGTGGGTGCCAATGTTGGTCACTTGTTCTCAAATGTTGTGAGTCAAGAACAAGGCAATACAATTGTTCATTATAATAGACCTTCTTCTTCCAAAGTATTATCTCCTCATGGATATAATACTCATCAGACGAAGGTCGAGAAGGACATACCTTCATCATTTATTATATAGATAAGAATGCAAAAGGCTGTAGACAATAATTGTATCTCGTTGATTTATCTATATTTGCATCCCACAAAACAAGTGTGAATATTAACATAATTCATATTACATTGATACCTTTGGCTTGTTCGAAGATGAAGATGCGGGAGAGTGATTACAATCCAGCGTGAACAGCACAGGGTTACTGTTCATCTATTCATAGGCACGAGGCGCAGTCCAGGTGAAATTACATCCATACCCTTGAACGTTTATTTACAAGCAACTAAAGCTAATAAGGTCTATTTAGTCTTTTACTTCTTTGCTTGGTCCGAGCCAAAGCTATTGAGCTTCGGCATTCCGCAACGCTGGCTATACACAAGGCCTTCATCTTGAGAAACTGTGCCGAGGTTGATGATGGCTTCGGCAAGCTTTTGTATTATCTTGCCAAAGGTGTTTTTGTCTTGAAGACCTTTAGTGGAGGAGAAGACCCCCAACAAACTCCTAATGAGATTTGGCTAAAATTGCATGAGCTACATGACGGCACATCTAATGTCCATGAGCAAAAACATTGTCTAGCTTTAAATGAGTACAATTCTTTTGCCATGAAAGAAAATGAGCTTGTTAGAGACATGTATTCTCGTTTAAATCTAATCATTAATGAGCTCAATTTTATTGGCATTAATAAGCTAGGTGATGTAGACATTGTGAGGAAGATTATCTCCCTACTACCACAACATGGAGGACTTGAGTACAATGACCCTGACCATTGTGATCGAAAAGATTGAGGCATTTGAAATGTCACGAAAAATGGGTCGACAAGAGGAGCCAACTTCTTCAAGGCCATATGCTTTTGCATGTGATGAAAAGAGCCAAGGAAAGAAGAAGGCTCCCATTCCAAATTTCTCAAGTGAAGAAGATAAAGAAGAAGAAAGTGATGATGAAGAAGATAATCAACCATCAACATCATCCTCCGAGGACGAAGAAACAATCCGATGCGTCGGAAAGGTAATGGGGATGATCCACAAGATTAATCTAATGGGTGTTCCACTGCAGGTCGAGCACCTTCTCTTTAACATTGACAGGAAAAAGCAAAGAAAGAGAGGATGCTTCGCATGTGGGGAGAAGGGCCACTTCAGGGGACAGCTGTCCAAATATGGTCGAACCCACAAAGGGGAGGAGCAAAGGAAAGGCGCTTACAAGTGTCAAAACTTGGGATGACTCTGCAAGCGAAGATGAATCTCAAATGACTCACAGCCACCGATCCTCGTCATGCTCATCACAGTCATCACGGAAGTGCCTTATGGCAAGAGGTAAAATGAGTATTCCATCCTCTAGTGATGATAGCAGTAGTGATGATAAAGGTGAGAGAAAGCCCTCCTTACATGAGCTTGCGCAAGCCGTTAAATTTTTTGAGGATGTGTGCACTAAACAAAAGGCTCAACTTAAAACTTTGAAAAATAAGTTGATTAGCTCTCAAAATGATTATAAATGTTTGCTAGAAAAAATTGAAACATTTGTAAATTTAAATTGTGAGCTATCAACTAAAATTGAGCAATTAGAGTCTAATGCTCCATCCTCAACTACCGATGATAGCCTCATTAAAAAGAATGAAAAAAATTAAAGCTAAGTTAGCTAGCTCTCAAGAAGCCATTGAAAACTTGCTAGACAAAATGGAAATTCTTAGCATACATAAAAGTGAGCTAACTACTAAGCTAGAAAACATTGGTAGCACCCTAGGAGCATCTTTGGTTGAAATACCTGAATTTATTAAGAAAGATGCTTCTACTTCTTGCTTTGATTTAATTGATGATTCTAACCCCTGCAATCAAGTTCTTGTTAAGAATGTTGTTATAGAAACATGTTCGGTTGAGATTGCAATGGAGAATGAGCAATTAAAGAAAGAGGTGGCTCGCCTTGGCAAGGCTTTGTATGACAAGAACGGCAAAGCCAAACAAATCCAACCTACTCAGGATAACACCATTGTGGGAGTGAACAAGCATGTGCAGGGAGAAACTGTGATTTGCAAGTTATGCCACAGGGAAGGCCACAAGTCATAACAATGCATGGCAAAGACCGGGGATAAGCAAAAGCTTAAGCAAAAGCCAACAAGCAAAATCTCGAACACCCACATCAACAAGGTGCATAAAAAAATTGCTACACCATATTTGATCAAAAAGAAAAAGAATGGAAAGATGATAGCAATCAAGGCCAACAAGCAAGCCAACAAAGGAAAAGGGGCCAAACACATCTAGGTGCCAAAGGAAATTATTTCAACTATGAAAAGCACCAAGAAGGTTTGGATCCCAAGAGGGAAGTGAGAAGTCTGAAGGACTTCGGGGAATTTGGAGACTTGGCAAAATTAGGATGTATATCATGGGATGCATCATATTGGATCAAGTCTATTGCCAAGTGGGTTAGTGAATACTTTGGACCCAAATTCCCACCCATGACTAAGATAACTAGATTTATTATTTCCTTTCTAGATATGCGTATCTATTTTTTTGCATCTAGTTTTTACCTTATGTAACGCCCTGAATTTGAGGGGTATAATTTTTCTTCTCCGATACTCACCAAATTCATGTGTTACTCTCTTTTCTCTTCCCATTTCGCTCCTTCTTTCAACTTTCAAAGCAGTATAAAGACTGGTGTCTATATCGCGTGGAAAGAAAAACCTAAGTTGACATGGGTGTTGCATCATGCTGAAGCATATTTCTTTGTCTGATGTTATGTCTGATCGCACATTCGTCTCGTTTTGTTTTTTGATTCTAGGTATTGTTTTCGTTTAGTGGTCGTGCGTGCAGTGGATCTCCGGCCCGGCCCGACCCTGGCGCGAGCCCCTGGCGCCCTCCCCCCATGCGTGCCCCCCTCTCCTCTCTTTCTCATTTTTCTTTTCCCGCATAGCAACTTCCCCCTCCCTTTCTTCCACCTTTCTTCCACCAAATTTGCCCTAGGTGTGATCCGATGGACAGTTGCCGCCGTCGTCAGATCCCGAGGTGAGCTCCCCCTTCCCTTCCCCTCTCCTCTCCTCTCCCTCCTTCATCTCTCCCCGTGTGCGCGGCCCCCTGCCCGGCCCCTCGACGCGGCCTCGTCCGCCCCTCCCCGTGGCGCGGCTCCCCGGTGCGGCCCGGCGGCCCGGAGGAGCCCCCCCGGCGTGGCCCCGGCGGCGCCCCCCCTCAGGCACGGTCCCCGACGCGGCCTCGGAGTGCCCCTGGCGCACGCAGTCCCGTTCCCGCGCAGGACATTTAAATTCTGCTTGATTAGTTTTAAATCTAGTTTACATTATGTGCTGTGTCGCGCGACGATTTATTTTAAATTCAGATTTATTAGTGTGCAGCGTCACGCGCTTCGTCGCGTGACGATCCATTTTTATTTTAGATTATTTAATGTGTTGTGTCGCACGTTTCGTCGCGCGACGTTTTGTTTTAAATTCAGTTTAAGTGGCATATGCCGTCGCGCAACGCTTAACGTTATTTTCATATTGAATTCAAGTGTTTAGTTGCGCGCTTCATCGCGTGGCAACTCGTCCCAACTTCTAGTTTAGTTCGCGTGTGCCGTCGTGCGTTTCGCCGCGTGACAATCCTTTTAATTTTACCTTGAATTGTTTATAATAATTAAGAGCGTAGCGTAACTTTATTTTATGCATAGCGCGATTGTCAAACTAATATGGTAATATTTAGGCAAGTACTTTAATCCATAGCTGCTTAGCTTAATCGCCTTTCGACCGTAGCCTCGACCATTGTTTTCTCTTTCTCGCTTAGTTGTAGGTGCGAGCCCTGCACCGAGCGTCTGCTTGTTTGTTGTATTCTGTTGCGTGGTGTATTGTTCTTTTTATATTAAATTTGTGCAATGGATGTTTGAACTCGTATAGATAACGACCCTTTGGCAGAGTCCGAAGGAGTTGCAGGTGAAGACCCTGAGCAGTAGGTGGTTGGTGAAGGCAAGTGTCCCTTGACCCATCTATGTCCTACTCATTTTATAATTCACTCCCCTCATTTACACAATTTATACCTAATGATTTACTAGCTTTGTTTATCTAGTCCTTGTTTACCTATTTGGGTTGGGTTATTTTGGTTTAGCTCTATGCTAGTGCCTCACACTAATCAATGAACATGACGAGATTATTTATGATACATTGTTTTCCCTCTTGATTATGATGATGATATTGTAACATTTAAGGGGACTCAAGCGGTTTCTTGAGTGACTCTCCGTAAGGACTGGTTCGTTGGATGACCACCCAGGAAAATAGTACAACCATGAGGGTGGTATGGGACGCCCTTGGCTGAATAATTTGAGGAGCTGTGGTGTAGTTTGCTTCGCCGTCGTGCCATCAATGGGGCTCGGTGTATGTGGCTCGCTCTGCTGAGGGTGGTTTGCCACATGGGGAGGAGTGCGGTACATTTAGGAAACCTAACGGGCGATTACAACCTTAAGGAATCTTTGTAAAGGCTACGTAGTGAAACCTTAGTGGTGTTTAAGGGTTTGATCGGCCCAAGGCAAAAGGGAATCACGGTAGAGTGTTATGGTTATGAAACTGATATATCAACCTTCCTCGCGGTTATGAGCGGCCTTGGGAGCTCCATTGATTAGAGACACAATGATCAGAGATGCTTTGTTTACAGATGATGATGAGGATAATGCTGGTTTCTATTGTGATTATGATTATGGTTATGGTTTCTGGTATTCTTTCCGTTTGGAATGGGTACTTTTGGGTTAACAACTTGGGTTAATGCTAAAACCTGGCTCTCTACTAGTAATAATTACCTGACCAACTAAAAGAGACAACTTGACTTTAACCCCACATAAAGTTTGTAGCACCCCTGGTGTTACTGCCACTAAAACTTGAGCATAACATCATGAGCATCAGCATATCATGTGATTGTTACACATTGAATGCATTCACTAGGCAAAAATTTTAAACAAGTTGTGTTGATGTGACTGGTCATGGTAAAACCCTAGAGTAGGGTACTTAACCCTAAACTATGCTCAGAAGAGTAAACAAAGCCTAAATAAGAGAAGACTTCAAAACTTATTAGTAATGATCATAAAATGTCACCATTAATGGACTTAAGTGGCATCCAAACCCTAGAATTACCAAAAACCCTAAATAGACCCCTGGAAAACCCTGGACTTGCCCACTTTTGGATCTAAGTGCAAAAATCATGGAAATAGGGTATCTCATGTCATATGGTTCACATGTTTGAAGATTTACAAGTCAAAAGATGTGAATTGGGCTTATTTGCAAAAAAAGCCATTCACCTCCTCTTATAAGACTAAGTCTAAAAACAGTTGGACAAAGTTGACTTTAGAGCTTTGTAGATCTAGAAATACAAAGAATTTGCCTAGGGTCAATATAGCAAATATGTAGAGCCATCATAGGAGAACAAGTTTGATTAAGTAACCGAGCACTGGTGCTGAATAGAAATTGGAGAAAAATGAGCCCAAAGTTGGGCTGTCAGTCAGCCTAAAGCCTGAATTCTGATTATCAGTGACATAGGGTGAACTTTGGAGCTCTATTGAAGAAAATCCGGTAAATATTTGAGTCTGACCACCATAGCAAGATTGTAGCTGGTATAAAGGACTGCAAGTTTGTTACTGAGAGATTAGCAAGTTCTCATGCAGAAATTGGAGTTATGTGTCCTGCAAGTTGGTCGGACAGAGGCTCTGAATTGGAGTTCTCAAGGTAAAGTAACCGGAATATCTCTGATACATCGCCCCTTGCCGCCGATGATCCACGTGTCAGGATTTGCGCCGGTCACCGGGATTCATGCCGGGCACGCTGTGGATATTCACGGGGAGGTGAAAGATCTCGCGGGGAGGCAGATAGGGTCGCAGGGGAAGCTTATCACCGTGCCTGTAGCCGTTGCGACATGGCCGGACCGCCGGTGTCATCGTGGACACTCCGGCGATCTCAATTATGCCACACCGTGACTCTTTACTACGCGGTAGTAACCGTGGCACACTTGAGCTTACCCTCTCTGAACCACTGCATCGGTGAACGCCACGATTGCGCCACTAGTGACCTCTTCCTTCTCTAGCCGCCACCGCGCCAACTCCAAATTCAATGGCCACCGCCCCAAAATCCTATAAATTGAGCACACCGTCGGGGTCGTAAGGTAGTCAAGCACCCAACCCACCAAGCTGAGCCTCCAATTGCTCACAAGAGCTCGCCCATTTCAGATTTCCCCCAAATTGGTCTGAAGCACCACGCCTTGTGACCTCACCGTGGCCAACGTGTCTCAGGTCCGTTCATGTCCTCTGGTTCCTCGTTTCAGTATCCTTGGATGCTCCTAATACTCTCTAACCCATCCAATTGAGCTAGAATACATTGGATCATCGGAAACACCTCGGTCGGTCCATTCCTCGCGCTGTCACCATGAACCGAGTGATGTAGAACTCGAATCCAGCAATTAAGTGAGGGGAAATAGTCACAAAGGGTTGAATTCGGTGTCCAGCAAAGGGGAGGGCTAGCAGTTGCGTAGTTTAGCCAGTAAAGGTTCGCCGGAGTTCGGTCTGGCGTTGCTCGCCGTCGTGGACCTTGGGATGTGAAGGAATAGAAGCGCGGGGGTGTATTTGCAAGTGTCAGTGAGACAAACAAATAGTGTGTGGGTTCCTTACTAGATTTTCAAATCGACAAGGTCTTCTGTGTAAAACCGACAGCACGGGCGCGCGCGGGCGCACGCGGGCGCGCTTTCGCCTGTATATGGGCCGACTCGGGCCGTTTTCAACCCAATACTGTAGTCTTTCTTCTTTTCTTTTTCTGCCAGGACTAAAGAATTCCTAGAAAATTGCAGAAAAATGCTAAAAATGCAAGACCAATTTTGCTAGATTCCTAATTTTCTATAGTATTTAATAAAAATAGTTTCATGATTTTTATTTCCAATAGGGAATTATGGGGTATTTAAAATAGCCAAAACCCATACTTGTGGAATTTTTGAAACTAATTAATAATCCCAAAAATCATCAAACTTTTTAGATAAGCTTTAAATATTGTTTAGAAGCCTTGGGTAAAGTTTGGTATGATTTGGACCATGTTTGGTACCTAGAACCCAAAACCCTAATCTTCTGCCTTATGAACTTCACTATAGACTCCAAAAACCCTAGTTTCCTGGAGATTCGTGAAGGAAAATTGTATTCAAGACATTAGATAATATACTTTTATTGTCTATGCATTTTCATGAGAATTACATGAGCATTCATGATTATATATGATTATATATAGAAAACGAAGAAGAGATAGAGGTTGAAGAAGCCAGGGCTACTACACCACCTGAAGAACCTCAGGTAGGGAACTGTTTTTACTTTGGTATCTGTGGAGCAGAGCCTGACTCACCTATAACACAAGGCAAGCCCCGGTGCATTTGCCACCTCCTTGCTATTTTAAAATCTTTCTCACTTGCTTGATGCATTAGGTGATAGGAGTTGTTTGCTAAACCAGTTGCTACATTTCCTTCCTTGAGGATTTGATTACCTTTCCTTAATCCCCTGTTTTATAAAAAGGTTTTTCTTATGCTTAGTTTTGCTCTAGAAAAAAACAAAATGTTTTGTTTTGACAAAAGATGATGCTTCAAGTGGGTGGGATGTTTTCAAAAATAAAACTTGATGGTGGATCCATCATGGCCATGATGGGTTCAACATCGGAAAAGATGTACGTCTGCCAGGTACCAAACTTTGGGTTTGAAATGATAAAGCTGAGACCGGGCGGGTGACTTGCACGAGAAGAGAGTCTCGGTGTAGTGTCTCCGTCTGAGTCGATTAAGGACCTTGTCGATGTAGGCTTGATGATAGAGGACCCTTTAACTGGTCACATGCCTCGTCATGGGTAAGCTTTGCCTCAGGCAGACTAATACCAGATTAAGATAACACACAATGGGAGTGGAGAGATGGTGAGAGTAGCGTGTACCCTTCGTGGCAAGAGGCTGGACGGTGGTGTATCTGTGCTCTCGGTTGGCGTGAACCTGATCTGGTCTTAAGAACCCCGGTGGCGAGTTGACATATGCAAGGGTTGAGTGCTACATATGTCATGTGATTGGAGATCCTCAGCTGAGTATTAATCGATTCGGATCGCCGTTACTTCTCGGACATGAAGACTTGGTCACTGACCTACACGTAGCATTCCAGTGAATAAGAGGGGTTGATAAGAAATTGGCTAGTATAGGTCAAGTGCTTGAACTAGGGTAGAAAGAACTCTAGATACAGGTAACTTTACTTAACCTGACAATTAAAACTGGATTTTTAAGGATCCATTATTAGTAAGCATTTATGCAAACAAAGTCTTTGATTCTCGATAAGCCTTACCTTGACTCCCTTAAAGCCAGCATATCCTTATTTTGACAGGTAAGACTTGCGAAAGTACATTTCGTACTCAGGGCTTTGTCCCATGTTGTTTTAAGTGAGGAAGCAGCAAATTTTTTGTTGCTTTTGTTCCAAGGTGGTGCCCAAAGAAGAAAATCAAGACTGAAGCCTCGGGAGGAAGTGTCCTCCTTTAAGAAAAACTTTTTACTATTAATCGGGAGGGGTTTTTGCCTCCCAAGTTATGTAATAATATTACTCCAGCACTCATATATTTGCTCTGGTCTGTAATAATACTAATCTTTCTTACTTTAAAATAAAGTAAGTTATTGTAACTGCTTCCCCATTCTCGTTCCTCCGATGTGTTGTAATATCTGTGTGACGGGTGAAATGCACTTGGGCAATGTAAAGAATACGGATACCGAACTTGTCAAGTGATCAGGTGCACCTGCAGGGTTGTCCGAGGTCCGATGGACAAGGACAACTGTAGGTGGGTCTAATGACTTGGGAGGTTCCGTCACAAAGCTAGTCCACTACAGCCAAACAGAACAATTGCTGAGTATGTTGATGTGTACTCACCCTTTCATTACACACCAAACCCCCCAGGTTGTCCACGTTGCAACCACTTCTCAGGAGAAGATGGAGTCGTGGTGGAGCACTTCTAGAACTTCCAAGAGTACGATGAGTTCTAGGTGTGGGTTAGCGGCAAACCCCCAATCAGCTGCCTATGAAGGCCGTGTTTATCTACGTTTTGTTTTTGCACTGTGTGATGATGTCCGGTTATGTAACTGTTGTGTACGTGAATTGTAGATCCTAGCATGTACATGGTTCGCATTCAGTTTGCCTTCTAAATCTAGGTGTGACATAAGTGGTATCAAAGTCGTGCTGACTGTAGGACCTCTAACCTAGAGTAGAATGGCCATTCTAAGGATTATAGAACCCTATTCTCACCTTGACCTTGTTGTCCCTTCAAAAGTTGGTCATCTAGACCAATTCTATGTTTTATTATATATATTATACCTTGCTGAAAATTTTGTTTTATTCTAATTCCTTATTTTTTTATGGTCTACTTGCTGGTCATACTAGTTCTATTCTTACTCTTATGCTTACAGTGTCTTTTGTAGATGGCTTGTCTAAGACATAGCACGGAAGTCAGTCATTCCTTTCTTGCCTTCTCGTCTCGCAGAGCGTCCGCTTCGCCGTTCGGTGCCTGGTCAGTCTAGCCATTTGGAGAGCCTGCACCATCGCCTGCACGAGGAGTAGGAGCGTCGGCAATAGGAGTTGGAGCAGTCGGGCTCTTCTTCCTCGCCTCAGTAGGAGGTAGAGTCTGTGAGGCGCTGCTCTCCTGTGCCTCGCTGGAGGCGCCCCCTGCACCACCACTGGGCGTTCTAGCCGCTAGAGTAGCTGTTGGAGGAGACCCCGACGATAGAGGCGGTGACAGCAGCTCGAGACACAACACCGACCTATCAGAGGAGCATGAGTTGAAGGGATGGGTTGCTCGACCCATCGCTCGTGACGCCGCTCGCGGGTGTAACTTCCACGATGCGCTCGACACCTTGCTACGCCAGGCACTCTACCGGCGTGCTTGGTCCATCGAGTATCGTTGTGTTGTCTTCCAGCACAGTCGTGGGGTTTACCCGGACCACTGGGAGGCGATTTGTTTGGTTCGCCGTCCGGAGGATAGTGTCTAGGGTGTGGAGGTCTGCTCGGAGCATTATTCTCTCTCTGGGCGGGACATAGCTGAGGCAGCCATGCAAGATGTCGCACGATGTGCGCTTTAGCACTACTGCTCAGTGCTCGATGGGGTGGCCGATGGTCTTGACCTAAGGTATTATCCCTGTCGTCCACCTGGCAGCACAGGAGGCGTGATTGTCTCACTTGTTGATGAGGACATTCATAGGTTGAGCAGCACAGTCAACCTAGTCGTCGTGCTAAACACTGAGCTGGACTACGCTTTAGACGAACTGAGTAGGGCTCGTGCTGAGATCGCCCAGTTCCGGGTTGAGCGTGCGGAGCGCCATCACCTAGCAGATGGCTCTCTCGCCCCTGTCGGGACTCATCACTCGTACCGCTCACCTCAGCGTGGACACCATGTCTATGGCAACCCCGACTGCACGACCAGGATAAATTTAGGACCATAGATCGATTGCGTTGAATCTTGTAATTAATGTTTAAAATAGAAGTCTTAACCTTAGTCTTACCCTTAGTTAGTCTTAGTTAGGCAGGGTAGTTTGCTTATCTTGTGTTTTTATGCTTGTCATGATGAATTATGATGGATTTGGATCTTTGTAATGACAGTCGCCAGAGTGTGGGTACCCCCTGCACTTTGGTATACCTATTTATATTAATAAAATTAGTTATCTAGTTGGGAAGCCTTTTATTCTACTTTCCTCTTTATCTAAGAAGTTGTGCTTGCTTGTGTTGAGAATCAGTGAAGATGTTTATCGGTTCAGTATTGCAGAAGAATTCTATACTCTTTTCTTATACTGCAAGATTTGCAATATTAGTTCTGATGTGTGATTGCAATTCCGCAGAAGTCAGACAACAGGCGCAGAGGAGGGAGGCATGCTCAGCAGGAGCAGCAAGCACCGCAAGATGAGGCACCTCAGCAGCAGTTGCCACCATCGCCCCCCGATGTCAATAGAGCGGATGTTTCTGATGCAGACTCAGGCAGTCCAAGCTATTGGTCAGATTCTGACCGCCATGCAGCAACAACAGCCCCCACCTCAACCTCAGATGCAAGTGCAGATGCCTTAGATGCCCATAGACAAGCATGCTGAATTCATGAGAGGTCATCCCCCAGTGTTCGCTCATTCTGCTGACCCCATGGATGCTGAAGATTGGCTGCGTACCATGGAGCAGGAGTTGCACACCGCTTAGTGTGATGACCGAGAGAAGGTTCTGTATAGTCCCCGTCTGTTGAGGGGAGCAGCTCAGTCTTGGTGGGTGTCCTACCTCGCCACCCATGCCAACCCCGACACCATCACTTGGGAGGAATTCAGAGTTAATTTCCGTCAGTATCATGTTCCTGCAGGTCTGATGACAATGAAGAAAGAGGAATTTCTGGCGCTCAAGCAAGGGCCCATGTTAGTCAGTGAGTACAGAGACATGTTTCTGTAGCTGTCCCGCTATGCTCCTGAAGATGTCAACACAGATGCCAAGAGGAAGTATCGTTTCTTGAGAGGCTTAGCTGATCCCCTACACTATCAGCTGATGAACCATACCTTTCCCATATTTTAGCACCTAATCGGCAGGGCAATCATGATAGAGAAGAAGCGTAAGGAGATGGAGGATTGCAAGCGCAAGATTGGTGGACCTCAGCATAGGAGCAGCAATCGCCCTCGTTTCTCAGGCAACCCACCTCAATAGTTCAAGCAGAATTAGCGCCCGCCTCAGCAGCAATTTCAGAGGCAGTACCCTTAGCATCAGCAGCAGTATTGCAAGAACAGTCAGTCAGGAGGAAGTCAGTTCCAGAGGCAGAATCAGTAGGCACCTCGTCTTCATGCCCTAGCAACTAACCAGAGCAGTCATGTAGCCCCAGTGCAAGGTGGAGGTAGATCATGTTTCCATTATGGAGAGCAAGGCCATTGGGTGATGCATTGTTCATAGAAGGTAGCTCAGCAGCAGCCAGGCCCCAGTGCCCCAGCAAAGCAGAATGTGTCTCAGCCAGGAGCAGGCAATCGCTCCCAGACGCATTACAACCATGGGAGATTGAACCATTTGGAGGCTGAAGCAGTCTAGGAAACACTAGGCATGATAGTAGATATGTTTCCTGTCGAATCCCATATTGCAGAAGTGTTATTTGATACTTGTCACACCCGGATTTAAGGGATAAAGTCGGGTGCATCTCATATATGCACCAAAGAAAACAACACATATAATAATAGAGTGTATAGAGATAAATGTCACAATATCATAAAAGTACTTATTACATAGCAGAAGTCTTAAAAAATAAAATATAAATATAAAATGAACTAAAGTCCATCCTTGGCGCCATAAAGTCAACTGGGAGACGCCACCTAGATCAAGTCAAACTCCTCATTGTGTGGCTCCTCTTGAACCACCTGTTCTTCTCCTGTGGAGGGGTGTGAGACAGCAAGAGTGAGCTCACATATGTTCATCGCTCAACAAGTTGTGGGGAATAATCTGCATGAACTCACCAAAGGTGGGAGTTCATGTGATGTGTAAGGCTGATCAACAATAGAGGTTAAAGCTGAGCATTGCTTTTAATAAGTTGGTCAAATTTTATTAGCAGTTACTAAATGTAAGTAGATACCAAACCATAATAAGAATAGAACAAAATTAATAAATAATCCAATGCAATGCAAATGACAAATTGAATTTAAGTTCCATAATTTAATCATGTGAGTCCTGAGCTGCTCAAGACCGTGAGCTCGGCTTGTATACCAGTTTTACACTCTGCAGAGGTTGTACCCTGTACCCACAAGTCATGTTACCCATCTGCCACGGGGTTGTACGGGCCCCATACACCTCTACCAAGGAAGCGAGGCTGGGTAACACTATGAGGCCTTTACAAAGTTCCACTAGCTTCCGAAAACCCGCTACAGTTTTTGGGAATATCAATGCAGGAATCCCTCATCCGACCGCCATCGCAGCAAAATCAACCCGAGAACCTCCCTACACGCCTAATCCCCTACTTCCCTTGCCCCTTTCGGGTAAGGTAGTCTTCCACTAGCTTTCCTAATTAGTCAACCAAGGGCGTCCCATTCCACCCTTGTGGTGGCACGTGTTTCTCAAGTTAAGCTCCATGTTCCAATTAAAGATAATGACCTTGACATGAACATAAATGAAATAACAGAGTAATTGGAACATGGATATAATGAAATATTAACCCAAAACCAGATAAAGCAACAGCAAAACTACCCAAATGATTCAGGGTAAACTTGGTAAAAGATAATCAGACTAGGGTGAGCTATTGGGTCCCATCAAAACTAAACCTATGCATGGATAAGTGATAATAAAGAACATTATTGGGTAAAAAGTGGTCAAGGGCACAACTTGCCTTCAATGAGCTCCTTCTCAGCAACTTCTATCTCATCCCTCGAATGGATTATGGATCAACGACGTCGATTTTATGATTGGAGAACTACAACTCAATCTAATCTCATCCCTCGATCCTACGATCCATGGTCTCAATTGTTCCGCTCGAATCGGTACACAGTGTGTAATCCTCGTTGTCCGTTCGTAGATCGACGACCACTGCACAGTCGTCTTCCTCCCGCCAGTATATAGTCACGCCGCCCCAACCCCCACCGGAGGATGACCAGAGTTGGCCTCACACGGTGCCCCAATGTCTCAATCCAAACGTAATAAGCCCTTTTACGGGAAACAGAACATGGTGGTTCAGATTAAGGGTTCCTAACCGGGGGCCGACGACTAAGTAGCGTTGTCTATGGCGCCGGGCGGATCCGCGGTTGTCTATGAAGCTGGCCGATTATCATGAGCGGCACGGCCTCGGCTGCACCTCCCCGTGTCTGGTGAAGGCCCCGGACACCACCACCATGACATCCACAGCCGAATTGAGGCTCCCCCACTGCGGCGGCACTTTCTTCCCACTACTCTCTCGGTCGCTCTCTCGTCGCTAGGCAGTAGAGAAGGAAGAGGAGAGGTGCAGATGCGGTGTTCCCCCTCCATCTTATCCCCAGCAGCACCCGATTCGGTAGTTACCGCTGGAGCCGCGGTCAGCCCTCGCCCGCCGAGATCTCGGCGACTGGTACGCCATCCACGTGCCCACGACGGCTGAGGAATCAGCGGTGATATCGGGCCCACATGTCACTGGCACGGGCGCGCAAGGAATAGTGTCAAGGAGACTGACGATGGACTCGAGAACAGAAGCCCTAGTCCACACGTCGGCCAGAGCTTGTGCACGGTGGCTGTGAGTTACGTCCGCGAGAGAATGAAGAGGCGGGCCCACCTGTCAGCGCCGCGGTGAGAGAGTTGGGCTACGGGGGAGGGAGTTTCCTAGTGGGCCAAAAAGTGAGGTTTGAGCCTAGGTAAGTTTTCCCTTTTTCTTTTTATATTTTCCTTTTCTTTTCTCTTCTCTTTCAAACTAAAATTTCAAATTTGAATTCATACTTGTTGTGAGGTTCATATTTAGGTTAACTGCCTAAATTCAATTACCAACATGAACCTATTTTAATAATTTTTATGTTTATTTTATCTTATCTGTGTGGTACTTTCTTCTCTTTTCTCAATTCTGGAATTTCCTTTAGGATTTAAATTCAAATTTGGGTATGACCATATTTCTTTTTACATTATTATTTTTTATCCTATCACAAAATGCACACAAAATGAAAACCCAGCATGATGCACATATTGTTTTTGGGTGTCATTAATTAATTAACGACTCTTGAAGTGTTGGTTCACATGTTATAATAAACATAGGCAAAAACATGTATGTAACTCAACTATGCTTTCATTTTACATTTTTGGGTTTTACAAATCCTACCCCCTTAACAAGAATCTCGTCCTTGAGATTTAGGAAGGACTAGGGAAAAGATGGGGAAAATCTATCTAAAGCTCTTAATCTTTCTCCCAAGTAGCTTCATCTTCTCCATGGTGACTCCATTTTACTTTGCACATCTTTATCACCTTATTTCTTGTAACTCGAGTCAAAGTATCAAGAATCTTGATAGGATATTCTGTATAAGTCAAATCACCCTGAACACTGAGTTCTTCCATTGGTAATTGTTCCTCAGGGACACGGAGACACTTCTTTAGTTGAGACACGTGGAATACGTCATGCACATCAGATAGATTATCAGGTAGCTCGAGTTGGTATGCCATCTCTCCAACTCGCCTAAAGATTCTGAAGGGTCCAATAAAGCGAGGGGATAATTTCCCTTTAACTTTGAATCTCCTCATTCCACGAAGTGGTGACATCTTGAGGTACACATGATCAACCTCCTCAAATTCCAGTGGTCTTCTCCTATTATTAGCATAGCTCTTTTTCCTGGTCTGAGCTACCCTCAAATTCTCCCTAATTATATGAACTTGTTCTTCTGCTTCTTGAATAAGTTCAGGCCCAAAGAACTGTCTTTCTCTAGTCTGATCCCAATATAGAGGAGTCCTGCACTTCTTGCCATATAAAGCCTCAAATGGTGACATCTTCAGGCTGGCCTGGTAACTATTATTATAAGAGAACTCAGCATATGGTAGACTTTTATCCCAATTTTCTCCATGCTGAAGGGCACAAGCTCTCAACATATCTTCCAATACTTGATTAGTCCTTTCGATCTGTCCATCAGTTTGAGGGTGATAGGCCGAACTGAAGTTCAACTTCATATCCAGATTCTAATGAAAACTTTTCCAAAATCTAGAGGTAAACTGTGAACCTCGATCAGACACAATCTTCTTTGGTACTCCGTGTAAACAAACAATCCGAGCCATGTATAACTCTAACACCCTGATTTTGGGGGTATAAAATTTCTTTCTAATTATCACCCAAAATCATGTGTTACTCTTCTTTTTCTCACTCTAGGTTTTCTCTCTCTCTAGATTCTTTCTCTCTTCTTCCTTTTGATTAGAAATAGCTTAAACTAGTGGAGATTAATTATTTATTTTTGTCAAAACCTTATGAGTCATGAGATGTTGCATCATGCTGAGCTTAAAATATTCTTTGAAGTGTTGCACAAGTTTGAATTTATCTGAATTTGAAACCTAGTTTGAATTTGGATTTGAAAAACCCTATAGAAAAAGAAATAGAAAAGGAATTAGAAAATCCAAAGAAAAAGAAAAAGAGAAAGCAGCCCAGTCGGCCCACTAAGCCCAGCCAGGCCGCTTGCCTGCGCGCCCGCGCCACCTGACAGGCGGACCCCGCATGTCAGCGGCAGTTCTCCCTCGCGCTCGCCCTCCCTCTCCCGCTCGCTGCCCAGTGGGGCCGATTTGTCGGCGCCAGTTTCCTTCACCCACGCGCTCCCTCTCTCTCTCTGTCTCGCGGGCCCGGATCGCCAACCGCTGAGCCATTGCCCCACGCACCCCTTTCTTCTCTCTCTGCGCCATGGGCCTGCCGTGTTAATTCCGCCCCCTCCACGTTCGCCGTGGACCGGTGCGTGCGCACTCGCGCACGTCGCCTCATGTCTCGGCCACGTTGCCCGCCCACGCGCCCAGCTCCCTTCTTAGAGCCCCGCGCACACCCCTTGCCTAATTTCGCTCAGCTTCACCCTCTCTCGCGCTCTGGCCACACTGCCAGTTGCCGCTGTAGTCCCACGCCCCGTTCCCGGCCAACCAGCTCGCCGGAGACCGCTCCAAGCCTTCCTGAGCTCCGCCCCGAGGTGAGACACCCGCCCCCGTGCCCAATTTCACCTTTTGCGCCCTGTTTTTGGCCAATTTCACCTTCGCCGGTGCTCGGCCACGGCAGTCCACCGTGCTCGCGCGGTGGCTGGCTGATTTAGCCCGGTCTTTTTCACCGGAGTAGGTCCCTGTGTCGCCCCTCCCTCTGCTGAGGCGTTCCCAGGCCTTAGCACGTCTTAAGTCCCCTCCCCGTGGCCGAAATGGCTCACCAGAGTTCCTCCGGCCCGCCCTAGGCTTTCTCGCCGTCGTTCTCCCCTCTATGCCCGTGGATTCATGGCCCTTTCCCTGCCATCGAGTTCGCCGTGGCACCCTCTTCCTCTATGCCCAACTCCGGCGATCCCGGAGCCACCCTAGCCCATGCCTACCTCAACTCCGGCGACCTCACCGCCGCGGAGAGGAACAGTGCCGCCCGCAGCCGTCCGTCCCCCCTGGTCTGATAACCTCCGTCTGATTCAGATCGCACGTCCCGGACCGTGGGTACCGCTTCGCGCACGCGCGCCTGATGCTCTGGCCCGCCTGTCAGCGCCGCCCGCAGCCGTCCGTCCCCCTGGTCTGATCCCCTCCGTCCGATTCAGATCGCACGACCCGGACTGCGGGTATCGCTTCGCGCACACATGCCTGACGCCCTGGCCTGCCTGTCAGCGCCGCCCGCAGCCTGGTCTGATGCCCTCCGTCCGATTCTGATCGCATGGCCCGGACCGCGGGTACCACTTCACGCACGCTCGCCTTACGCCCTGGCCCGCCTGTCAGCGTCGCCCGCAGCCGTCTATCCCCCCTGGTCTGATCCCCTCCGTCCAATTCAGATCGAACGGCCCGGACCGTGGGTACCGCTTCGCGCACGTGCGCCCTGGCGCTCTGGCCCGCATGTCAGTGCCTACACCCCCTGGCGCTAGGCCCGCTCGGTCAGCACGCTCTCCCCCTCTGTCGCTGACACTCCCTGGCCCGCCTGTCAGCGCTCACCCGCTCGCGCGCGCGCCCTCGGCCGCACATCTAATCTCAGCCGTTGGTTTTAAATCTGACGGTTAGATTCACCCGATACCCCTTCGCGCGGTAGTTTTCTTAAAGAGACCCTCGGTTTATTGGAAATCAACCCGCCGTCCCTGATTTCCGCAAGTAGGCCCCTGTATTCTTATGGATTGAACCCTAGACTATTAAATATTCACAGAATTAGCCCTAATTTCATATTTTGAATTCCCAAACTTGTTTATTTCATAACTTTTGCATATGAACTCCAAATTTAGTGATTCAAATTACAAAATGTTCATAGAATTATTCTCTGTTTAAATAAAATAGATTCACTTACTGACTGGAAACTCTAATTTTTAGGATTCAATATGAACCAATGTAGATGTAGTTTTATTTATTTAATAAAATAAAATAAATAAAAGGAGAACCTTAGAGATTTAAACTTGTTTAAGCTTGTGAGATTAGTAATATGTATTACATAAGTTCATCTTTGTTCTAAATTTTAGGTCACAATAAAATAAGTTGAACTATGATTATATACTTGTAAGTAACACTTAGGGAAATAGTAATCTATTTTCAAATAAAGTTAATGTATGTTATAGTTTGTGTTATACTTTGAATTCATTATCCATTATGTAGTATTGTGTCTTTTTAAGATGTGTGCCAATGTTTGTACATGTTTGGTGTGATGTTCATTTGTACATTCCAAATGTATTGAATGCATGCTCGCTTTATTTAGACAACGAGCAGTCCGAGGTTCCTAAGTTTGTTGTTGGAGACCTCCCTAAGCAACAACCTGGTGAAGGCAAGTGTCTTTTGACCTATTATGTCCTACATACTTTATGATTCATTGTCTCGCATTACTTTATGAAACCTAAGGATTGACTAGTCTGTATTTGCTTTACCCTTGTTTACCTTTTGGGTTATCATGGTTAGCATGTTGCTATTGCCTTAACTTAATCAATGAACATGATGTGAACTTTTATGATACGATACTGTTATCCTAATTATGTGGATGATCTTGTGATACCTTAGGGGGCTCAGGCCTTTTTTCTGAGTACCTCTCTGTAAGGACCTGTTCGTGGAGTGACCACCCGGGATAACAGTACAACCATAAGGGTGGAATGGGACACCCTTAGCTAATTAATTAGATGAACCTGGGGGTGTAGTTGGCTTTGCCGAAGGGCCATCAATGGGGGCCAGGGCGTAGTGCTCGCTCTGCCAAGGTTGGGGTGCAGAGGTTCTTTCGATTTGGTTTTGTTAGTCACCCACCTTAGGGAGGTGTACTGTGTTTGTACAACTAGCGAAACCTAACGAGTAGCTATGCACCAAGGGAGTCTTTGTAAAGGCTACGTAGTGTATCCCTGGCCATTCACCTTGGTAGTGAAGATCGGGTCTGTACAACCCAGGCTGGAAAGGGATCACGACTTGTGGGTAAAGTGTACAACCTCTGCAGAGTGTTAAAAACTGGTATATCAGCTGAGCTCACGGTTAAGAGCAGCCTTGGGATCCTCTTTGATTAGAAGAACTTTGGATACTTATATGATGATGATTAATAATGATGTTATAAAATCTGATCTCTGGTATTTCCTCTGTTGAGGAGGTACTTATGGGTAATAACTGGGCTTATTACTAAAAATTGGCTCTACTAATAATAATAAATACTTGACCAACTAAAAGCAACTGCTTAACCTCAAACTCCATATACAGCTAGTCCACTTTAGCTAAATGGGACATTTGTTGAGTACGTTGATGTGTACTCACCCTTGCTTTACACACCACCCCCACCCCAGGTTGTCCCTAGTGTACCCAATGCTCAGGAGGTGATGCTAGCAACATGGATGACTTAGAGGAGTTCTAGGAATATGACGATTTCTAGTTCTTTCTTAGTGGCAAACCCCCAGTCAGCTGCCTGTGTAGGCTTAGCAACTACGTTTCGTATTTTCGCACTTTGATAATTATGTTAAACATTGGTTATGTAATAGACTCTGTGGATGTCTTGGACTTCTTGATGTGATAAAGTACCTTTCCGCTATTTATTTCGAGCATTGTGTGATGATGTCCAATTATGTAAGCACTGTGTACGTGAGTTTCTGATCCTAGCACATACATGGTTCGCATTCGGTTTGCCTTCCAAAACCGGGTGTGACATAAGTGGTATCAAAGCCTTGCTGACTGTAGGACCACTACCCTAGACTAGAATGGTCTCCCTAAGAACTATAGACCCTTACTCTTACCTTGACCTTAGAGTTCTTTCAAAAGTTGGTCATCTTGACCAACTCTATGTTATTTACTCATCTCAAAAAAGTTTTGTCTCACTTTTCTTTCTGTTTACCTTCTGGTCTCATAGTTCTACTCTTATTCTTGTGCTTACGATGTCTTCTGTAGATGGCTCATATCAGGTGCACTACATGTAAGTCTGTGATCCCCTTTTTGCCTTCCCATCTGGCGGAGCGTCCACTGCTTCACACGATGCCAGGTCGGTCTAGTCACCTAGAGAGACTGCGTCGTCGCCTGCACGAGGAGCAAGAGCGACGACGCCAGGAGCAGGAGCAGGAGCAGGAGCAGTAGGACTCCTCCCCCTCACCTCAGCAAGAGTTGGAGTCTGAGAGGCCGCCTTCCCCTGCACCTCAGCCAGAGATGCCCCCTGCACCTCCCTAGGGCATCCTGGCTGCTGGAGGAGACCCTGATGGAGACAGAGACGACGACGACGCTGGTGGTAGTTCGAGTCATGGCACGGAGCGTTTAGAGGAGCCAGAGCCGGAGGGATGGATCGCGAGACCCATCACTCGTGATGCTGCTTGCATGTGTCACTTCCACGATGCTCTCGATACCTTGCTGCATTAGGCTTTCGATCGACACACTTGGTCTATCGAGTACCATTGTGTAGTCTACCAGCATCATCGCGGGCTATACCTAGACCAGTGGGAGGCTACTTGCTTGGTGCGCCGTCCGGATGATGATCTCTAGGGTGTAGAGACCTTCTCAGAGCACTATTCTATTACTGAGAGGGATACTGCCGAGGCAGCCATGCAAGATGCAGCACGACGAGCACTTTCTCAGAATTGCTCGTTGTTCAGTGGGGTAGCTGATGGCCTTGATCTGAAGTACTACCCTTGCCATTCGACCGGCAGTGCTGGAGGTGTGATTGCTTCACCAATTGGTGAGGGCAATCCCAGGCTAAACAGCATGGTCAACTTGGCCGCCGTGCTCAACGCAGAGTTGGACCACGCCCTTGATGAGTTGGGCAAGGTTCGGGTGGAGGTTGTGGAATTGCGTGCTGAATGCGCAGCACGCCACTATCTGGATGGTGGTTCTCCCACCCCTGTTGGGATTCAGCACCCTTACCGTTCACCGCCCTGTGGTCGCTTCGACTATGGTACCCTAGACTACAGGACCCGGATAGATTTGGATCCCTAGATCGATAGAGTTGGAGTCCGTAATAATGTTTTCTTCAGTGTCTTAGTCTAGTCAGTCTTAGTTAGAGTTAGTTTGCTTATCATATGTTGGATGCTTGTTATGATGAACATGTACTGAAGTTGGATCTTTGTAATGATTGTCACCAAGGTGTGGGTATCCCCTGCAGCTTGGTGTAGTTATTAATAAAGTCAGTTATTTAGTTGGGTAACCCCCTTTATTTCTACTTTCCTCTTTATCTAAGAAGCCAACCCAAATTCTGGAGATAGCAGATCGGGTCACTCGGAGAAGTACCATCAGGATGTGCAAAGTCAAATGGGGTCACCACTCAGAAGAAGAAGCAACCAGGGAAAGAGAAGATGATTTGAAAGCCAAGTACCCAGAGCTCTTTTCTAGCTAGCTCTGAATCTCGAGGGCAAGATTCTTTTAAGGGGGATAGGTCTGTAACACCCTGATTTTGGGGGTATAAAATTTCTTTCTAATTATCACCCAAAATCATGTGTTACTCTTCTTTTTCTCACTCTAGGTTTTCTCTCTCTCTAGATTCTTTCTCTCTTCTTCCTTTTGATTAGAAATAGCTTAAACTAGTGGAGATTAATTATTTATTTTTGTCAAAACCTTATGAGTCATGACATGTTGCATCATGCTGAGCTTAAAATATTATTTGAAGTGTTGCACAAGTTTGAATTTATCTGAATTTAAAACCTAGTTTGAATTTGGATTTGAAAAACCCTATAGAAAAAGAAATAGAAAAGGAATTAGAAAATCCAGAGAAAAAGAAAAAGAGAAAGCAGCCTAGTCGGCCCACTAAGCCCAACCAGGCCGCGTGCCCGTGTGCCCAGATGCCCACGCCGCCTGACAGGCAGACCCCGCCTGTCAGCGGCAGTTCTCCCTCGCGCGCGCCCTCCCTCTCTCGCTCGCTGCCCAGTGGGGCCGATTTGTCGGCGCCAGTTTCCTTCACCCGCGCGCTCCCTCTCTCTCTCTGTCTCGCGAGCCTGGATCGCCAGCCACCGAGCCATTGCCTCGCACAACCCTTTCCTCTCTCTCTGTGTCGTGGGCCTGCCCTGTCAGTTCTGCCCCCACCGTGCTTGCCATGGACTGGCGCGTGCACACTCGAGCACGTCGCCGGATTTCTCGGCCACGTCGCCCGCCCATGTACCCAGCTCACTTCTTAGAGCCCTGCCAGTGCCCCGCGCACACCCCTCACCTCATTTCACTCAGCTTCACCATCTCTCGCGCTCTACCCACGCCGCCAGCCGCCGCCAGAGTCCCGCGCCAGCGTCCCCAGCCAACCAGCTCGCCAGAGATCGCTCCAAGCCTTCCCGAGCTTCCCCCCGAGGTGAGACACCCCTCCCCGTGCCCAATTTCCCCTTTTGCGCCCTGTATTCGGCCAATTTCACCTTCGCCGGTGCTCGATCGCGGCGTTCCCCCGTGCTCGCGCGGTGGCCAGCCGATTGAGCCTGGTCTAGTTCACCAGAGTAGGTCCCTGTGTCGCCCCTCCCTCTGCTGAAGCGTTCCCAGGCCTTAGCGTGCCTTAGGTCCCCTCCCCGTGGCCGGAATGGCTCACCGGAGTTCCTCCAGCCCGCCCGAGGCTTTCTCACCGCCGTTCTCCCCTCTCTGCCCGTGGATTCATGGCCCTTTCCCCACCATCGAGTTCGTCGTGGCACCCTCTTCCTCTCTGCCCAACTCCGGTGACCCCAGAGCCACCCTAGCCCGCGCCTGCCTCAACTCTTGCGACCTCACCGCCGCGGAGAGGAACAGCGGCTACCCGCAGCCATTTGTCCCCCTGGTCTGATCCCCTCCGTCTGATTCAGATCGCACGGCCCGGACCGCGGGTACCGCTTCGCGCACGCACGCCTGACGCTCTGTGTGGCGGAACCTCCCAAGTCATTAGGCCCACCTACAGTTGTCCTTGTCCATCGGACCTCATACAACCATGCAGGTGCACCTGATCACTTAACAAGTTCGGTATCTATATTCTTTACCTTGCCCAAGAGCGTTTCACCCGTCACGCAGACATTACAACACATCGAAGGAACGAGGACGCGGAAGCAATTACAATAACTTAGTTTATATTAAAGTACAGAAAGAGTAGTAGTATTATTACAGACCAGAGCAAATATAGGAGTGCTGGAGTAATATTATTACATAACTTGGGAGGCAAAAACCCCTCCCGATAAACAGTAAAAAGTTTTTAAAGGAGGACACTTCCTCCCGAGGCTTTAGTCTTGATTTTCTTCCTTAGGCACCACCTTGGAACAAAAGCAACAAAAATTTGCTGCTTCCTCACCTAAAAAACATGGGACAAAGCCCTGAGTATGAAGTGTACTTTTGCAAGTCTTACCCGTCAAAATAAAAGACTTTCAAGGATATGCTGGCTTTAAGGGAGTCAAGGTAAGGCTTAATCAAGAATCAAGACTTCGTTTGCTAAAATGCTTACTAATAGTGGATCATTAAAAATCCAATTTTATTAGCAAGTTAAGTCATTACCAGAGTTCTAGAGTTCTTTCTACCCTAGTTCAAGCACTTGACCTATACTAGCCAATTTCTGATCAACCCTTCTTGTTCGCTGGATTGCTACGTGTAGGGCAGTGACCAAGTCTTCATGTCCGAGAAGTAACGGTGATCCGAATCGATTAATACTCAGTTGAGGATCTCTAATCACACGACATATGTAGCAAACCCTTGCATATGTCAACTCGCCACCGGGGTTCTTAAGACCAGATCAGGTTCACGCCAACCGAGAGCATAGATACACCACCGTCCAGCTCTTGCCACGGAGGGTACACGCTACTCTTGCCATCTCTTCACTCCCATTGCATGTTATCTTATTCTGGTATTAGTCTGCCCGAGGCAAAGCTTACCCATGATGAGGCATGTGACCAGTTAAAAGGTCCTCGATCAGCAAGCCTACATCGAGAAGGTCCTTAATCGACTCAGACGGAGACACTACACTGAGAATCTCTTCTCATGCAAGTCACCCGCCCGATCTCAACTTTATCATTTCAAACCCAAAGTTTGGTACCTGGCAGAGGTACATCTTTTCCGATGTTGAACCCATCACGGCCATGATGGATCCACCATCAAGTTTTAATTTGAAAACATCCCACCCACTTGAAGCATCATCTTTTATCAAAACAAAACATTTTGTTTTTCTAGAGCAAGGTTAAGCATAAGAAAAACTTTTTTTATAAAACAGGGGATCAAGGAAAGGGAATCAAATTCTCAAGGAAGGAAATGCAGCAACTTGTTTATCATACAACTCCTATAATCTAATGCATCAAGCAAGTGAGAAAGATTTTAAAATAGCAAGGAGGTGGCAAATGCACCGGGGCTTGCCTTGTGTTATAGGTGAATCAGGCTCTGCTCCACAGATGTCAAAGTAAAAGCAGTTCCCAGCCTGGGGTTCTTCAGGTGGTGGTGGTGGTGTAGTCCTTGCTTCAACTTCTATCTCTTCTTTGTTTTCTATATATAATCATACATAATCATGAATGCTCGTGTAATGCTCATGAAAATGCAATGATAATAAAAGTATATTATCTAATGTCTTGAATATAATTTTCCTTCACGGATCCCTAGGAAACTAGGGTTTTAGAGTCTATAGTGAAGTTCATAGGGCAGGAGACTAGGGTTCTGGTTTCTAGGTACCAAACATGGTCCAAATCATGCCAAACATTACCCAAGGCTTCTAAATAATTTTTAAAGCTTGCCTACAAAGTTTGGTGAATTTTGGGATTATTAATTACTTTCTAAAATTCCAGAAGTATGGGTGTTGGCTATTTTAAATACCCCATAATTCCTTATTGGAACTAAAAATCATGAAACTATTTTTATTAAATACAATAGAAAATTAGGAACCTAGAAAAATTGGTCTGGCATTTTTAGCATTTTTCTATAATTTTCTAGGAATTCTCTAAGTCTAGAAGAAAAAGAAAAAGAGAAATTATGAATAGTGTTGGGCCGAATCTGGTCTAAGTCGGCCCAAAAACGGGGAGAACGCGCGCCCGCACGCTGCGGTGTCTATTTTGCGTAGGGGTCCTGGCGGTTTGAAATATCTATAAAGAGCCCTCCCCACTGTTCCTCTATTTCGCTGACATTTGCACAGAGGTCCCTTGATTTCTGTTTCTTCTCTAAATCGATTCCCTGGCCATGGCGCGCTCACCGCCGACCACCCTGTTGCTAGGACCGGCCAAGAACAACGGTGGCTGCCCAAATTAACTATGGGGCAAGTATTACCGACCTGAGACGACCCTAGAACAGGCTCTAATTGGATTAATCCAGCCCTGGATTTGCCTGCCCACGATGACGGCGATCACCGAGACCAAATCTAGGTGTTCCCGATGAGTGGATGCCGTCAAGCTAAGCTAGTTGAGTCAACAAGCATCACAAGTATGCAAGGGTGCTAAAACATGAACACGGAGGGCAGGTGTGGACCTGGGAGCAGCTAGCCGCGATGAGGTGATTCATGGTGGCGCAGTCGACCAATTTGGGGGAAGAAGGAAATTCTCCGGCTATGGTGGCTAATCGAGGGCAGGGATGGATGCTTTGGCTTGGTGATAACTTAGCGCAGCAGATCGTGCCATCAATTTATAAGAGCGCTAAGCAGTGGCCAGTAAATTTGGTCTCACATGGTGGCGGCCGGAGAAAGAGGCGATCACTGGTGCAAGTGATTGGTGGCATCTACCGTGGCGGCTCTTCGGCTATCACCCGATATAGATGACCCAAGCTATTGTGACGTGGTTAAGGGCCTGAGGCGTGGCGCAATCGCGGTGAACAATGCAGATTCCAGTGACGGCCGTAAGGCCACGTCGTCGGTGAAGTGGTCGAGGGACAGCGTGGCCATAGTGTCCTAGACCTATCCGCAGTGTGATCTTTTCACCGTCGAGCTCAATCCACAGACCTGAAGCACGAATCGTGGCGATCGGAAACAATCACGGCGGAGGGTCACCGACGGCGAGATTCATGGAATCTGTAGATTTTCTTTGCCACTGTATCATCAGAGGTTTCATCAGTTGACCTGACAGGGCTTATTTGGGGCGAATTTTCTCTAGATTTTGTGTGGTGACTAGATCAATGCTCTACATCAAAGTTGTAGCTTATCAATCCGGCTCAAACTTTGTCACAGAGGTTTTAGCTCAACATCCATTTAATTGAGCTCCACAGGACCTCAAAGTTGATCCAATCTACTATCTTTGCTGAATATTAGGGAGTTTTAGTTTGACAGCCAAGCTTTAGGGCTAATTATCTTCACTTTTTGTGTAACAACAATGCTTAATCACTTAAGCAAAGTTAGGCTCCTATAGTATCTCTATAAACTTGATGTATTGACCTAGGGCAAATTATTCAAGGATTAAAAGATATAAGGCTCCAAAGATGCCCTAAGTTCACTGAATTTCAGACTTAACCCAATAGGATTTAAGTGGTGTTTTTTGCAAATAAATCCAAATCTCATGGTTTCTTTTGCAAATCTTCAAATATGTGAACTATATGACTTAAGGTACCCTAACTCCATGGTTTTTGCACTTAGGTCCAAAAGTGTGCAAAATTTACATATAACCCCCTAGGGTTTCAGTCTAGGGTTTTCCAGGGATCTATTTAGGGTTTTAGGTACTTCTAGGGTTTGAATGCCACTTAATTACATTAATGGTGATATCTTATGATCATTTCTTTTGAGTTTTGAGAATTTTAACTTATTTAGGCTTTATTAATACCCTAAGCTCAGTTTAGGGTTAAGTACTCTACTCTAGGGTTTCACCCATGACATGTCACATCAGTACAACATGTTTGAACTTTTTGCCTAGTGAATGCATTCTAAGTGTAACAAGCACATGATATGCTAATGCTCATGATGTTATGCTCAAGTTTTAGTGGCAGTAACACCAGGGGTGTTACATACTTCCCCCCATAAAAGAATCTCGTCCCGAGATTAAAAGTCTAGGGCAAGTAATGGAAAAGGAAACGGGTCATAACTTTATTTCCTTATTTCTGGTACAAGGCATGGGTGGTATGGAGTTTATTCCTTTATTACAACAAGTGCACATATCTTACAATTTACATGAAGCTAAAAAGCCTGGGAAATTCTTGTCTAAAATGTCTTGAGTTTCCCAAGTAGCCTCATCTTCCGTGTGTTGGTTCCATTGTATCTTATAAAACTTGAGAGTTTTTCTTCGGGTAATCCTGTCCTTTTGATCCAAGACTTGAATAGGACATTCTAAATATGTCAAATCTAGTTCTAAGGTAACATCCGTTACTTCAACAGTTCGATCTGGAACCCGAAGACACTTCTTTAATTGAGATACGTGGAACACATTGTGCACTGCAGACAGTGTTTCGGGTAATTGGAGTCGGTATGCCACTGGTCCATATCTTTCAAGGATAGGAAAAGGACCAATGTACCAGGGTGCAAGCTTCCCTTTTACCCCGAAACGAGATACACCTTTCATTGGTGAGACTTTCAGGTAGACATAATCTTCAACTTGAAAGTATAAGGGCTTGCGTCGTTTGTCTGCATAACTCTTCTATCGAGCTTGGGCTTCCTTTAAATTATGTATTATTCGTTGAACCTTTTATTCCGTTTCCTTTACCATATCAAGCCTGAAGAAACATCTTTCACCTGGTTCAGACCAGTTTAACGGAGTACGACACCGTCATCCATACAAAGCTTCAAAGGGTGCCATTTTGATGCTCTCTTGATAGCTATTATTGTATGAGAACTTTGCCAATGGTAAGCAATCATCTCATTTCTGCAGAAACTCTAGAACACATGCTCGCAACATGTCTTCAAGTATCTGATTTACCCTCTCAGTCTGCCCACTAGTTTGTGGATGATAGGCTGAACTATGGAGCAACTTAGTACCCAAGGATTTGTGAAGGTCTTCCCAGAACTTGGATACAAATTGAGGTCCACGATCTGACACTATTGTCTTCATAACACCGTGTAAACTGAGAATACGAGCAATATACAGTTCCGCATATGTGGTCACTGTATACTTCACCTTGACTGGGAGAAAGTGGGCGATCTTCGTGAGTCGATCAATGATAACCCAGATGGAATCATACCCTTTTGCTGTCCTGGGTAATCCCACAATGAAGTCCATACTAATATCCTCCCATTTCCATGTTGGTATAGGTAAAGATTACAATGGGCCAGCAGTCTTCATATGTATGGCCTTGACTCGTTTGCAAGTGTCGCATCTCGCCACATAGTGTGACGGAACCTCCCAAGTCATTAGGCCCACCTACAGTTGTCCTTATCCAACAGACCTCAGACAACCCTGCAGGTGTTCCTGAATCACTTGACAAGTTCGGTATCTGCTTTTCTTACATTTCCCAAGAGCGTACTACCCATCACGTAGACATTACAAATCATCGGAGATACGAAAATACAGAAGCGGTTACATAAACTTACCTGTTGGGGTCGTGCTTCGGTGCGCCGAAGGTCTCACACGAAGAAGCAGCTTCGGCTGAAGTCGTCTCCAAAAGATGGCCGAAGGTTTCTTTTCATGGAGCTTCGGCGTTACAAACCGACATAGAAATAGAATGACCTTTTTATCCATAAGAGGTCTGAGTCAATGTTGTAAACTTTTGTAAGGGGCATAAT
Source organism: Zea luxurians (assembly GCA_029449295.1). Taxonomy (NCBI): domain Eukaryota; kingdom Viridiplantae; phylum Streptophyta; class Magnoliopsida; order Poales; family Poaceae; genus Zea; species Zea luxurians. Next base: position 225,498 of record JAOPSE010000630.1, read on the forward strand.
TGTAATTTGTCACAGGCTGCGACCTGTGCCTATAAATAGATGAACAGTACCTCTGTACTGTTCACGCGAACTTGTCATTTTGCCTTCGCATCATACTTGTACTCTTGCTTTCCCCAAGACCGAAGGTACATTTGTAATTTGAAATCATTTACATTTGTTCATGTTATTAAAAATGGAAATGATTCTATGTTAACATTTAAATGCCTACTTTATGCCTCATGATTTATATGAATACTTCGTCTTTCGTTATTATGTTTACGAAGGTATGTCCTTCGTACCCTTCGTCCGAAGCTCCTTATATCCCGAAAGGATATAATGTGATGGAGGACGAAGGACCTTAATATTTAACATTTTCTGTGTTGCCTTGTTCTTAACTCTTAGCATTTGAGAACAAGCCCCCAACATTGGCGCCCACCTCCGGTGAACTCACTTCCACTTTTCTGAGCTGATGGCTTCGTTCAACAATCAAGCTGGAGATGCTTCGGCTTCGAAGCTGGTGCTCCCGATAACAGGCGGTTCTTGCTCAGAGCCGGCTAACAAGAAACAGAAGAAGGAGGCTCAGAGAAGGGTGCAGCATGTTGGAGTGCAGGGACCCTTCATCAAGTCAAAATGGTCCCACATTCCAATTACTTTCTCTCAGGAAGACCTTCAGCTTAAGGATTATCCTCACAATGATGCCATGGTTATCTCTTGCGTGATCAAAGGATTTCTGGTCCACAATGTCCTAGTTGATACTGGCAGTGCAGCTGACATTATATTTGCTAAAGCCTTCAGACAAATGCAAGAGCCCGAAGACAAGATTCATGATGCTACGCACCCTCTTTGTGGCTTCGGAGGGCGGCAGATTGTAGCACTTGGGAAGATTACCATGCCGGTAACCTTCGGATTTGTTAACAACACAAGGACTGAGCAAATTGTGTTTGATATTGTTGACATGGAGTATCCTTACAATGCTATCATTGGTCGCGGAACTCTTAATGCTTTCGAAGCAATTCTTCACCCAGCTTATCTCTGCATGAAGATACCTTCGGACCAAGGACCTATTGCTATTCATGGAAGTCAGGAAGCTGCTAGAAGGGCCGAAGGAAGCTGGACTGATTCCAAGGCAATCCATAACATAGATGGGGCTGAAGCTTGTGAACAGTACAAGTTCAGGAGGGAGAAGGCAGCTTCAGCAGATCAGCCGAAGCCCATGTTATTGTGTGAAGACATAGCAGAGCAGAAGGTGTTGTTGGGCTCGCAATTATCTGAAGACCAGGAGAAAACCTTGATAAGGTTTTTATTCAACAACAAAGATGTTTTTGCATGGTCAGCCAATGATCTCTGTGGAGTGAATCGGGATGTTATTGAACATTCGCTCAATGTTGACCCATCCTTCAGACCCCGAAAGCAGAGGCTTCGGAAAATGTCTGATGACAAGGCCGAAGGGGCTCGCAATGAAGTAAAAAGACTTCTCAGTGCAGGAGTTATCAGAGAAGTGAAGTATCCAGAGTGGCTAGCTAACACTGTTATGGTGAAGAAGGCCAACGGCAAGTGGAGAATGTGTATTGATTTCACAGATCTCAACAAGGCTTGTCCGAAGGATGAATTTCCGCTGCCAAGGATAGACTCTTTAGTTGATGCAGCAGCTTCTTCGGAGCTCATGAGTCTTCTGGACTGCTACTCAGGCTATCATCAAATCTGGATGAAGAAGGAAGATGAGCCGAAGACTAGTTTTATAACCCCAAGTGGTACATATTGCTATCTTCGGATGCCTGAGGGGCTCAAGAATGCTGGAGGGAGTTTCAGCAGAATGACTGCGAAGGTTCTCCAATCTCAGATAGGCAGAAATGTGTTGACTTATGTCAATGACATCATTGTAAAAAGCACGAAGCAAGAAAATCATATTGCTGATCTGCAGGAGACCTTCGCCAGCTTCAGACAAGCTGGTCTGAAGCTAAATCCAGAAAAATGTGTCTTCGGAGTGAAGAAGGGCAAATTTCTTGGATGCTTAGTTTCAACAAAGGGAATCGAAGCTAATCCAAATAAAATCGAAGCTATACTTCGAATGGAGCCACCAACCACAAGAAAAGGGGCCCAAAGGTTGACAGGAAGGCTGGCATCCCTCAACAGATTTATATCCAGATCAGCAGAAAGAAACTTACCATTCTTCGAGGTACTGAAGTCAGCTGAAGTCTTTCAATGGGGCCCAAGTCAACAAAAAGCCTTCGAAGAGCTGAAGCAATACTTAATAGATCTCACAACATTAACTCCACCAACGCCAGGGGCTCCTCTGTTGTTGTATGTGGCAGCTTCGCACTCGGCAGTAAGTGCGGCGCTTGTTCAGGAGAAGTTCGATGGACAAGTCAAGAAGCAGGTCCCAGTATATTTTGTATCTGAGGTCCTTAGTGTCTCAAAGAAAAATTATACAGAGCTGGAGAAGGTGTTGTATGCTGTTTTAATGGCATCCAGGAAGCTTCGGCATTATTTTCAGGCATACAATATCATTGTTCCTTCTTCGCAGCCGTTGAAGGATATCATGAGAAATAGAGAAGCTATTGGCCGGATTGGAAAATGGGCTGCGGAGCTCAATGAATTTTACATTGATTATGTGCATAGATCCTCAATCCAGTCTCAAACATTGGCAGATTTCATTGCCGACTGGACGCCAGGGGCTCAGGACGAAGAAGCGAATAAAGATGCCGAAGCATGGACAGTGTTTTGTGATGGCTCTTGGGGAACCTTCGGAGCAGGTGCAGCTACTGTTTTGGTTTCACCATCCAAGGTTAAAACTTGCTATGCAGCAAGACTTGACTTCAGCTGCACAAATAATATCGCTGAGTACGAAGCTTTGCTCCTGGGTCTTCGGAAACTAAAGGCAATGGGGATCAGAAGGGCGATTCTTAAAACTGATTCCCAAGTTGTTTCGGGTCATATTGATAAAAGTTGCAAGGCTAAAGACCCGAAGCTTGAAAAATACCTAGACACGGTCCGAAGGATCGAAGCTTCCTTCGAAGGATTTTCTGTTAAGAATATCCCTCGAGGACAAAATGAGCATGCTGATTTGTTAGCCAAGTCTGCAGCACAGGGGCTGCCGCTACCTTCGGACGTGTTCTTCGAAACAATAAAGGCACCTTCAGTGGAGCTACTTGAAAGAGCAGTCTTTAACATTTCTCCTGTCTACAGTGAAGATTGGAGAACAGAAATAATCTCTTACCTTCAGGGAAAATTTCTATCAGATGACGAAGCTTATAATAAAAGGATAGAGGCAAGAGCTCGTCCCTATGTCATGATAGAAGGAGAGTTATACAAGCATGGAGTTTGTGCCCCGCTGCTCAAGTTCTTGTCTAGGGCCGAAGGTATAGAGTTGATGAAGGAGATACATGCAGGCCTGTGTGGATCCCACATCGGATCCAGGCCGTTACTTGGGAAAGTGTTCCGCCAAGGATTTTATTGGCCGAAGGCAGCTTCGGATGCAGCGGAGTTAGTTCAAAAGTGCGAGGGTTGTCAAAAATGTGCAAGAGATCAAAAGCAACCTTCGTCATTAACACAGCTGATACAACCCATCTGGCCATTGCAAAGGTGGGGCCTCGACTTGTTGGGTCCATTGCCACCGGCCCAAGGGAACCTAAAATATGTTATAATAGCTGTGGAGTATTTTTCCAAGTGGATTGAGGCGAAGACATTAGCCACAATAACTTCGACCACTGTCCAAAAGTTTTTCTGGCAGAACATTGTCTGTCGTTTCGGAGTACCGAAGGCCATCACTGTAGATAATGGAACGCAGTTCGACTCCGAAGATTTCAGAAATTTCTGTGATCAAATTGGCACGAAGATCCACTTTGCATCAGTTAGACATCCGGAGTCGAATGGGCTTGTTGAAAGGGCCAACGGCATCATAATGACCGGAATAATGAAGCTAATCTTTAATCAACCAAGGGGAAAGTGGCCAGATCAGTTGACCAAAGTGGTGTGGAGCCACAATACAACAACATCAAGGTCTACAGGCTTTACCCCATTCAAGTTATTATTCGGTGACGAAGCAATAACTCCAGAAGAAGCTAAAGCTGGATCAATAAGAGTGGTAGCTTCGGCAGAATCAGGTGCCGAAGATACTTGTCTTGTGGAAAAAGATGCCTTAGAAGGGATCAGGCTTCAGGCCGTGGAGAATATTAATAAATATCAAGCTGAAACAATCAAATGGCGAGATAGAAAGGTCCGGCTAAAAAATATTGAGCCAGGGCATTTGGTGCTTCGGAGAGTGGCCAACCCAGATACAGTGGGCAAGCTACAATTGAAATGGGAGGGGCCTTTCTTAGTAGCATCTTCGTCAAGGCCTGGTTCGTACAGACTGAAGGACATGGATGGCAATGAAATTCCAAGATCTTGGAATGCGGATGAGCTTCGGCGATTTTATGTATAACTCGATGTAATTTTTTATGTTTTTTCATTTCTTTTTCATGGCACCCTTTTCCTTTCTAAAGGGGGAGAAAGGTTTTTAATGGGGCCATCATATGTAATTTTCCTTTTTAGTTTAATAAGAGCAAAATCCCCCAAAGAATGTAAATGTAAAAGCTGAGAGCGCACCATCGAGTGCCGAAACTGAAAAAGAGAAGAAGCTCCAAAGACGTCCCTAAGGGGATGCAGAGCTTATACCGCCTAAGTAAAAGGCGAAGAAGCTCCAAAGACGTTCCTAAGGGAATGCAGAGCTTATACCGCCTAAGTAAAAGGCGAAGAAGCTCCAAAGACGTCCCTAAGGGGATGCAGAGCTTACAGCGAAAAGTTAACGCTGATACTGCCTAAGTAAAAGGCGAAGATGCTCCAAAGTCGTTCCTAAGGGAATGCAGAGCTGATGTGTGGTTGGTTCTAAAGAAGTAATGGCTGAGAATGTGGCTTCGGACATACGCTTCGGACATTCACTCGCACATTGCATTACATCATGGCATTTGCATGCATAAGCATTCATTCATAGCATTTGTGTTCCTAAGTGGTTGCTTCGGCAAAAAGAAAAAGCTTCGGAGAAGTGGTTTTTATGATTTGTTATGCTATGTTGTGTACAAAAGAGAAAAGCTTCGTTGCTCGGCAAAAAGAAGAATTGTTTTTATGCTTCGTTGTGTACGAAAAGAAGGGAAGGTGTTTTTTCGCCTTCGGCTCAAAATACTGATTTCGTCCACATCAAAGCGCCTCAATCGAAGGGTAAGAATATATTACAAGGTATGTACAAAGTTCCTTGAAGAACAGTTTAATTCTATTTACAAGAGTTGTTACAAAATTATCCTGAGTTTTTCTATAGCACACTTCTACTAATCTTCATTAAGCTTCAGCTTCGGCGACAGCTTCGGCGACATATCTTAGGCATCATTTTCACCTTCGTCATCCTACATAAATCAAGGAATCATGAGTAAAAATCAAGTCCAAAGGAAAAGGTAAGTACGAAATATCATTTCTTACTGGTTCAAGATGACTTCGGGCTTCGTCTCCAGCCTTCTCCCGCCCGCCTTTTGTCCATATCATTTTTATAAATCTATTGGAGATACTTCGGGCGAGGTCAGGCATATCATCCAGGATTGATGGAGATAAGGTGAAGTTGGGCCTGTTGACAATTTTTCCATGTTCGCAGCCGGCCTTCAGGAATGCAGCAGCGGTACCCCGAGAAGCTACCCAGGCATAGAAGTCGCCGTGCCCGGCTATAACTTCGTCAAGTTCTTCGATTTCAGCTTCAATATGATCGAAGGCCTGTGGTAAATTTTCCGCTGAAGGGTTAAATTTCCCGCTGCTGGCTCCAACAGAGTAAAATATTTTCTTTAATCGTCCAATACAATTATTGCTAAAGTTTAAGCATTTGTCTTGAAGGCTTGTCAACATTTTCTTCAACTCTGAGCTGGTCTGGACTTCGGCTTCAAGCTTCAAATTAAGCTCTAGCTTCTCCTGATCGAATTGTTTTGATTGACTGACAAGCTTCGAATTTAACTCTGATACTTTAGCCTCAGTCTCAGCCAGCAAGCCTTCGGCGGATTGGAGCTCGAAGTCTTTCTTTTCAATGATGGTAGATTGTTCTTTTATCTTGTTTTCTAAGTTTTCAATTATAGCTTCGTGTTTTCTGTCCTCCAGGTCTTGCTGCATCTTCAGAGCTTTGCTCAGTAGCATGCTCTGCACAGAAAAATTTACGTTGGTAACATTTTCATTATTAACAGCAATAAAAACCAGAGAAAAGGTTGTTTACCTTGAAGTTGGAGTAAAATAAGCTGCCGACGATATGTTGCCGTCGGTAGCGGCTGATGTCTGTCTCTAGCTTCGGAAAACCGATACTCTTTGATAGAGTACCGATTACCTTAGCTCCAGTCTGGTCTCGAATGCAGCTTAGTTTTTCATCGTCTACACCTCCAAATAGGAGAGCACCTGGCTTGTAGCCGCAAGATTTGGCATAGTCTTTAAGTTCTTTTATTTCGTCCTTCGTCAGTTTTTGCCCAACTAAATTCTGAAAGGAGTAGGCTTCGTCATCCGAAGTGTCTTCAGCTACTTCTTTTCCTTTCTCAGGCACTGTGGCCATGGTTTTTTCAGTGGTAGTACCAGCTTCTTCTGCAGCCATGTCTTCCAAAATCTTGTCGATATCTTCAATAGTAGTTTCTAAGTTTACATCTTCGGCTGCAGCGGCTTCGGTAGCCGCGACCTCCGAAGGTGCGACTTCGATGTTTTTCGTGCCTTCGGCAGCTGGTGTTTTCTGAATTGATGCCCTAGGCGGCGTCTTGTCGATAACTTCAGTTACCGCAATAATTCTTTGCCGCTTGGGTTTGCTTATCTTCGTTTGATCCGGCTCGTCCACCTTTTGAAAAAGCTTCGTCAGTTGGAGCCCTAATGGACTTAGCTTCGTGGGCATGGGTTCAGTCATTACCTTTAAAATTTCTTCCACGTCGCTGGTAGAAGGTGGTGTGGGGGTCCCCTCTTCTTCAGATATTTTTCGTTTTGGAGTTGCTACTTTTCTTTTCTTCGGAATTTTCTTCTCCTTTGCTGGTCTTTCTTCATCCTTGGTCAGAGTTTCGGCCACTCTTTTTCTTTTGTGGCCCTCGGCACCCTTGTTCAACTGTTCATAGTCTGGGTACTCGAAGCCCAGGGCGTCGAGCACTCGGTTCAGCCTTCGTTTCGGCCGGGCGCCGAAGGCAGCTGTCATTAGTTGATCCTCTTTTTTGGAATAATTTCCCAGGATTTCGTTGCACATCACCTCGACTGTGTCCAGCCATTCTTTGCAGGGTTTTTTAAAGTACTTCTTAAACTTGAAGTGATAAGGAAGCCGGACAAGCTCCCCCTTCTTCTTCTCTCCCTCCAGCTTCGGCATTTCCCACTCTTTTAGAGTAGGGAAAACTCTGAATGCCAAAAATTCCTGAACTAGATCCCTGGTGCCAATATGTGCTGAAATAATTTCAAATTCACCCAGAGCAGCCCAGGTGGGACCTTCTAGATCGCCGATGCGGCATCGTGGCCTCGTCTCTCCGAAGATTAAATCCAGAGGGCTTTGTACCAATTTTTCTTTGTCTTCGTCAACTTTTACATAAAACCACTCAGATTTCCAGCCTGCTGGCCATTTGCTTCGGTAGCTGATGACAGGACACTTTGTTGTCTTCCGGTAGGCAAAGTTATAGCAACCGAAATTATCATGTAGCCCATCTTTTCTGGCCTTTGTTTGGTAGTGTAATTCGTGAACTCGGCAGAAGCTGTCGGCAAACGGTTCCACAGCTTGGCTTCGGAGGGCCCAGATATAAACATTGAGCCTAACGATGGCGTTAGGAGTCAATTGATGGAAGTAGATACCAAACCTCCTCAATATCTCCGCAATAATATTGTGAAGAGGGAATCTCAGCCCAGCCTTTAAAAAGCTCTTGAAGATAACAATCTCATCCTTCCCTGGCTTCGGGGTGGTTTCTTCTCCCCCGAAGCGGAGTAGCTTCTTCTGATCTTCATTGAAATAACCTGCTTTCACCATCTTCGAAAGATCAGCTTTTGAAACAGTTGATTTCCCAAAATCCAGGTGACTGGGCTTGCTGGGCATGGCAATGTGGTAGTCATCTTCGGGGTCAGTCTCTTCAATGTTTTCTTCTTCTCCTTCGGCTGTTGTCGGGTTTGCTTCGGCAGCAGGCCTTTCTTCCGCAGTCACTAGACCGGAACGCTACATCGCTTCGGAGATGGGCACAGTGTCCGAACCTTCGGCTTCGTCTCCCTCACGTACAACTTTGGCAGTAGATCGCACTCTCGCCATTTGATTCTGAGTTTGGGGAAGTCAAAAACTTTTTTCTTTTTTCTTTTCTCCGAAGCTCTTCTTTCTGACGAAGCAGACGTCAAGACGGACCTTCGTTCGATTCTGAGAGTCAAGCTTCGGCTACGGTGGAAAATTTTGGCAGCAAAACAGTGCAAATAGCAATGAATGCTGTGGTAACTTCACACCTACCCGTTTGTTTATATAGTGCTGCAGGTAAGAAGGCGAAGCGGCAGGATTTTTACACCAGACGGGCGGTCACTTGTACTCGCTGTGCAGTGGACCGCAAAGACCAAACAGTAACTCTGCAAGGTGGGCCTGGCACGCGCTCGGAAGCCGGATCGTTTCTCCGCAACGAGCTCAGGGAAGGTGTTTTTTGGACCTTCGGCTTCCCGAAGCTGAAGAGGCTTTTTTCACGGGTCAAGCTTGTTACGAAAAACGATCTAGCACCGCGAAAGGGGCTACTGTTGGGGTCGTGCTTCGGTGCACCGAAGGTCTCACACGAAGAAGCAGCTTCGGCTGAAGTCGTCTCCAAAAGATGGCCGAAGGTTTCTTTTCATGGAGCTTCGGCGTTACAAACCGACATAGAAATAGAATGACCTTTTTATCCATAAGAGGTCTGAGTCAATGTTGTAAACTTTTGTAAGGGGCATAATTGTAATTTGTCACAGGCTGCGACCTGTGCCTATAAATAGATGAACAGTACCTCTGTACTGTTCACGCGAACTTGTCATTTTGCCTTCGCATCATACTTGTACTCTTGCTTTCCCCAAGACCGAAGGTACATTTGTAATTTGAAATCATTTACATTTGTTCATGTTATTAAAAATGGAAATGATTCTATGTTAACATTTAAATGCCTACTTTATGCCTCATGATTTATATGAATACTTCGTCTTTCGTTATTATGTTTACGAAGGTATGTCCTTCGTACCCTTCGTCCGAAGCTCCTTATATCCCGAAAGGATATAATGTGATGGAGGACGAAGGACCTTAATATTTAACATTTTCTGTGTTGCCTTGTTCTTAACTCTTAGCATTTGAGAACAAGCCCCCAACATTACCTTTATTTAAAAGTAGGACAAAGTTATATTATTACAGACCAGGATATGATATACGAGTGTAGAGTAATATTATTACAAGCCAAGGGAGGCAAAAACCCCTCCCGATAAGTATCAAACAAAAAGTTTTATGGAGGAACCCTTCCTCCCGCAGCTTTACTCTTGGTTTTCTTCTTTTGAGACCACCTTGGAATAGAAACAACGAAAGTTTGTCACTTCTTCACCTAAAAACAATAGGGAATAAAACCCTGAGTATGGAATTACTCAGCAAGACTAACCCGACTAAAGAAAAGACTCTCAAGGGTATGCTGGTTATAAGGGAGTCAAGGTAAGGTCTCTCAATAATCAAAGCCTCTGTTTCCAGAAATGCTTACTAAAAGTGGATCCTTAAAATCCAGTTTTATTTGGCAAGTTAAGTGAAATTACCTGCACTAGAGTTCTTTCTACCCTAGTTCATTCACTTGACCTGCACTAGCCAATTTCTTAACAACCCTTACTCTTTACTAGAGTTCTATGTATAGGGCAGTGACCAAGTCTTCATAACCGCGAAGGTACGACGATCCGAATCGATTATACTCATCTGAGGATCTCCGATCACACGACATATGTAGCACTTAACCCTTGCATATGTCAACCCGCCACCGGGGTTCTTAAGACCAGATCAGGTTCACGCCAACCGAGAGTATAGATACACCACCATCCAGCCTCTTGCCATGGAGGGTACACGCTACTCTCGCCATCTCTCCACTCCCATTGCGTGGTATCTTATTCTGCCCTTAGTCTGCCCGAGGCAAAGCTTACCCATGACGAGGCATGTGACCAGTTAAAGGCTCCTCGGTCATCAAGCCTACATCGACACGGTCCTTAATCGACTCAGACGGAGACATTACACCGAGACTCTCTCTTCTCGTGCAAGTCACCCACCCGGTCTCAGCTTAATCATTTCAACCCAAGGTTTGGTACCTGTCAGAGGTACATCTTTTCCGATGTTGAACCCATCATGGCCATGATGGATCCACCATCAAGTCTTATTTTCAAAAACATCCCTCCCACTTTGCCACATCATCTTTTATAAAAACAAACCTTTTGTTTTGCTAGAGCAAGACTAAGCATAGTAAAAACCTTTTATAAAACATGGATTCAAAGGAAGGTAATCAAATTCAAGGAAGGTAATGTAGGGATTGTTCTAGCAATCAACTCCTATCACCTAATGCATCAAGCAGGTGAGAAAGAGTTTAAAAGAATCAAGGAGGTGGCAAATGCACCGGGGCTTGCCTTGGTTTACAGGTGAATCAGGCTCGGATCCACATATGTTAAAATAGAAACAACTGCCTGCCTGATGTTCCGCAGGTGGTGGTGGCGAAGTGTTCTCTTCTTCTACTTCAACTTCTTCTTCGTTTTCTAAATATAACCATACATAATAATGAATGCCCATGTGATGCTCATGAGAGTGCAAAGATAATAAGAGTTTATTATCTAAAATCTTGAATACAATTTTCCTTCACGGTACTCTAGAGAATTAGGGTTTCTAGAGTCAATATAGGAGTTCAAAGGGCAGGAGGTAGGGTTTTGGGCTCTAATTATCAAACAAGGTCCAATTCCTACCGAACTCTACCCAAGGCTTCTAAATAATGCATAAAGGCCATCTAAAAAGTTTGGGGATTTTTGGAATTATTATTTATTTTCTAAAAATCCAGGAACAAGGTTTTTGGCTATTTTAAATGTCACAAAATTCCATATTTGACCTAAAAATCATGAAACTATTTTTATTAATTTCTATAAAAAATAAGGAACCTAGGAAAATTGGTTTGACGTTTTTACCATTTTTCTACAATTTTCTACAATTGTTTTAGTTCTAGTAGAAAAAGAAAAAGAAAAGTTATGAGCAGTACTAGGCCGAAAGTAGCCCAAGCGGCCCAGCCTGCATAGGAACAGGGACACGCCCACACGCACTCGTGCGCGCGACGGTGACTTTGATGTGGCAGAACCGCCCGAATTATTCCAACTTAAGTGCCTAAGTCCCGCCTTAGAGGCTAGACCACACTTAAATAGGAATAAACCGTCAGTCCCTCGGATCTAGTCCGATAAAGCCACTTAACCAGGATCGAATACCACTAGCTCACACGAAGGTGAGGCACAGAGAAATACAATAAAACATAATACCACAGATTTAATAAATATCATTAGTGATTACATTAGCGGAGTTTTAGAAATAATAACCATAAATTTTAATGCAGTGGAAATAACTAACGGAGGAAACCGAGTAACATGGCGAAGCCTGGCCACGCTACTCCTCCTGGTCCTCTCCTGCGGAAGCAGTAACCCACTCGACCGTCTATCCCGGTGGCAGGGATGAAGGCCAAGTCACACCATCAACCAATCATCCTAAGGAGTACCTGCAAAAATTATGCCACAAGCAAGGCTGAGTATACTAATACTCAGCTAGACTTACCCGGTGTGAGGAGTCTACTCCTCTACCTCTAGACATGCAGCTGTTTGGCTGAGGGGTTTGGTTTGCCAAAAGCACTAGCTGAGTCTAAAATCAAGTTTTAGCTTTTCAAGTTTTAGTATGATCCTTTTAAAACTAGATGTGTACCTAGCTAATCATACATGGTATCAAACATTTTATCAATCAACATCTTTTGCCAATCAACTCATTTCCACTTATTACTCAATGTAGCAGCATGGATCAAGCAGTCTCATTAGCTGCGAGAAGCAGACGATTCGAATCGAGTTTTTAAACCTTGCAAGGTAAACCTAAACACACGACGTGATGAGGCACTCCGTCCCCACACACATCAACTGTCCCCTTCGATTCCCTGGCAACAGATCAGGGCTCACCGCCTTGGCGTACAATGCCTCACTGACCCCGACTGCCATCGTGCAGTGACCGCACTTGTACCCACCATAACCGGAATGGGAGACCACGTCTCAGGTCGCGTGAGGGGATATGTCCGCTGGCAGGTTCAATCAGGTACTAGGCTTACCGATTTACCATATTTCTCGGCATATGTTTAGTACGTTCAAACGCTTGACTCACGGTACCACACCTTAATCCTTATTCCAATTTCCGTCTCGTAGACAACGCATCCCCATGGACCGTTATCCACAGACCATCATCATTCTGATATAAAAATGGATACAACCAATTCCTGACCTCGCGCGAGTGCTGGAAAAATCACTCGACTTCTACCGAGATCCCTAATTAGTAAGCAGCTACTCGACCTAGCATACTAGTATCCATCTCAAACGGAATCCTGAGTTCATGCAACTAGGGTTTCAGTCAACTCCTACACTTAAGTGCACAGTACAAGCCTACAAACATTAAGTGTAGTAAAATAGCATATATAAACGGTTATGCATAAAACCGGGGCTTGCCTTTAATTTAACACTAGATAGTGTTTGCTGGGAGGGTACTCGCTTGGCGAGCATCCACTGATTAAGTCCATCCTTCCTTGGGTCGTCCACCATCTGCATCTTGTGGTTGGCACCACATCACTGGCTCGATCATCATCTTTCGGTCCTATATGAGGTGCAAGATGCATATGTATGAATATAATGGAATAGCACAAGATACTTTAAGTACACGCTAGCGAATTAAACACTAAGTAGCGAGACGACACAAGCAACCTCACCCACTAGCGTTAGTTAACTACATATCGTCGGGCGCACAACATTACACCACTAAAAAGACAACAACATTTTGGATATTTACGCAACACAATACTCCATCACAATTAACTAGAGAAAGAAACGTATAAAAACAGGACACATATGTTATCTCAAGCTTAGCCATGGCAATTCTATATGAATTTAGTGCTAACCAACCATTTTTAGCCAAAAGGATGAACTAACAATTAATTGAGCACATGCAGATTTTTAGGACAGCAGCACAGCAGTTACTAGTTTTAATCATATCTCTTCAAATATTCATCCAAAAATAGCAAACTAGGATTTTCTGGAAAGCTTAAAAAGTGAACTATAACTTTGGTATTTTCACCTCAACCTGATTCAACACATAGTAAGGTCAAAAAGTGCAATCACAGCAGCTCTGTCCAGATTTGGACAGATTCAGACTTGCGACTTCAAAAATTCACAACTAGAGATTCAGACATCCAAACAAGTTGATCCTAGACTTTCTGGAAAGGTAATAAAATTGTCTACATATCATTTATAAACATCTCAAGGTGATTCAATATTTAACTAAGGGTAAACATCACTAAAAGACTTTGCTATCCATAACTGGACAGATTCAGTCTTCCTATTTGAAACATTCATAACTTAAGCTTCAGACCACCAAAAATAATGATCCAAGACTTTTTGGAAAGCTTGGCAAAAACACTACATAACTTTTATAATCATCACCAAGAAGTGATTCCAGGTTTAACTGAATCAAACAACGCAGTTTTCAAAATTTGTTCTGACGATGGACAGAACACAGCACCCAGTTTGTAAAATTCATAACTCTTAAACTATCAGGCCTATGGTTATAAAATTTTAACACAAGCAAGATGAGAAAAGCATCTACAACTTTCTTATAATCGATAAGGACTGATTCTAATATTACATTAAGCAAACAATGCAGTTTCTGAAATCTGTACAGAATTTGGACAGATTCAGTTACTGAATTTGTAAAAATCATAACTCCTAAACGATCAGACTTATGCCTGTCAAATTTTAACACCAGCAAGATAATAAAGTTATCTACCACTTTTCTATAGCACATATCTACAGAAAATATAATTTTGTTCATCAAACATACAGCACTAGCAAATCACTGCGTGCAGTCCAAAACAGCAATTACTAAATTTCAGCTTCTATATAATTCAAGAATTGCCGCGTTCGAGAGACTTGAGTTACTCTAACGCTCTACCATTTGTTAGAGTTAAATTAGTCAAATTAGGACCATCAAGTTGACTCATAAATTTTATCCAAGTCATTTCGTGCTCTAGATTTACCATACTCAATTAACCACGCGTTCTCCACGATAATCAATATCGAAGCGCTTTTCACCCAGTAATTTGCATTTTTAACTTAGACCTCCCATGAGCACTACTACTTTTCATCCGCGACCGTTACACATTTAGACCATAACAAGCAATTTACTGTGATTACAAGCTTAACTAAAGTCATCTAACGAGTCGGCTAGCTAGAGCCACGACACGTCCCGCTAGACAGCATACACGTCAGCATGCCTATCATTATCGCAGTCCGAGACACCATATATATATCACAATCACTTACGCCATCGACTCCTACTTAACATGAGTTGGCTAATGACGTGATTATTTCCCAATTACCATCACACACCACCTTCGCCATTTTTGGATGACCGGCACGACACACAGCTATTGTAATACATCTCAAGTTTATTCAACCCATCAGTGGAGGACTAGCGCATTTCAGAAAATTTCCTAAGACTACGACGACAAGGCATCGATTTTATCATGTTCATACAAGCATTACAAGCGTGTTTACGAAACCTATCAGTTAACTTGATCGACATACTACCCATGTTCTTTGCCTTTCAAATTTTATCGCACAACAAGAATCATCCCCATTTGCCAATGACACCAACAATATCGACTGACCTATTATTTATCACACGAACACAGTTATACGCCGCATACTAGTTTCTAGCATGATTCTCACATAGCTCGTACTTTAACTACTTACTAACAATAATTCACGCACGACCACTACCACATCGATGGATGCATTTATTTGGAACATCGTCTGCCTAGCGGACCACTAGTATCCCGCATTTTGACTCGACTTATAAACATAGAGTAAGTGATGACTACTTCGGCATGTCACCACCTCTCTAATCAAGCAAAGACAAATTCCACCTACAACGACCGAACATTCCTATCGAGCACACCTTATATTTTCCTGTCTCGCATACAACCATATTATGGCGTGCACTCGAGACACTTCAATCAATGTGGTGCGACCACTAATATAAATGAACTCCGACACTCATGTCTTAACGATACATTCTCCACGCAAACTAGCATTCTCTAAACTACTCGTCACATCAATAAATATATCCCCTCTAAAATTACGAATCCCATCACATTGCTTAAAACAAATACATTTTTTACATAAACACATATCGATGCATTTCCCAAAACAAAATCCACATTTTGTAACTTAGTTTTCACATCAGACAACGCATCGCATATTTTCCTATCAAAATAAAATACCCGAGTTCTTTTCTATTTCATTTTCTTCCCTACACGCGTCCATTCATACAAACATATTTTCACACACATATAAACACGCAGGCACATCATCGACCGAATATGTAAATAAAACAAATCGCAATCATTCAAGGCGAACAACCTGGCCGACTCATGTCGCGCGGGCATGCCATTAGTTTGGGCTCTTTGCCGATGAGCGATGCGTGAGGCATGACGACGGCAAGGGGCTGCAAGAATATGACAGTGTATGGTTTTGGTCATTTCATGGAGCGCTAAAAAAAACACAAGTTGCAGCGAGGACGATGGGGTTTTACCGGAGTTTGACAACATCGCGTCGGGACTGCGTAGGTTCGTGTCGGCACACTCGACGCGAAGGGGCAGCGGCTGCTGTTGCACGTGCACGGAGGAGGTCGACGGAGGCAGAACGACAACCAAATAGGGGCTGCGCAGATCGGCGGCGAAGCTCGATGCGCGACGATGTCGAGACTGCTGCTGCAGCCCGAAACCAAATGGAGGGGGCTCAACGACTTCCACCATGGCTGGGCACTAAAAACGTCGAGCATGTCCCTGCGCCCTCTACTACAGAGAGGAAGCCGAGAGGAGATGTCGCAGGGAGAAATGCAGCAAGGGCGCGCGCCGGCCATGGGGAAAAGCAGCGATGGCATGAGGAGCAGTGAAGGGACGAGCTCGGATCAGAGCTATGGCGTGTGGCCTGGCGAGGTTGGACGGCGCAGCTGCAGCAGAGCACAAGGCGGAGCTCGGAGCAGGGCGCGGTCAGGGAAAGTGGAGCTGCTGCCCGGCGCCATGTACAGCAGAGAGAGGGAGGAAGGGCGAGCAGCAGCAGGGGAGGGAGAGCACGAGCGCCATGGGGCGAGCTCACCTGCAGGACTGATCGAGATCTCTGCCAACGATGGAAGAACAGGTCACCAACGCAGCCATGGCAGAGATGGCAGAGGCCGAACAGAGGTGGGGGAGCTCACAGCCTGATGGAGGCCGAGTGCTAGGGAGCATTGGGGCGCTACACAGGGAGGGCCGAGCAGGAAACAGAAGATGAAGCAAGGGAGCTCGACCATCAAGGATGTTGGGCGGCCATGGAGAAGGCGCGGCCCTGGAGCTTCGGTGTCCGAGGAGCCAGGGAGATGGAGTCGCTCCTGCTCCATGCGCCTGTGAATGGAGAGGAGGGAGGCTGCAGGGAACTCGGACGCCATGGGATTCCACCCTTGCTGCTGGAGGTGCCGAGCTCCATGGGAGAAGAAGGCTCCCTGCTTGCTTCGTGGGGAAGAAAAAGTGGCTGGCGGCTGTGGGAAGTGTAGGGGTGGAAATGCAAAGTAGCCAAGTGCAAGGAGAGAGAGCTCCTATTTATAGGCATGTGGTAGGGTTAGGGTTTCTTATTGGGCCAAATGGGCTGGGTTGGGCTGGCCCAAACACTAAACCGGGCTGCGCTAATTTATTTTCTGGAATAAAAATGCTCCCGCAGAATTCGTCGCTACGGAAAAACAGAGCGAAAAAGATTTCGGAAGATCGGGCGGCTAACTCGACTGAGAGTTTTATTTGACTTCGCTCGGCAACAAATCCTACGCATTATTCGAAAATAAATTGTCTCGGAATACGACCAGCTTTCCGATTTTTAGTCAGAGAAGGCGAATCGTGATATTTTAAAATCGCTGTCGATACAGGGTTTCGAGTTCGGTTCGGACATGAGATATTTGGCCGAGTCGAGTAAGAATTAATTAGAGGACGACATATCGAGTATTCCGTCTGAGAGTGCGGACTCGGATTAAAATAGTCGGACATCGATCGGGATTCGAGGAATTAGACTCGGGCTCAGGTCAAATAATAGCCGTCGAGAGTTTGATTAAATGAGCTTCAGATGAGATTTGTAATTCGAGATTGATTATCGAGTTTGCATTCGTTCCGAGAAATAAAAGTTTTAACACGCTCCGAAATTGGTTGTTTCTCGCGATCGATTAACTCTGAATTCGGTGAACTTCCGAGAGAAAGCTTGATAAACAGAGATAGGCACGATCGAGAAATAGAAATTTTTACTGAGCATCCGAGATTTGGATAAATCTTCCGACATAACACGAAATTGACACCTGGGGTGTCACAGCCTTCCCCCCTTAAAAAGAATCTCGTCCCGAGATTCGAATGAGGATCTTTAAGGGTGGAGAAGCATGTAACTCCCAGGCTGAAGATAGATGCAAATTCATGAGATGGGATTTGACAAGATACTGGAGACAGATTTGGATAGAATATCGCGGCATGCTGAGACAAAATGCAGCGATCACTTTGAGAGAATGTTCTAAAAAGATAGCACATCGGTGTAGTCTTATAATGGATCACAACTGTTAACCGCGATACCAGCGCGTGTCGAGCAGCTCAACCATGTGTGCACCATAGTAGGCTCTCGGTCTCGTCGCGGCACCATCGGTCGTTAGTCATAACACCATTACCAAACATAACCAATGAAAAAATTCATGTGGCATAAATAGATGGAGCCCATGAGAGTATGGCTCAGAAAATAAGAATGTGACCGGAGTTGAAACATAGATTGTTGGTAGAAAGAGCAACGCATGAGAATCTTCTTCAACTCCATATACTCTTTTATGATCATCATGGAGATTATCAGGCCAGAGATTAGTACGAGATTTGATATGAGAAGGAACCAACCATGAGATCAAGATTTGATAAGCTTTTAGAAGCATGAGAGATCCAAAGATAACAACAACCTCCATTGATCCACATGGATATGTTGTTCAGAGATAAGTTGATAAAATGACGTCATGATCCTTAGAGAAGGGGGTATGAGAATGATCAGAAATGAGAGATTTAGGCAAGATGAACATCCAATACTTGAGAACGGGTTATAGCAGATAACCAGATAACGGGGCAGAATCATCAAGGGATCCAGAGATTTGGATGATAAAGCAAACATGATTCACAAGAAAAAGGATTACCAGATCTAGGTGAAAAAGAGAGGTCATCAACCCAGATGGCTTCTAGGTTGAGCAGAAAAGGGTTTTAATGAGGATTTTGGACCAGGCTTCCAAGAAGAATTTGGGACTGGATATTGTTTTGCGCAACAGACACCAACAACATTTTTTTTGACATAACAAGTGCACAAGGAGACTTGGGTTGGTCTAGCGGTCAAGTTGTGGGGTTCTATAAGCTGTGCAGGTGTAAATTCAAGGGTGAAACACACAAGGGTCAGAAAACACTAACACAAGCATAAATATTTTTTTTGGTTTCACTCGCTAAACTCAAGGTTGTTTGAATGGAGTCTTTTCATGAGCGAAACAAACAACACTTTTTTTTGCAATAAGGGTGAACAATTACAATGCCACCTAGATAGAAAGACAAGAGAAACACATAACACGACCTAACAAGTCTTACCAATCTAACACGAGGCAAGGCATTTCTAACAAAGCAGTACATCACATCATTCACAAGTTTTTATTATTGGAATAAAGGTGAGAGAAGCATGTTGGTGCACAAGAGACAATTATAATGCGATAATCATGATACATGCTCATTCTAGTCGTCTTCTCAGAGCTAACTAATTCTTCGGATGCTTCTATAGCATCCCTATTAATAGTAGTAGTAGCCTTTATGGCCTAAATAAATAGCCACCTAGCTACCCATCTAGTCCTAAGGCTTCACGTCCTAGATCTATCCTTATCGTCCTGATGATCTATCCAGTATTGATATCTAAGAAAGTTTTACTTTAGAAAAGGTTGGTAATCATGACTTATTGACTTCTCTGTGATGGTATTCGCTCTGATACCAGCTGTGGCGGAACCGCCCGAATTATTCCAACTTAAGTGCCTAAGTCTCGCCTTAGAGGCTAGACCACACTTAAATAGGAATAAACCGTCAGTCCCTCGGATCTAGTCCGATAAAGCCACTTAACCAGGATCGAATACCACTAGCTCACACGAAGGTGAGGCACAGAGAAATACAATAAAACATAATACCACAGATTTAATAAATATCATTAGTGATTACATTAGCGGAGTTTTAGAAATAATAACCATAAATTTTAATGCAGTGGAAATAACTAACGGAGGAAACCGAGTAACATGGCGAAGCCTGGCCACGCTACTCCTCCTGGTCCTCTCCTGCGGAAGCAGTAACCCACTCGACCGTCTATCCCGGTGGCAGGGATGAAGGCCAAGTCACACCATCAACCAATCATCCTAAGGAGTACCTGCAAAAATTATGCCACAAGCAAGGCTGAGTATACTAATACTCAGCTAGACTTACCCGGTGTGAGGAGTCTACTCCTCTACCTCTAGACATGCAGCTGTTTGGCTGAGGGGTTTGGTTTGCCAAAAGCACTAGCTGAGTCTAAAATCAAGTTTTAGCTTTTCAAGTTTTAGTATGATCCTTTTAAAACTAGATGTGTACCTAGCTAATCATACATGGTATCAAACATTTTATCAATCAACATCTTTTGCCAATCAACTCATTTCCAATTATTACTCAATGTAGCAGCATGGATCAAGCAGTCTCATTAGCTGCGAGAAGCAGACGATTCGAATCGAGTTTTTAAACCTTGCAAGGTAAACCTAAACACACGACGTGATGAGGCACTCCGTCCCCACACACATCAACTGTCCCCTTCGATTCCCTGGCAACAGATCAGGGCTCACCGCCTTGGCGTACAATGCCTCACTGACCCCGACTGCCGTCGTGCAGTGACCGCACTTGTACCCACCATAACCGGAATGGGAGACCACGTCTCAGGTCGCGTGAGGGGATATGTCCGCTGGCAGGTTCAATCAGGTACTAGGCTTACCGATTTACCATATTTCTCGGCATATGTTTAGTACGTTCAAACGCTTGACTCACGGTACCACACCTTAATCCTTATTCCAATTTCCGTCTCGTAGACAACGCATCCCCATGGACCGTTATCCACAGACCATCATCATCCTGATATAAAAATGGATACAACCAATTCCTGACCTCGCGCGAGTGCTGGAAAAATCACTCGACTTCTACCGAGATCCCTAATTAGTAAGCAGCTACTCGACCTAGCATACTAGTATCCATCTCAAACGGAATCCTGAGTTCATGCAACTAGGGTTTCAGTCAACTCCTACACTTAAGTGCACAGTACAAGCCTACAAACATTAAGTGTAGTAAAATAGCATATATAAACGGTTATGCATAAAACCGGGGCTTGCCTTTAATTTAACACTAGATAGTGTTTGCTGGGAGGGTACTCGCTTGGCGAGCATCCACTGATTAAGTCCATCCTTCCTTGGGTCGTCCACCATCTGCATCTTGTGGTTGGCACCACATCACTGGCTCGATCATCATCTTTCGGTCCTATATGAGGTGCAAGATGCATATGTATGAATATAATGGAATAGCACAAGATACTTTAAGTACACGCTAGCGAATTAAACACTAAGTAGCGAGACGTCACAAGCAACCTCACCCACTAGCGTTAGTTAACTACATATCATCGGGCGCACAACATTACACCACTAAAAAGACAACAACATTTTGGATATTTACGCAACACAATACTCCATCACAATTAACTAGAGAAAGAAACGTATAAAAACAGGACACATATGTTATCTCAAGCTTAGCCATGGCAATTCTATATGAATTTAGTGCTAACCAACCATTTTTATCCAAAAGGATGAACTAACAATTAATTGAGCACATGCAGATTTTTAGGACAGCAGCACAGCAGTTACTAGTTTTAATCATATCTCTTCAAATATTCATCCAAAAATAGCAAACTAGGATTTTCTGGAAAGCTTAAAAAGTGAACTATAACTTTGGTATTTTCACCTCAACCTGATTCAACACATAGTAAGGTCAAAAAGTGCAATCACAGCAGCTCTGTCCAGATTTGGACAGATTCAGACTTGCGACTTCAAAAATTCACAACTAGAGATTCAGACATCCAAACAAGTTGATCCTAGACTTTCTGGAAAGGTAATAAAATTGTCTACATATCATTTATAAACATCTCAAGGTGATTCAATATTTAACTAAGGGTAAACATCACTAAAAGACTTTGCTATCCATAACTGGACAGATTCAGTCTTCCTATTTGAAACATTCATAACTTAAGCTTCAGACCACCAAAAATAGCGATCCAAGACTTTTTGGAAAGCTTGGCAAAAGCACTACATAACTTTTATAATCACCAAGAAGTGATTCCAGGTTTAACTGAATCAAACAACGCAGTTTTCAAAATTTGTTCTGACGATGGACAGAACACAGCACCCAGTTTGTAAAATTCATAACTCTTAAACTATCAGGCCTATGGTTATAAAATTTTAACACAAGCAAGATGAGAAAAGCATCTACAACGTTCTTATAATCGACAAGGACTGATTCTAATATTACATTAGGCAAACAATGCAGTTTCTGAAATCTGTACAGAATTTGGACAGATTCAGTTACTGAATTTATAAAAATCATAACTCCTAAACGATCAGACTTATGCCTGTCAAATTTTAACACCAGCAAGATAATAAAGTTATCTACCACTTTTCTATAGCACATATCTACAGAAAATACAATTTTATTCATCAAACATACAGCACTAGCAAATCACTGCGTGCAGTCCAAAACAGCAATTACTAAATTTCAGCTTCTATATAATTCAAGAATTGCCGCGTTCGAGAGACTTGAGTTACTCTAACGCTCTACCATTTGTTAGAGTTAAATTAGTCAAATTAGGACCATCAAGTTGACTCATAAATTTTATCCAAGTCATTTCGTGCTCTAGATTTACCATACTCAATTAACCACGCGTTCTCCACGATAATCAACATCGAAGCGCTTTTCACCCAGTAATTTGCATTTTTAACATAGACCTCCCATGAGCACTACTACTTTTCATCCGCGACCGTTACACATTTAGACCACAACAAGCAATTTACTGTGATTACAAGCTTAACTAAAGTCATCTAACGAGTCGGCTAGCTAGAGCCACGACACGTCCCGCTAGACAGCATACACGTCAGCTTGCCTATCATTATCGCAGTCCGAGACACCATATATATATATATATATATATATATATATATATATATATATATATATATATATATATCACAATCACTTACGCCACGACTCCTACTTAACATGAGTTGGCTAATGACGTGATTATTTCCCAATTACCATCACACACCACCTTCGCCATTTTTGGATGACCGGCACGACACACAGCTATTGTAATACATCTCAAGTTTATTCAACCCATCAGTGGAGCACTAGCGCATTTCAGAAAATTTCCTAAGACTACGACGACAAGGCATCGATTTTATCATGTTCATACAAGCATTACAAGCGTGTTTACGAAACCTATCAGTTAACTTGATCGACATACTACCCATGTTCTTTGCCTTTCAAATTTTATCGCACAACAAGAATCATCCCCATTTGCCAATGACACCAACAATATCGACTGACCTATTATTTATCACACGAACACAGTTATACGCCGCATACTAGTTTCTAGCATGATTCTCACATAGCTCGTACTTTAACTACTTACTAACAATAATTCACGCACGACCACTACCACATCGACGGATGCATTTATTTGGAACATCGTCTGCCTAGCGGACCACTAGTATCCCGCATTTTGACTCGACTTATAAACATAGAGTAAGTGATGACTACTTCGGCATGTCACCACCTCTCTAATCAAGCAAAGACAAATTCCACCTACAACGACCGAACATTCCTATCGAGCACACCTTATATTTTCCTGTCTCGCATACAACCATATTATGGCGTGCACTCGAGACACTTCAATCAATATGGTGCGACCACTAATATAAATGAACTCCGACACTCATGTCTTAACGATACATTCTCCACGCAAACTAGCATTCTCTAAACTACTCGTCACATCAATAAATATATCCCCTCTAAAATTACGAATCCCATCACATTGCTTAAAACAAATACATTTTTTACATAAACACATATCGATGCATTTCCCAAAACAAAATCCACATTTTGTAACTTAGTTTTCACATCAGACAACGCATCGCATATTTTCCTATCAAAATAAAATACCCGAGTTCTTTTCTATTTCATTTTCTTCCCTACACGCGTCCATTCATACAAACATATTTTCACACACATATAAACACGCAGGCACATCATCGACCGAATATGTAAATAAAACAAATCGCAATCATTCAAGGCGAGCAACCTGGCCGACTCATGTCGCGCGGGCATGCCATTAGTTTGGGCTCTTTGCCGACGAGCGATGCGTGAGGCATGACGACGGCAAGGGGCTGCAAGAATATGACAGTGTATGGTTTTGGTCATTTCATGGAGCGCTAAAAAAACACAAGTTGCAGCGAGGACGATGGGGTTTTACCGGAGTTTGACAACATCGCGTCGGGACTGCGTAGGTTCGTGTCGGCACACTCGACGCGAAGGGGCAGCGACTGCTGTTGCACGTGCATGGAGGAGGTCGACGGAGGCAGAACGACAACCAAATAGGGGCTGCGCAGATCGGCGGCGGAGCTCGATGCGCGACGATGTCGAGACTGCTGCTGCAGCCCGAAACCAAATGGAGGGGGCTCAACGACTTCCACCATGGCTGGGCACTAAAAACGTCGAGCATGTCCCTGCGCCCTCTACTGCAGAGAGGAAGCCGAGAGGAGATGCCGCAGGGAGAAACGCAGCAAGGGCGCGCGCCGGCCATGGGGAAAAGCAGCGATGGCATGAGGAGCAGTGAAGGGACGAGCTCGGATCAGAGCTATGGCGTGTGGCCTAGCGAGGTTGGACGGCGCAGCTGCAGCAGAGCACAAGGCGGAGCTCGGAGCAGGGCACGGTCAGGGAAAGTGGAGCTGCTGCCCGGCGCCATGTACAGCAGAGAGAGGGAGGAAGGGCGAGCAGCAGCAGGGGAGGGAGAGCACGAGCGCCATGGGGCGAGCTCACCTGCAGGACTGATCGAGATCTCTGCTAACGATGGAAGAACAGGTCACCAACGCAGCCATGGCAGAGATGGAAGAGGCCGAACAGAGGTGGGGGAGCTCACAGCCTGATGGAGGCCGAGTGCTATGGAGCATTGGGGCGCTACACAGGGAGTGCCGAGCAGGAAACAGAAGATGAAGCAAGGGAGCTCGACCATCAAGGATGTTGGGCGGCCATGGAGAAGGCGCGGCCCTGGAGCTTCGGTGTCCGAGGAGCCAGGGAGATGGAGTCGCTCCTGCTCCATGCACCTGTGAATGGAGAGGAGGGAGGCTGCAGGGAACCCAGACGCCTTGGGATTCCACCCTTGCTGCTAGAGGTGCCGAGCTCCATGGGAGAAGAAGGCTCCCTGCTTGCTTCGTGGGGAAGAAAAAGTGGCTGGCGGCTGTGGGAAGTGTAGGGCTGGAAATGCAAAGTAGCCAAGTGCAAGGAGAGAGGGCTCCTATTTATAGGCATGTGGTAGGGTTAGGGTTTCTTATTGGGCCAAATGGGCTGGGTTGGGCTGGCCCAAACACTAAACCGGGCTGCGCTAATTTATTTTCTGGAATAAAAATGCTCCCGCTGAATTCGTCGCTACGGAAAAACAGAGCGAAAAAGATTTCGGAAGATCGGGCGACTAACTCGACTGAGAGTTTTATTTGACTTCGCTCGGCAACAAATCCCTACGCATTATTCGAAAATAAATTGTCTCGGAATACGACCAGCTTTCCGATTTTTAGTCAGAGAAGGCGAATCGTGATATTTTAAAATTGCTGTCGATACTGGGTTTCGAGTTCGGTTCGGACATGAGATATTTGGCCGAGTCGAGTAAGAATTAATTAGAGGACGACATATCGAGTATTCCGTCTGAGAGTGCGGACTCGGATTAAAATAGTCGGACATCAATCGGGATTCGAGGAATTAGACTCGGGCTCAGGTCAAATAACAGCCGTCGAGAGTTTGATTAAATGAGCTTCAGATGAGATTTGTAATTCGAGATTGATTATCGAGTTTGCATTCGTTCCGAGAAATAAAAGTTTTAACACGCTCCGAAATTGGTTGTTTCTCGCGATCGATTAACTCTGAATTCGGTGAACTTCCGAGAGAAAGCTTGATAAACAGAGATAGGCACGATCGAGAAATAGAAATTTTTACTGAGCATCCGAGATTTGGATAAATCTTCCGACATAACACGAAATTGACACCTGGGGTGTCACATTTGCGAATAAGCCCCTGTAGTTTTGAATAACCCGAAGGAGTCCAAAACACTATTTAAAACAGTCACTGACACTTTGCAGAAATACCCTCACACTTCTATTTCTTCTCCACAAACATCCCTGGCCACGGCGCGCTCGCCGATCACCCCTGACAGGGCCCGTATTGGCCATCGCCGGCGATGACTATTACAGCTAGCGATCGGGGAGGCATAACCGCCTAAGGATGATCTAGGAACACCGAACACCCGTTAATTTGACATGAACTTCACTGGGAACTGTCTGCCCACGATCATGGCGGAAACCGGGATCACGAGCACGCGTTCCCGCTTAACCATGGCCGAATTGAGCTAACGGTTGCCACGACAAGCTTCACAAGCATGCAGAGTTCCTAAAACAACACTTGAATTGGATAGAGTCTCACCAAAGCGGGCTGGCCACGGACGAGCTGTTCTTTGCGGCATGGCGACCCAATTTGGGGGAAAAAGGGAGATTCTCTAGCTATGGTGGCTAATCGAGGGTGGT
The DNA here is from genome assembly GCA_029449295.1 of Zea luxurians. Lineage (NCBI taxonomy): Eukaryota > Viridiplantae > Streptophyta > Magnoliopsida > Poales > Poaceae > Zea > Zea luxurians. The sequence continues at coordinate 251,677 of JAOPSE010000630.1, forward strand.
GCTTTGGCTTCGCAATTTAGAGACGAAGAGTTGTGCTCAGTTGATTTGAACGGAGGGGTGAGGATGCAGTGAATTTATAGGCGTAGTGAGCCACTGCCATGGCCATGGTGATAACCATCGCCGGCCTTAGCTGGCGATTAACGGCGGCGTCGAGCGCTATCCTTTCCTACGAGTTTGCCACGTCCCGCCGCGACAGTAACGTGGTCAAATCAGTGAGGGCGTGGATGAACGGAGAGGAGCGGCGCCGATGACCGGATATGGTCGAAGTGATTAGTGGCCGTGTGGCGGCCGAAATCATCACGCTCCACCGCGGCGATCTTACCTAGATTAAGAAGATCTTTGCAAGGAGATACACACCGCGCGCCCATCCCGACCCTGGCGCAAATCACGGTGTGGATTGGTCGTCGGCGGCGAGGGTCTGAAACTTATCCTCCTGGCATTGTACCATGGCAATGCTCTTCAGTGCTTCTGACCGCCAAAGTTTAGGGTAGATTTTCTCTAAAGTTTTCATGGCAACTCACCCAAATCTCTGCAGCAAAGTTGTAGAGTTACAAACCAGCTACATTTCGACTATAGGAACTGAACTCAGTTGAGCACTAGATCATACATGATTTCAATTCCAAAGCTCGACCAATAACACTGGTGGCCATTTTTCAGTCAGTAACCCGACTGAATGCCCAACTTTGGGTTTAATTATCTCCCAATTCTTCATAGCAATAATGCTTAACTCCTTAAACAAAGTTGTTCACCTTTAATAGGTCTACAATATTGATGTGGTGACCTAGGGCAAAAACCTTATAATTTGAAAGTTACAAAGCTCCAAAGTTGAGTCCATGTTACTGAATTTCAGACTTAGGTTGAGAACTCAAATAGGGTCTTTTTGCAAATAGATCCAAAATTTAGGGTTTAGCTTATAAATATTCATGATTGTGAACCATATGACTTAGGACACCTTATTATCATGATTTTTTTGCGCTTTAGTCCAAAAGTGCACTGATTTTACACTTAGCCCCCTAGGGTTTAGGTTTAGGGTTTTCCAGGGTCCTTTTTAGGGTTTTTGGTATTTCAGGGTGTGAATGTAATGTAGGTCCATTCTTAGTAACATTTTATGACTATTTCACTTAAGCTTTAGGGTTTTCTCTATTTGGGTTTTGTTTTACCCTCCTAATCCTCATTTAGGGTTAAGTACCCTACTCCATGGTTTTATTTGCAAAACACCATATCAATACAACTTGTTTGAAATTTTTGCCTAGTGAATGCATTCTAGGTGTATCAAACATATGATATGCTAATGCTAATGATGTTATGCTCAAGTTTTAGTGATAGTAACACCAGGGGTGTTACATCCTTCCCCCCATAAAAGAATCTCGTCTCGAGATTAAAAGTCCTAGGGTAAGTAGTGGAAAAGGAAATGCTTCACATTTTTATTTCCTGATTTTTGGTACAAGGCAGGGGTGGTTTGGGGTTCACTCCTTTATTACAATAATTATATACATATTACAATTTACATGAGGCTACAAAGCCTAGGAAATTCTTCTCTAAAAATTTCTGAGTCTCCCATGTAGCCTCATCTTCAGAATGTTGGTTCCACTGTATCTTGTAAAACTTGAGAGTTTTTCTTCGGGTAACCCTGTCCTTTTGATCCAAGACTCGAATAGGGTGTTCTAAATATGTCAAGTTTGGCTCTAGGACAACATCTGTTACTTCGGTAGTTCGATCTGGAACCCAAAGACATTTCTTCAGTTGAGACACGTGGAACACATTATGTACAGCAGACAAGGTTTCGAGTAGTTGAAGTCGGTATGCCACTGGCCCGCATTGTTCATGGACAAGGAAAGGACCAATGTATCGAGGTGCAAGCTTTCCTTTTATCCCAAAACGTGTGACACCCTTCATTGGGGAGACCTTCAGATAGACATAATCTCCTACCAGAAAATATAAGGGCATTCGCCGTTTGTCTGCATAACTTTTCTGACGAGCTTGAGCTTTCTTCAAATGATGAATTATTCGTTGAACTTTTTCTTCGGTTTCTTTTACCATATCTGGCCTGAAGAAGCTTCTTTCACTAGGTTCAGACCAATTTAGCGGAGTACGACACCGTCGACCATACAAAGCTTCAAATGGTGCCATCTTAATGCTTTCTTGATAGATGTTATTATACGAGAATTCCGCTAATGGTAAACAATCATCCCATTTCTATGGGAACTCCAGAACACATGCTCGTAACATATCTTCAAGTATTTGATTGACTCTCTCAGTCTGTCCACTGGTCTGAGGATGATAGGTCGAACAGTGAAGCAATTTGGTACCCAGGGATTTATGAAGTTCTTCCTAGAATTTGGATACGAATTGAGGTCCACGATCCGACACTATAGTCTTCGGAACACCGTGCAAACTGAGAATACGAGCAATATACAGTTCCGCATATGCGATGACTAGATATTTTACTTTGACTGGAAGAAAATGGGCAACCTTGATGATAACCCAAATGGAGTCAAAGGCTTTTGCCGTTCTGGGTAATCCCACAATGAAGTCCATACTAATATCTTCCCATTTCCATGTCGGTATTGGTAAAGATTGTAATGGACCAGCAACTTTCAGGTGTACGGCCTTGACACGTTTACAAGTGTCACATCTAGCCACATAGCGTGCAATTTCAATTTTCATCTTCATCCACCAATAATGTTGTTTCAGATCTTGATACATCTTAGTGCTTACGGGATGAATAGAATAGCGACTAAGATGTGCTTCATCTAAAATTTGTTGGCGGACCCCTTCATTCTTTGGCACAACTATGCGGTTGTTGAACCATACAACACCTTGATCGTGTTCTTTGAAGCAATTGGCTTTTCTAGCCTTTATCTTCTCATGGATATGTTTCATAACTTCATCATTCTTTTGTGTGTCAATTATCCTTTGTAAGATGACTAACTCAAGCTTCAAGTGATTTGAAGTTCCATGCTGAATCATTCCTAGGTTCAGATTCTCCATCTCCTGGCATAATGTAATGTCAGAAGTCCTCATTGTTAGACAGTGGCAAGAGGCCTTGCGACTGAGTGCATCTACCACTACATTGGCTTTGCCTGGGTGATAATGAATTTCCAGTACATAATCCTTAATAAGCTCGAGCCATCTCCTTTGTCTCATATTGAGCTTGGACTGGGTAAAGATATACTTCAAACTTTTATGGTCTGTATAAATGTGACAGACATTCCCTAGTAGATAATGACGCCATATCTTCAGGGCATGAACCACTGCAGCTAGCTCCAGATCATGAGTTGGATAATGTTCCTCATGTCGGCGCAACTGCCTTGAAGCATAAGCTATTACTCGGCCTTCTTGCATTAGCACACAACCGAGACCACTGCCTGATGCGTCACAATACACATCAAAAGGCTTCTCAATATCTGGTTGAGCCAATACCGGGGCAGTGGTTAATAATACCTTCAATTTTTCAAAGGCTTCATTACATTCCGAAGACCAATTGAATTTAATATCGTTCTTCAATAAACTCGTGATTGGTTTCACAAGTTTGGAAAAATCTGGTATTAATCAGCGGTAATAGCCAGCCAGTCCAAGGAAACTTCGGAATTGATGAACCGTGGTTGGGGGTTTCCACTCCAAAATATCCTTGACCTTGCTGGGATCCACTGCAATCCCCTTGGCAGATAACACATGTCCCAAAAATTGGATTTCTTCCAGCCCAAACGCGCATTTACTGAACTTAGCATATAATTGATGTTCCCTTAAGCGCGTCAATATGATCCGTAGGTGTTGAGCATGCTCCTCTTCATTTTTGGAATATATTAAGATATCATCTATGAAGACCACCACAAATTTGTCCAACTCAAGCATGAATCCGAGTTCATCAGATAAGTGAAGTGGGCAGGAGCATTCATCAGTCCGAAAGACATTACCAAGTATTCAAATAAACCATACCGCATGGTGAATGCGATCTTTGGTATATCCTCGATCCTGATACGGATCTGATGATAGCCCTACCTGAGATCAATCTTGGAAAATACCCTCGCTCTTGTCAGTTGATCAAATAGAATGTAAATCCACGGAAGAGGATACTTGTTCTTGATAGTGACCTCATTAAGGGGTCGATAATTCACACACATCCGCAATGTTTGATCCTTCTTCTTGACAAATATGGCTAGACAGCCCCATGGTGACGAGCTTGGTCGGATGAATCCCTTCTCAAGTAAATCTTGTAATTGAATCTTGAGCTCTGCCAGTTCATTTGGAGGCATTCGGTACGATCTTCTAGAAATGGGAGCCGTACCGGGCTTCAACTCAATTACAAACTCCACATCTCTTTCGGGTGGCAATCCAGGCAAATCTTCTGGAAAGACATCTGGGAACTCACATACTACCGGAATATCTTTGATTTCCGGTATAATGGCTTCATTAATTCTGCCAATTGGTTTAGCTAGAATGGCTATGGGGATAGACAAAAGAATTTCTTCTTGGCCATAACTCAATCTGATTGTTCTCAGATCAGTGTTGAGGACTGCTTTATGCTGGGCCAACCAATTCATGCCCAAGATTACACTATGTCTTGGCCTTTCAGAACAATCATCTTAGTAGGAAAGTCCCGTCTAGCCAATGTTACGGACACTTGGTAAGCCACTTCTTTGGTAAATATTTGTCCCCCTGGCGAATGTATTTTATACCCTTCCCTTGATTCAGTATATGGAATGCAGTGTTTCTCCACAAACTTTTTACTTACGAAAGTATGTGAATCACTAGAATCGAAGAGAATAAGTGCAGGGTGGTTGGCTACGAGGAACGTACCCATCATCACCGGTTCGCCTTCCGGTGTTGTAGCCACTTGAGTGTAATAAACCCGTCCAGTTTTCCTTGTATTCTTGCCCATGGTATTGGTTGCCGTATTTCCCTTAGAATCTCCGGAACTTTGCTGATTATTTGCTTGATTCTGCCTCGGATATGGACAGTCTTTAATGAAATGACCGGACTTTCCACAATTGAAGCAGCCGGTTGATGAGCTTGGAAGAGCAAGGAAACGAGTGCCAGGGGCACCCGGATGATTTGTAGTGGTGGGGGCAGTAGTTGGACGGATAAACACTGGTTGCTTGAATGGGAAGGAGGGTGGACGTGAGGAGGAGCGATTTTGGTTGAAAGGCTGGATAACCAATCGTTGCCTTTTCTCGGGGCCTTGATTGGGCCTGCTGCCTCCATTCCCCTTGGATTTCCTGGAACTTGCATATTTAGCTTTGACTTCTAGTGCTGTGCTAACAGCCCTTCCATAAGTAAGGTCGATGCAGGTAGCCATCTTTCTTTGCAGCCGATCATTCAAGCCTCTCATAAAACAATTCCTTTTCTTCACATCTGTGTTGACTTGGTCAATTGCATATTGAGATAGGTGATTAAATTTATTGAGATACTGGGTGACAGTATCTCTGCCTTGCTTCAATTTCATGAACTCCTCTTGCTTCATGTGAAGAACTCCCTCAGGTATATAATGCTCTCTGAAGGCCAACTTGAATTCATCCCATGTGATCTGATGACCGGCCGGCTGAACGGCCACAAAGTTTCCCCACAACGTACTGGCAGGGCCTCGCAGTTGTTGGGCTGCGAACAGGGGCTTTTGAGTTTCTGAACACCGAAGAAGCCCAAATTCTTGTCCAATGATGCGGATCCATTCATCCGCCTCTAGAGGGTCTTCTGCCTTGACGAACAACGGAGGGCGCGTCTCGGAGAAGTCCAAATAAGATGTCTCACGGGGGCCTTGCGGATAGGCCTGCCCGCCTTGTTGTTGGAGTTGTTGACCCGCCATCTCCCGCAGGAAGCGGGTATTATCTACCGTAGCATTTACCAAGGCAGCGATGGCCTCGGCAAGTGTCGGAGGTACTGGAGGTGGATTCGGGGTCGCTTCCCTCCCACGGGAGGTGCTAGCCCCATCCTGAGCGCGAGTCCTGGAAGGCATCTGAGGCAAAGAACATTTGGAGCAATATGATATGCCATACAAACCATCCATTTCACATTACTTAAAAAGGTAATGTTACAGACTCGTACTTTACAATAGGATTACACCCCTATTACACAATAGTACTACTTCTATACTGTACTCCTTCTTTTTGTCACTCTGGGTAGCCTCGCTGTCAGGCGTAGGAGTCCATTTGTCGACCAACTTCATAGAGGGAGGGGGCCTGAAAAGGTCTAGCTCACCACCAAAAGCTTCTCCCGCTACTTGAGAAGGTCTGGCTTCTGTCCTGACAGGATCCGCAGGGACGTTCGGGTGCAGTTGCAAGTACAGTACATGAACTTCTTCATGTAGAGTATTACAATAAGCCTGCAAGTTATCAATAGTTGAGCTAAGCTCTTCTACTCAGGCTCGAGCTTTTGCCTCCTTTGCCCAGGCAAGCAAACGAGAGTGAACCGCCCAGTCGAGCGCTAAATCTCGATCCGCAAGCTGATCTTGGAGGCGGCGGATGTTGCTTCTCAATTCATTGATTCGTTCGCCATCCGCGACCCATATTTCATTCCTGCGTCGGAGTTCTGTTCGAAGTTGATTAACTTGAGCTTCTAAGTCCCCGATTGGATCGTTACTACCGCTACTACTATCGTCATGTCTCGGGGCAAGTTGGTGACGAGGTACGCCAATCGGCCCGGTTGACTTGCGTGCAGTCTTTCTTGTACTTGGCGGCATTTTTCTAAGGGGGAAATTTATTAGCATAGTTTTGAGCATGATGCATGTGTAATTATAGAATCAACCTTAGTTGATTCAACCTTCTATACATTGCACTCTTCCTATCTTGTCTTTAAATAAATTGAGAGCACCTAGAGGGGGGGTGAATAGGTGATCCTGTAAAAACTTGAAACTTAAAGCCACAAAACTTGGTTAGGAGTTAGCACAATAAAATCAAGTGGCTAGTGAGAGCTCTTTGTGAAGCAAAATGGACACAGTGAAAACAAGCACAAGAGACACGAGGATTTATCCCGTGGTTCCGCCAAGTACAACACTTGCCTACTCCACGTTGTGACGTCCCAACGGACGAGAGTTGCACTCAACTCCTCTCAAGTGATCCAATGATCAACTTGAATACCATGGTGTTCTTCTTTTCTTTACTCTTTCCCGTTTGCGAGGAATCTCCACAACTTGGAGTCTCTCGCCCTTACAATAAGGATCAAAGTGAAAGAAATAGAGTAAGGGAGGGAAGCAACACACACAAATCCACAACAATACGCACACACACGGCCAAGACTTGAGCTCAAATGAATATCACACGGTTCTCACTAGAACGGAGCTCAAATCACTAAGAATGTCAAATGAGTGCGCAAAGATGGAGTGTGAATGACCAAGAATGCTCAAAGTATGCTTGGTGTGCTCCTCCATGCGCCTAGGGGTCCCTTTTATAGCCCCAAGGCAGCTAGGAGCCGTTGAGAGCAATCCAGGAAGGTAATTCTTGCCTTCTATCGACAGGTGCACCGGACAGTCCGGTGCGGATTTCTTTCCTATTCTGACGCAGCCGACCGTTGGAGACTTGGAGCCGTTGGCGCACCGGACACTGTCCGGTGCACACCGGACAGTCCGGTGCTCCCATCCGACCGTTGGCTCGGCCACGCATCACGTGCGGATTGCGCAGTCGACCGCTGGCCCGGCCGATCGTTGGCTCACCGGACAGTCCGGTGTCTCACCGGACAGTCCAGTGAATTATAGTCGTACGCTATTGACTTGGTTCCCGAGAGCGGCGACTTCGCCACAGCCGACTCACCGGACAGTCTGGTACACCACCGGACAGTCCGGTGATTTATAGCCGTACGCTGTTGACTTGGTTCCCGAGAGCGGCGACTTCGCCGCAGCCGACTCACCGGACAGTCCGGTGCACCACCGGACAGTCCAGTGATTTATAGTCGTACGCCGCCGTCGAGACCCGAGAGCAGCCAGTTGACCAGACGCCAGCCTGGCACACCGGACACTATTCGGTACACCACCGGACAGTCCGGAGCACCCAGACTGAGCAGAGTCTTGGCTGCTCGAGCCAAGTCTTTTCCAATTGTATTTTCTCTGATTCTAGCACTTAGACAAATATGTTAGTACACAAAAACCAATGTACTAAGTCTAGAATCATACCTTTGTGTTGACTTTGCACTTCTTCCACCATTTGGCATAGTTTCACACTTAAACCATTTGTGTTGGCACTTGATCACCAAAATACTTAGAAATGGCCAAAGGGCACATTTCCCTTTCAATCTCCCCCTTTTTGGTGATTTATGCCAACACAACAAAAAGCAACTAAAAGAAGTGCAACATCAATGCAAATGAGAACATAAATTTGTTTTGATTCAAATTTGGCATATTTGGATCATTCTTTGCCACCACTTGGTTTGTTTTTGTAAATCAAACTCAATTTCCTATCTCTAAGTCAAACACACTTGTTGAAGCATAGAGAGAGGTATTCCAAGAGAAATTTATCAAGAATTCAAAAACTCCCCCTTTTCCCATAATCAAACATTCTCCCCACAAGAGACGAACTTTTGACATTAAGAGACAATAAGAGTATTTTGACAAACCAAAAGCTCTAATTCTATTATTTTCAAAATTCTCAAGTGGTAGCTGATCCATTTCTTGCTTTGGCCTTATTTTCTCCCCCTTTGGCATCAAGCACCAAAACGAGATCAATCTTGGCCCTTAAACCTCTTTGCCTCACCAAAATCTTCAATTTAAGAGTAAATAGGCAATAAGGACACAGAGATGAAGTTGGAGTAAGTTACCCTCTCATCAGAGTGCAGTGGAAGTCTTGCATGGTCCAAGTTCACCTTTTCCCTTTCAATCCTCCTTTGAGACTAAATTAAGAAAACTCAAGCACACAGTTAGTCTCAAAGGGTCAAGTTGTAGCATTTCTCCCCCTAAGTATGTGCATCATTCGCACATGGACTTGTGAGGTCCAGGGAGTGCTTGTACAATTTGAGCACCATAAACAAAATAACATAAGGAACATGATCAAGGCATAAACACATGTATGCTATAAGTCAATCCAAGTTCCGCGAATCTAAGACATTTAGCTCACTACGTAGCCTGTAAAAGGTCTTCTCATCTAAAGGCTTGGTAAAGATATCGGCTAGCTGGTTCTCGGTGCTAACATAAAACACTTCGATATCTCCCTTTTGCTGGTGGTCTCTCAAAAATTGATGCCGGATGTCTATGTGCTTTGTGCGGCTGTGTTCAACAGGATTGTCCACCATGCAGATAGCACTCTCATTGTCACATAGGAGTGGGACTTTGCTCAGATTGTAGCCAAAGTCCCGGAGGGTTTGCCTCATCCAAAGTAGTTGTGCGCAACACTGTCCTGTGGCAATGTACTCGGCCTCAGCGGTGGATAGGGCAACGGAAGTTTGTTTCTTAGAGCTCCACGACACTAGGGACCTTCCTAGGAATTGGCATGTCCCTGATGTACTCTTCCTATCGACCTTACATCCAGCATAATCGGAGTCTGAATATCCAATTAAGTCAAAGGTAGACCTCTTTGGATACCAGATCCCGAAGCAAGGCGTAGCGACTAAATATCTAAGAATCCGCTTAATGGCCACAAGGTGACACTCCCTTGGATCGGATTGAAATCTAGCACACATGCATACGCTAAGCATGATATCCGGTCTACTAGCATGTAAATAAAGTAAAGACCCTATCATAGATCGGTATGCCTTTTGATCAACGGACTTACCTCCTTTGTTGAGGTTGACATGTCCGTCGGTTCCCATTGGAGTCTTTGCGGGCTTGGCGTCCTTCATCCCAAATCGCTTGAGCAAGTCTTGCGTATACTTCGTTTGAGAGATGAAGGTGCCGTCCTTGTGTTGCTTCACTTGGAACCCAAGGAAGTAGTTCAACTCGCCCATCATCGACATCTCGAATTTCTGCGTCATCACCCTGCTAAACTCTTCACAAGACTTTTGGTTAGTAGAACCAAATATTATGTCATCGACATAAATTTGGCACACAAATAAGTCACCATCACATGTCTTAGTGAAAAGAGTTGGATCGGCTTTCCCAACCTTGAAAGCATTAGCAATTAAAAAGTCTTTAAGGCATTCATACCATGCTCTTAGGGCTTGCTTAAGTCCATAGAGCGCCTTAGATAGCTTACACACATGGTCGGGGTACCGTTCATCCTCGAAGCCAGGGGGTTGCTCCACGTACACCTCCTCCTTGATTGGCCCATTGAGGAAAGCGCTCTTCACATCCATTTGGTACAACCTGAAAGAATGGTGAGCGGCATAGGCTAACAAAATATGAATCGACTCTAGCCTAGCCACAGGAGCGAAAGTCTCCTCAAAGTCCAAACCTGCGACTTGGGCATAACCTTTTGCCACAAGTCGAGCCTTGTTCCTTGTCACCACCCCGTGCTCATCCTATTTGTTGCGGAACACCCACTTGGTTCCCACAACATTTTGCTTGGGACGTGGCACCAGTGTCCAAACATCATTTCGCTTGAAGTTGTTGAGCTCTTCCTGCATGGCCAACACCCACTCCGGATCTAGCAAGGCCTCTTCTACCCTGAAAGGCTCAATAGAAGAGACAAAAGAGTAATGCTCACAAAAATTAGCTAATCTAGAGCGAGTAGTTACTCCCTTGCTAATGTCACCCAAAATTTGGTCGACGGGATGATTCCTTTGAACCATCGCTCGAACTTGAGTTGGAGGGGCCTGTGGTACTTCTTCCTCCTCATCTTGGACATCCTGTGCTCCCCCTTGATCACACGCCTCCTCTTGAGGTACCTGTTCATCATCTTGAGTTGGGGGGTGCACCGTCGTTGAGGAAGAAGGTTGATCTTGCTCGTTGTGTTCCTGTGGTCGCACGTCTCCAATCGCCATGGTACGAATTGCGTCCGTTGGAACATCATCCTCATCTACATCATCAAGATCAACTTGCTCTCTCCAAGAGCCATTAGTCTCATCAAATACAACGTCGCTAGAGACTTCAACCAAACCCGATGATTTGTTGAAGACTCTATACGCCTTTGTATTTGAGTCATAATCTAACAAAAACTCTTCTACAGCTTTGGGAGAAAATTTTGAATTTCTACCTTTCTTCACCAGAATGTAGCATTTACTCCCAAAAACTCGAAAATACGAAACGTTGGGTTTGTTACCAGTTAGTAGCTCGTATGACGTCTTCTTGAGGAGGCGATGGAGATAGACTCGGTTTATGGCGTGGCAAGCCGTGTTCACAGCTTCCGACCAAAACCGCTCGGGCATCTTGAATTCTCCAAGCATCGTCCTCGCCATGTCTATGAGCGTCCTGTTCTTCCTCTCTACCACACCATTTTGTTGTGGTGTGTAGGGAGCAGAGAACTCATGCTTGATTCCTTCCTCCTCAAGGTACTCCTCCACTTGAAGGTTCTTGAATTCGGACCTGTTGTCGCTCCTTATCTTCTTCACCTTGAGCTCAAATTCATTTTGAGCTCTCCTTAGGAAGCGCTTGAGGGTCCCTTGGGTTTCAGATTTATCCTGCAAAAAGAATACCCAAGTGAAGTGGGAAAATCATCAACAATTACTAAACCATACTTACTTCCCCGGATGCTGAGGTAGGCGACGGGTCCGAAGAGGTCCATATGCAGCAGCTCCAGGGGTCTTGATGTGGTCATCACATTCTTGCTGTGATGCGCACTTCCCACTTGTTTACCTGCTTGACAAGCTGCACAAGGTTTATCTTTTTCGAAATACACATTTGTTAGACCTAACACATGTTCTTCCTTTAGAAGTTTGTGAAGGTTCTTCATCCCCACATGTGCTAGACGGCGATGCCACAGCCAGCCCATGCTAGTCTTAGCAATTAAGCATGCATCTAGACCGGCCTCCTCCTTTGCAAAATCAACTAAATAGAGTTTGCCGTCTAGTACACCCTTAAAAGCTAATGAACCATCACTCCTTCTAAAGATAGACACATCTACATTTGTGAATAAGCAATTGTATCCCATATTACATAATTGACTAACCGATAGAAGATTATAACCTAGCGACTCTACTAAAAATACGTTGGAGATAGAGTGCTCATTTGAGATGGCTATCTTGCCTAAGCCTTTAACCTTGCCTTGATTCCCGTCACCGAATATGATTGAATCTTGGGAATCTTTATTCTTGACGTAGGAGGTGAACATCTTCTTCTCCCCCGTCATGTGGTTTGTGCATCCGCTGTCGATAATCCAGCTTGATCCCTCGGATGCATAAACCTGCAAGGCAAATTAGGCTTGGGTCTTAGGTACCCAACTCTTGTTGGGTCCTACAAGGTTAGTTATAATAGCCTTAGGGACCCAAATGCAAGTCTTATCTCCCTTGCATTTCGCCCCTAATTTCCTAGCAATCACTTTCTTATCCTTTCTACAAATTGCAAAGGAAGCATTGCAAGCATGGTAAATTGTAGAGTGTTCATTACTAACATTCCTAGATACATGATCAACATTTCTTCTAGCCAAATTTCTACCATGCATAATAGAAGAACTTGAAGCGATCATGGTATGTGAATCGAAAGCATTATAACTTCTATCATAATGAACATTCCTAGAATATCTCCTATCATGATACATGAAAAGCATGATTCTTTTTAGCACTATTAGTCATTGGAGCCTTCCCTTTCTCCTTGGCGGAGATGGGAGCCTTATGACTTGTTAAGTTCTTGGCTTCCTTCTTAAAGCCAAGCCCATCCTTAATTGAGGGGTGTCTACCAATAGTGTAGGCATCCCTTGAAAATTTTAGTTTATCAAATTCATTTTTGCTAGTCTTAAGTTGAGCATTAGGACTAGCCACTTCATCATTTAATTTAGAAATGGAAACTAGGTGTTCACTACAAGCATCAACATTAAAATCTTTACACCTATTGCAAATCACAACATGTTCTACACAAGAGGTTGATTTATTATCTATTTCTAACTTAGCACTCAAGTCATCATTGATACTTTTTAAGCTAGAGATAGATTCATGGCATGTAGACAATTCACATGAAAGCATTTCATTTCTTTTAACTTCTAGAGCAAGAGAATTTTGCGCACTAACAAATTTATCATGCTCTTCATATAAAAGGTCCTCTTGCTTTTCTAACAATCTATTCTTCTCATTCAAAGCATCAATTAATTCATTGATTTTATCAATTTTGGTTCTATCTAAACCTTTGAATAGACTAGCATAGTCTACTTCATCATCACTAGATTCATCATCACTTGAAGAAGCGTAACTAACAGTATTACGAGTGCTTACCTTCTTTTCCCTTGCCATGAGGCAGGTGTGATGCTCGTTGGGGAAGAGCGACGATTTGTCGAAGGCGGTGGCGGCGAGTCCCTCGTCGTCGGAGTCGGACGAAGAACAATCCGAGTCCCACTCTTTTCCAAGGTGTGCCTCGCCCTTAGCCTTCTTGTACGCCTTCTTCTTTTCCCTCTTCTTCTCTTGATCTTGGTCACTATCATTATCGGGACAATTAGAAATAAAGTGACCAACCTTACCGCACTTGAAGCAGGAGCGCTTTCCCTTCGTCTTGTTCTTTTTGGGATGCTCCTTGCGACCCTTTAGCGCCGTCTTGAAGCGCTTGATGATGAGGGCCATTTCTTCCTCGTTGAGCCCTGCCGCCTCAACTTGCGCCACCTTGCTAGGTAGCGCCTCCCTACTACTTGTTGCTTTGAGAGCAACGGTTTGAGGCTCGTGGATTGGACCATTCAACGCCTCATCGATGTATCTTGCCTCCTTGATCATCATTCGCCCGCTTACGAACTTTCCAAGTATTTCTTCGGGCGACATCTTGGTGTACCTAGGATTCTCACGAATAGAGTTTACATGATGTGGATCAAGGACAGTGAAAGACCTTAGCATTAGGCGGACAACGTCGTGGTCCGTCCATCGCGTGCTTCCATAGCTCCTTATTTTGTTGACGAGGGTCTTGAGCCTGTTGTACATTTGGGTTGGCTCCTCCCCCCTGATCATCGCTAACCTTCCTAGTTTGCCTTCCACTAACTCCATCTTGGTGAGCATGGTGATGTCGTTCCCCTCATGCGAGATCCTGAGGGTGTCCCAAATTTGCTTGGTGTTATCCAAGCCGCTCACCTTATGGTATTCTTCCCTGCACAATGACACTAACAGAACAGTAGTAGATTGTGCATTTTTGTGAATTTATTCATTGATGAACATGGACTATCAGTACTATCAAATTGCATTCCATTTTCTACTATCTCCCATATACTTGGACGGAGAGAGAACAAGTGGCTACGCATTTTGTGACTCCAAAATCCGTAGTCCTCTCCATCAAAGTGAGGAGGTTTACCAAGGGGAATGGAAAGCAAATGAGCATTGGAACTTTGCGGAATACGAGAGTAATCAAAAGAAAAGTTTGAGTTAACCGTCTTCTTTTTCTCGTAGTCGTTGTCGTCCTTTTGGTAAGAGGAAGATTCGTCGCTATCGTCATAGTAGACGATCTTCTTGATACGCCTCTTCTTCTTCCTGTCCTTCTTCTTATGACTTGAGCCCGAGTCAGTGGGCTTGTCGTCTTTTGTCTCATTGATGAAGGACTCCTTTTCCTTGTCGTTGATCACTATCCCCTTTCCCTTAGGATCCATCCCTTCAGGCGATTAGTCCCTTTCTTGAAGAGAACGGCTCCGATACCAATTGAGAGCACCTAGAGGGGGGTGAATAGGTGATCCAGTAAAAACTTGAATCTTAAAGCCACAAAACTTGGTTAGGAGTTAGCACAATAAAATCAAGTGGCTAGTGAGAGCTCTTTGTGAAGCAAAATGGACATAGTGAAAACAAGCACAAGAGACACGAGGATTTATCCCGTGGTTCAGCCAAGTACAACACTTGCCTACTCCACGTTGTGGCGTCCCAACGGACGAGAGTTGCACTCAACTCCTCTCAAGTGATCCAATGATCAACTTGAATACCACAGTGTTCTTCTTTTCTTTACTCTTTCCCGTTTGCGAGGAATCTCCACAACTTGGAGTCTCTCGCCCTTACAATAAGGATCAAAGTGAAAGCAATAGAGTAAGGGAGGGAAGCAACACACACAAATCCACAACAATACACACACACACGGCCAAGACTTGAGCTCAAATGAATATCACACGGTTCTCACTAGAACGGAGCTCAAATCACTAAGAATGTCAAACAAGTGCGCAAAGACGGAGTGTGAATGATCAAGAATGCTTAAAGTATGCTTGGTGTGCTCCTCCATGCGCCTAGGGGTCCCTTTTATAGCCCCAAGGCAGCTAGGAGTCGTTGAGAGCAATCTAGGAAGGCAAATCTTGCCTTCTGTCGACTGGCGCACCGGACAGTCCGGTGCACCACCGGACACTGTCCGGTGCGGATTTCTTTCCTATTCTGGCGTAGCCGACCGTTGGAGACTTGGAGCCGTTGGCGCACCGGACACTGTCCGGTGCACACCGGACAGTCCAGTGCTCCCATCCGATCGGGCTCGGCCACGCGTCACGCGCGGATTGCGCGGTCGACCGTTGGCCCGGCCGACCGTTGGCTCACCGGACAGTCCGGTGCCTCACCGGACAGTCTGGTGAATTATAGTCGTACGCTGTTGACTTGGTTCCCGAGAGCGGTGACTTCGCCGCAGCCGACTCACCGGACAGTCTGGTGCACCACCGGACAGTATGGTGATTTATAGTCGTACGCTATTGACTTGGTTCCCGAGAGCGGCGACTTCGCCGCAGCCGACTCACCGGACAGTCCGGTGATTTATAGCCGTACACCACCGTCGAGACCCGAGAGCAGCCAGTTGACCAGACGCCATCCTGGCACACCGGACACTATCCGGTGCACCACCGGACAGTCCGGTGCACCCAGACTGAGCAGAGTCTTGGCTGCTCAAGCCAAGTCTTTTCCAATTGTATTTTCTCTGATTCTAGCACTTAGACAAATATGTTAGTACACAAAAACCAATGTACTAAGTCTAGAACCATACCTTTGTGTTGACTTTGCACTTCTTCCACCATTTGGCATAATTTCACACTTAAACCATTTGTGTTGGCACTTGATCACCAAAATACTTAGAAATGGCCCAAGGGCACATTTCCCTTTCATAAACTCTTCAGAGATACTTAGGTAAGAAGGGAAGAAATTTTCTAGATGAGTCTTAGAAAATTCTTTTTGAAGATGCCTCATAATATCTGTAGAGATGGGCTTCGCTCCGATACCAGCTATGACGGAACCTCCCAAGTCATTAGGCCCACCTACAGTTGTCCTAGTCCAACAGACCTCAGACAACCCTGCAGGTGTTCCTGAATCACTTGACAAGTTCGGTATCTGCTTTTCTTACCTTTCCCAAGAGCGTACTACCTGTCACGCAGACATTACAAATCATTGGAGATACGAAAATACGGAAGCGGTTACATAAACTTACCTTTATTTAAAAGTAGGACAAAGTTATATTATTACAGACTAGGATATGATATACGAGTGCAGAGTAATATTATTACAAGCCAAGGGAGACAAAAACCCCTCCCGATAAGTATCAAACAAAAAGTTTTATGGAGGAACCCTTCCTCCCGCAGCTTTACTCTTGGTTTTCATCTTTTGAGACCACCTTGGAACAGAAACAACAAAAGTTTGTCACTTCTTCACCTAAAAACAATAGGAAATAAAACCCTGAGTATGGAATTTCTCAGCAAGACTTACCCGACTAAAGAAAAGACTCTCAAGGGTATGCTGGTTATAAGGGAGTCAAGGTAAGGTCTCTCAATAATCAAAGACTCTGTTTGCAGAAATGCTTACTAAAAGTGGATCCTTAAAAATCCAGTTTTATTTGGCAAGTTAAGTGAAATTACCTGCACTAGAGTTCTTTCTACACTAGTTCATTCACTTGACCTGCACTAGCCAATTTCTTAACAACCCTTACTGTTTACTGGAGTTCTACGTATAGGGCAGTGACCAAGTCTTCATAACCCCGAAGGTACGGCGATCCAAATCGATTATACTCAGCTGAGGATCTCTGATCACACGACATATGTAGCACTTAACCCTTGCAGATGTCAACCCACTACTGGGGTTGTTAAGACCAGATCAGGTTCACGCCAACCGAGAGTACAGATACACCACCGTCC
This sequence comes from Zea luxurians, assembly GCA_029449295.1. Taxonomy (NCBI): domain Eukaryota; kingdom Viridiplantae; phylum Streptophyta; class Magnoliopsida; order Poales; family Poaceae; genus Zea; species Zea luxurians. The sequence continues at coordinate 268,731 of JAOPSE010000630.1, forward strand.
AGCGTCTTGCCACGGAGGGTACATGCTACTCTCGCCATCTCTCCACTCCCATTGTGTGGTATCTTATTCTGGCCTTAGTCTGCCTGAGGCAAAGCTTACCCATGACGAGGCATGTGTCCAGTTAAAGGGTCCTCAATCATCAAGCCTACATCGACACGGTCCTTAATCGACTCAGACAGAGACACTACACCGAGACTCTCTCTTCTTGTGCAAGTCACCCGCCCGATCTTAGCTTAATCATTTCAACCCAAAGTTTGGTACCTGTCAGAGGTACATCTTTTCCGATGTTGAACCCATCATGGCCATGATGGATCCACCATCAAGTCTTATTTTCAAAAACATCCCTCCCACTTTGCCACATCATCTTTTATAAAAACAAACCTTTGGTTTTGCTAGAGCAAGACTAAGCATAGTAAAAACCTTTTATAAAACATGGATTCAAAGGAAGGTAATCAAATTCAAGGAAGGTAATGTAGGGATTGTTCTAGCAATCAACTCCTATCACCTAATGCATCAAGCAGGTGAGAAAGAGTTTAAAAGAATCAAGGAGGTGGCAAATGCACCAGGGCTTGCCTTGGTTTACAAGTGAATCAGGCTCGGATCCACAGATGTCAAAATAGAAACAACGGCCTGCCTAATGTTCCGCAGGTGGTGGTGGCGAAGTCTTCTCTTCTTCTACTTCAACTTCTTCTTCGTTTTCTAAATATAATCATACATAATAATGAATGCCCATGTGATGCTCATGAGAGTGCAAAGATAATAAGAGTTTATTATCTAAAATCTTGAATACAATTTTCCTTCACGGTACTCTAGAGAATTAGGGTTTCTAGGGTCAATATAGGAATTCAAAGGGCAGGAGGTAGGGTTTTGGCTTCTAATTATCGAAAAAGGTCCAATTCCTACCAAACTCTACCCAAGGCTTCTAAATAATGTATAAAGGTCATCTAAAAAGTTTGGGGATTTTTGGAATAATTATTTATTTTCTAAAAATGCAGGAACAAGGTTTTTGGCTATTTTAAATGTCACAAAATTCCATATTTGACCTAAAAATCATGAAACTATTTTTATTAAATTCTATAAAAAATAAGGAATCTAGGAAAATTGGTTTGACGTTTTTACCATTTTTCTACAATTTTCTACAATTGTTTTAGTTCTAGCAGAAAAAGAAAAAGAAAAGTTATGAGCAGTACTGGGCCAAAAGTAGCCCAAGCGGCCCAGCCTGCACTGGAACAGGGACACGCCCACGCGCGCCCGCGCGCGCGACGGCGACTTTGCGAATAAGCCCCTGCAGTTTTGAATAACCCGAAGGAGTCCAAAACACTATTTAAAACAGTCACTCACACTTTGCAGAAATACCCTCACACTTCTATTTCTTCTCTACAAACATCCCTGGCCATGGCGCGCTCGCCGATCACCCCTGACACGGCCCGTATTGGCCATCACCAGCGATGACTGTTACGGCTAGCGATCGGGGAGGCATAACCGCCCAAGGATGATCTAGGAACACCCGTTAATTTGACATGAACTTCACTGGGAACTGTCTTCCCACGATCATGGAGGAAACCGGGATCACGAGCACGCGTTCCCGCTTAACCACGGTCGAATTGAGCTAACGGTTGCCACGACAAGCTTCACAAGCATGCAGAGTTCCTAAAACAATGCTTGAATTGGATAGAGTCTCAATAGAGCGGGCTGGCCACGAACGAGCTGTTCTCGGCGGCGCGGCGACCCAATTTGGGGGAAAAGGGAGATTCTCCGGCTATGGTGGCTAATCGAGGGTGGGAGTGGGTGCTTCGGCTTCGCAATTTAGAGACGAAGAGCTGTGTTCAGTTGATTTGAACGGAGGGGGTGAGGATGCGGTGAATTTGTAGGCGCAGTGAGCCACTGCAATGGCCATGGTGATAACCATTGCCGGCCTTAGCTGGCGACTAACGGCGGCGTCGAGCGCTATCCTTTCCTACGAGTTTGCCATGTCCCGCCGCGATAGTAACGTGGTCAAATCAGTGAGGGCATGGATGAACGGAGAGGAGCGGCGCCGATGACCGGATATGGCCGGAGTGATTAGTGGCCGCGTGGCGGCCGGAATCATCACGCTCCACCACGACGATCTTACCCGGATCAAGAAGATCTTTGCGAGGAGATGCACGCCGTGCGCCCATCCTGACCCTGGCGCAAATCACGGCGCGGATTGGTCGTCGACGGCGAGGGTCTGAAACTTATCCTCCCAGCACTGTACCATGGCAATGTTCTTCAGTGCTCCTAACAGCCATGGTTTAGGGTAGATTTTCTCTAAAGTTTTCATGGCAACTCACCCAAATCTCTGCAACAAAGTTGTAGAGTTACAAACCAGCTACATTTCGATTATAGGAACTGAACTCAGTTGAGCACTAGATCATACATGATTTCAATTCCAAAGCTCGACCAATAACTCTAGTGGCCATTTTTCAATCAGTAACCCGACTGACAGCCCAACTTTGGGTTTAATTATCTCCCAATTCTTCATAGCAACAATGCTTAACTCCTGAAACAAAGTAGTTCACCTTTAATAGGTCTACAATATTGATGTGGTGACCTAGGGCAAAAACCTTATAATTTGAAAGTTACAAAGCTCCAAAGTTGAGTCCATGTTACTGAATTTCAGACTTAGGTTGAGAACTCAAATAGGGTCTTTTTGCAAATAGATCCAAAATTCAGGGTTTAGCTTGCAAATCTTCATGATTGTGAACCATATGACTTAGGACACCTTATTATCATGAATTTTTTTGCACTTTAGTCCAAAAGTGCACTGATTTTACACTTAGCCCCCTAGGGTTTAGGTTTAGGGTTTTCCAAGGTCCTTTTTACGGTTTTTGGTATTTCAGGGGTGTGAATGTAATGTAGGTCCATTCTTAGTAACATTTTATGACTATTTCACTTAAGCTTTAGGGTTTTCTATATTTGGGTTTTGTTTTACCCTCCTAATCCTCATTTAGGGTTAAGTACCCTACTCCAAGGTTCTATTTGCAAAACACCATATCAATACAACTTGTTTGAAATTTTTGCCTAGTGAATGCATTCTAGGTGTATCAAACATATGATATGCTAATGCTGATGATGTTATGCTCAAGTTTTAGTGATAGTTACACCAGGGGTGTTACACATAGCGTGCAATTTCAATTTTCATCTTCATCCACCAATAATGCTGCTTTAGATCATGATACATCTTAGTGCTTCTGGGATGAATAGAATAGCGACTAAGATGTGCTTCATCTAAAATTTGTTGGCGGATCTCATCATTCTTGGGCACAACTATACGGTTGTTAAACCATACAACATCTTGATCATTTTTTCTGAAGCAGTTGGCTTTACCAGCCTCCATTTTCTCATGAAGGTGTTTCATACCCTCATCATTTCTTTGTGCATCAATTATTCTTTGCAGAAGAACCGACTCAAGCTTCAAGTGACTTGAAGTTCCATGTTGAATTATTCCCAGGTTCAACTTCTCCATTTCTTGGCATAATGTAATGTCAGAAGTTTTCATTGTAAGACAATGATAGGAAGCCTTGCAACTTAGTGCATCTGCCACTACATTGGCCTTGCCTGGGTGATAATGAATTTCCAATTCATAATCTTTAATCAGCTCAAGCCATCTCCTTTGCCTCATATTCAGCTCTGACTGGGTAAAGATGTACTTCAAGCTTTTATGATCTGTATAGATATGAAAGATATTTCCCAGCAGATAATGACGCCATATTTTTAGGGCATAAACTACAGCAGCTAATTCCAGGTCATGAGTTGGATAATGCTCCTCATGCCAGCGCAACTGTCTTGAGGCATATGCTACAACTCGGCCTTCTTGCATCAAGACACAACCTAAACCACTGCTTGATGTGTCACAATGCACATCAAATGGCTTTTCAATGTCCGGTTGAGCTAATACCGGAGCAGTGGTTAATAACACCTTGAGCTGCTCAAAGGCTTCATTGCATCTTGAAGACCAATTAAATTTGGTATCATTTTTCAATAAACTTGTGATTGGCTTCACAAGCTTGGAAAAATCTAGAATAAATCGGTGGTAATAACCAGCCAGTCCAAGGAGACTTCGGACTTGATGTACCGTGGTTGGGGGTTTCCACTCCAAAATATCCTTGACCTTGCTGGGATCAACCGCAATCCCCTTGGCAGACAATACGTGTCCCAAAAATTGGATTTCCTCCAGCCAGAACGCGCATTTACTGAACTTAGCATATAATTGATGCTCCCTTAAGCGCGTTAACTCGATCCGCAAATGCCGAGCATGCTCCTCTTCATTCTTGGAATATATCAAAATATCATCAATGAGTACCACCACGAATTTATCCAACTCGGGCATGAATACCGAGTTCATCAGATATGTGAAGTGGGCAGGAGCATTTGTTAATCCGAAAGACATAACCAGATATTCAAATAATCCATACTGCATAGTGAATGCGGTCTTGGGTATATCTTTTCAGGTCGGATACAGATCTGATGGTAACCCGACCTGAGGTCACTCTTGGAAAATACCCGAGCTCCGGTTAGCTGATTAAATAAGATATCAATCTGGGGAAGAGGGTACTTATTCTTGACTGGGACCTCATTAAGGGGTCTATAATCCACGCACATCCGAAGCGTTTGGTCCTTCTTCTTGACAAAGATGGCTGGACAACCCCAATGTGACAAGCTTGGTCGGATGAATCCTTTTTCTAGAAGATCTTGTAATTGTGTCTTGAGTTCTACCAATTCATTCGGAGGCATTCGGTACGACCTTCTAGAAATAGGAGTTGTACCGGGCTTCAATTCAATCACAAATTCTACATCTCTTTCTGGAGGCAATCTAGGCGGATCTTCCAGAAAGACGTCCAGGAATTCACATACTACCGAAATATCTTGGATCTCCGGTATGATGGCTTCATATACTCTGCCAAATGGTTTAGCTGTAATAGCTACGGGAATGGACAAGAGAAACTCTTCCTGGCCATAGCTCAACTTGATGGTTCTCAGATCAGTGTTGAGGATAGCTTTATGCTGGGCTAACCATTTCATGCCCAGAATTACATCTATATCTTGGACTTTTAGAACAATCATATTTGTAGGTAAGTCCTGTTCAGCCAATGTTATGGGCACATGGAAAGCCGCTTCTTTAGTGAATATTTGTCCCCTAGACGAATGAATTATAAACCCTTCCCTTGATTCAATGTACGGAATGCAATATTTCTCCACAAACTTCTTGCTTATGAATGTATGTAAAGCACCAGAATCAAAGAGAATGACTGCAGGGTGATTGGCCACGAGAAACGTACCCATCATGACCGGCTCTCCCTCCGGTGTTGTGGCCACTTGTGTATAATAAATTCACCCAGTTTTCTTCATATTCTTGCCTGCTGCATTGTTTGTCATGTTTCCTTGCCTTGGCTAGAACTCCCCAGGTTTTGCTAATTATTGGAGTTGTTCCGCTTCGGATATGGGCAGTCTTTGAAGAAGTGTCTAGACTTCCCACAATTGAAGCAGCCAATAGATGAACTCGGGAGTGCAGGGAAACGAGTACCAGGGGCACTTGGCTGAGTTGTTGAGGTGGGGGCAGTGGCAGGGCAGATGAATATAGGTTGTTTAAAGGGGTAGCAGGGTGGACGAGGTGAAGAATGGTTTTGATTGAAAGGTCGGATCACCAACCTTTGTCGCTTTTCAGGCCCTTGGTTGGACCAGTCACCTCCATAGCCCTTTGACTTGCCTGGGCCTACATATTTAGCTTCAACTACGAGCGATGTGCTGACAGCCCTGCTGTAGGAGAGTCGAGGCAGGTGGCCATCTTCTATTGTAGCCGGTCATTAAGGCCCCTCATAAAACAGTTCCTCTTCTTCAGGTCAGCGTTGACCTGGTCAATGGCGTACTGGGACAAATGATTGAACTTGTTGAGATATTGCGTAACAGTATCTCCACCTTGCTTAAGCTTCATGAATTCTTCTTGCTTCATATGGAGCATGCCTTCTGGAATGTAGTGCTCCTGAAATGCCAATTTAAATTCGTCCCAGGTAACTTGATGGCCGGTAGGCTGAATAGCCACTTAATTTCCCCACCAGGTGCTGGCAGGGCCTCTTAGCTGCTGAGCCGCAAACAAGGGCTTCTGAGTCACTGTGCATCGAAGTAGTCCAAACTTCTGCTCAATAACCCGAATCCATTCGTCAGCTTCGAGGGGATCTTCGGCCTTGACGAATAGTGGGGGACGAGTTTCTGAGAAATCCAAATATGAAGTTTCGCAGGGTCCTTGCGGATAAGCTCTCCCGCCTTGCTGCTGCAGTTGCTATCCCACCATTTCACGAAGGAAGCGGGTGTTATCAGCGGTCGCGGTGACCAAGGCGGTGATAGCCTCGGCCAGCGTGGGTGGAACCGGCGGTGGATTTGGTGTATCATCTTGGCCACGGGATGTTCCCGCACCATCATGTGCACGAGTTCGAGATGGCATCTGAAGCAAAGAAATATTTGGAAAATATCACATGCTGATACATACCATCATTTTACCTTACTTAAAAGGTAATGTTACAATCTCAATGTACAACATGATACCATTACCTATTTACACTATCATTATTTCTAAACTATACTACTACTAGTACTTATTATCCTTAGCAGCTTCATTGTCGGGTGTAGGAGTCCATTCTTCAGCTAGGTTCATTGAAGGAGGGGGCTTGAAAAGATCCAGTTCCCCACCAAAAGCTTCACCTGCTGTTCGAGAAGGTCCAGCTCCCATTCCGACAGGATCTGCAGGTACGTCAGGGTGCAGTCGTGAATACAATACATGAACTTCCTCATGCAATGTATTGTAGTACACCTGCAAGTTATCAACGGCCGTGCTAAGCTCCTCCACACGGGCTCAAGCTTTGGTCTCTCGGTCCCAAGCAATGGAACGCAAGTTGACGGCCCAATCGAGTGCCAAATCTCGTTCAGCAAGCTCGTCTTGCAGATGCTGAATGTCAGTTCTTAACTCATTTATGCGCTAACCATCCTCGACCCACACATTGTTCCTGTGACAGAGCTCCATTCGAAGCTGCTCCACCTGAGCTTCTAGATCTCCAATGGGATAATTGCTGATGCTACTGCTATCCTCATGCCTTGGAGCCAGTTGATGGCGAGGCACGCCAATCGGTCCAGTGGACTTGCGCGCGGGTTTCCTTGTGCGCGGCGGCATATCTCCATAAGGGGGAAAAAATCTTATTAGTATAGTTTTTAACATGATGCATGCATAATTACAGAATCAACCTTAGTTGATTCACAACATTCTATACATTGCACTCTACTATCTGGTCTTTAAAATAAGTACTTCAGAAGGTAGTTAGATAAGAAGGAAAGAAATTTTCTTAGGTAAGTCTTTGAAAATCCTTTTTGAAAATGCCTCATAACATCTGCAGAGATGGGCTTCGCTCCGATACCAGCTATGGCGGAACCTCCCAAGTCATTAGGCCCATGTACAGTTGTCCTTGTCCATCGGACCTCAGACAACCCTGCAGGTGCACCTGATCACTTGACAAGTTCAGTATCTGTATTCTTTACCTTGCCCAAGAGCGTTTCACCCGTCATGCAGACATTACAACACATCGAAGGAACAAGGATGCGGAAGCAATTACAATAACTTACTTTATATAAAAATACAGAAAGAGTAGTATTATTACAGACCAGAGCAAATATAGGAGTGCTGGAGTAATATTATTACATAACTTAGGAGGCAAAAACCCCTCCCGATAAACAATAAAAAGTTTTTAAAGGAGGACACTTCCTCCCGAGGCTTCAGTCTTGATTTTCTTCCTTAGGCACCACCTTGGAACAAAAGCAACAAAAATTTAATGCTTCCTCACCTAAAACAGCATGGGACAAAGCCCTAGGTACGAAGTGTACTTTTGCAAGTCTTACCCGTCAAAATAAAAGACTTTCAAGGATATGCTGGCTTTAAGGGAGTCAAGGTAAGGCTTAATCAAGAATCAAGACTCCATTTGCAAAAATGCTTACTAATAGTGGATCCTTAAAAATCGAATTTTATTAGCACGTTAAGTCATTACCTGAGTTCTAGAGTTCTTTCTACCCTAGTTCAAGCACTTGACCTATACTAGCCAATTTCTGATCAACCCTTCTTGTTTGCTGGATTGCTACGCGTAGGGCAGTGACCAAGTCTTCATGTCCAAGAAGTAACGGCGATCCGAATCGATTAATACTTAGCTAAGGATTTCCAATCACACGACATATGTAGCACTTAACCCTTGCATATGTCAACTTGCCACCGGGGTTCTTAAGACCAGATTAGGTTCACGCCAATCGAGAGCACAGATACACCACCGTCTAGCCTCTTGCCATGGAGGGTACACGCTACCCTTGCCATCTCTCCACTCCCATTACGTGTTATCTTTTTCTGGTATTAGTCTGCCCGAGGCAAAGCTTACACATGATGAGGCATGTGACCAGTTAAAAGGTCCTCGATCAGCAAGCCAACATCGAGAAGGTCCTTAATCAACTAAGACGGAGACACTACACCAAGACTCTCTTCTCGTGCAAGTCACCTGCCCGATCTCAGCTTTATCATTTCAAACCCAAAGTTTGGTACCTGGCAGAGGTACATCTTTTCCAATGTTGAACCCATCACGGCCATGATGGATCCACCATCAAGTTTTAATTTGAAAACATCCCACCCACTTGAAGCATCATCTTTTATCAAAACAAAACATTTTGTTTTTCTAGAGCAAGTTTAAGCATAAGCATAAGAAAAACCTTTTTATAAAACAGGGGATCAAGGAAAGGGAATCAAATTCTCAAGGAAGGAAATGCCGCAACTTGTTTATCATACAACTCCTATCACCTAATGCATCAAGCAAGTGAGAAAGATTTTAAAATAGCAAGGAGGCGGTAAATACACCGGGGCTTGCCTTGTGTGATAAGTGAATCAGGCTCTGCTCCACAGATGTCAAAGTAAAAGCAGTTCCCAACCTGGGGTTCTTTAGGTGGTGGTGGTGGTGGTGTAGTCCTTCCTTCTTCAACTTCTATCTCTTCTTCGTTTTCTATATATAATCATACATAATCATTAATGCTCATGTAATCCTCATGAAAATGCAAAGATAATAAAAGTATATTATCTAATGTCTTGAATATAATTTTCCTTCACGGATCTCCAGGAAACTAGGGTTTTTGGAGTCTATAGTGAAGTTCATAGGGCAGGAGACTAGGGTTTTGGGTTCTAGGTACCAAACATGGTCCAAATCATGCCAAACTTTACCCAAGGCTTCTAAATAATATTTAAAGCTTGCCTACAAAGTTTGGTGAATTTTGGGATTATTAATTACTTTCCAAAATTCTAGAAGTATGGGTTTTGGCTATTTTAAATACTCCATAATTCCTTATTGGAACTAAAAATCATGAAACTATTTTTATTAAATACTATAGAAAATTCGGAACCTAGCAAATTGGTCTGGCATTTTTAGCATTTTTCTATAATTTTCTAGGAATTCTCTAAGTTCAGAAGAAAAAGAAAAAGAGTAATTATGAACAGTGCTGGGCCGAATCTAGTCTAAGTCTACCCAGAAACGTGGAGAACGTGCGCCCGCGCGCTGCGGTGTCTATTTTGCGTAGGGGACCCTGGCGGTTTGAAATACCTATAAAGAGCCCTCCCCACTGTTCCTCTGTTTCGCTGACATTTGCACAGAGGTCCCTTGATTTCTGTTTCTTCTCTAAATCGATCCCTTGGCCAAAGCGCGCTCACCGCTAACCACCCTGTTGCTTGGACCGGCCAAGAACAATGGTGGTTGCCCAAATTAATTATAGGGCAAGTATTACCGACCCGAGGCGACCCTAGAACAGGCTCTAATTGGATTAATCCGGCCCTGGATTTGCCTGCCCACGATGACGGCGATCACCGAGACCAAATCCAGGTGTTCCCGATGAGTGGATGCCGTCAAGCTCAGCTAGTTGAGTCAACCAGCATCACAAGTATGCAAGGGTGCTAAAACACGAACATAGAGGGCAGGTGCGGACCTAGGAGCAGCTAGCCGCGATGAGGTGATTCACGGTGGCGCAGTCGACCAATTTGGGGGAAGAAGGAAATTCTCCGGCTATGGTGGCTAATCGAAGGCAGGGATGGATGCTTTGGCTTGGTGATAACTTAGCGCAGCAGACCGTGCCGTCAATTTATAAGAGCGCTAAGCGGTGGCCAGTGAATTTGGTCTCGCACGATGGCGGCCGGAGAAAGAGGGGATCACTGGTGCAAGTGATTGGTGGCATCTACCATGGCGGCTCTCCAGCGATCACCCGATATAGATGACCCAAGTTATTGCGATGTGGTTAAGGGCCTGAGGCGTGGCGCAATCGCGGTGAACAACGCATATTCCGGTGACAGTCGTAAGGCCACGTCGCCGGTGAAGTGGTCGAGGGACAGCGTGGCCACAGTGTCCCGGACCTATCCGCAGTGTGATCTTTTCACCATCGAGCTCAATCCACAGACCTGAAGCACGAATCGTGGCGATCGGCAGCAATCATGGCGGAGGGTCACCGCCGGCGAGATTCACGGAATCTGTATATTTTCTTTGCCACTGTATCATCAGAGGTTTCATTAGTTGACCTGACATGGCTTATTTGGGGCGAATTTTCTCTAGATTTTGTGTGGTGACTAGATCAATGCTCTGCATCAAAGTTGTAGCTTATCAATCCAGCTCAAACGTTGTCACAGAGGTTTTAGCTCAACAACCATTTAATCGAGCTCCACAGGACCTCAAAGTTGATCCAATCTACTGTCTTTGCTGAATATCAGGGAGTTTTAGTCTGACAGCCAAGCTTTAGGGCTAATTATCTTCACTTTTTGTGTAACACCAATGCTTAATCACTTAAGCAAAGTTAGGCTCCTATAGTAGCTCTATAATCTTGATGTATTGACCTAGGGCAAATTATTCATGGACTAAAAGATATAAGGCTCCAAAGATGCCCTAAGTTCACTGAATTTCAGACTTAACCCAATAGGGCTTAAGTGGTGCTTTTTGCAAATAAATCCAAATCTCATGGTTTCTTTTGCAAATCTTCAAATATGTGAACTATATGACTTAAGGTACCCTAACTCCATGGTTTTTGCACTTAGGTCCAAAAGTGTGCAAAATTTACATATAAATGCCTAGGGTTTCAGTCCAGGGTTTTCTAGGGATCTATTTAGGGTTTTAGGTACTTCTAGGGTTTGAATGCCACTTAAGTGCATTAATGGTGATATCTTATGATCATTTCTTATGAGTTTTGAGAATTTTAACTTATTTAGGCTTTATTAATACCCTAAGCTCAGTTTAGGGTTAAGTACTCTACCCTAGGGTTTCACCCATGACATGTCACATCGGTACAACATGTTTGAACTTTTTGCCTAGTTAATGCATTCTAAGTGTAACAAGCACATGATATGCTAATGCTCACGATGTTATGCTCTAGTTTTAGTGGCAGTAACACCAGGGGTGTTACACCTTGGCCCGCCTGTCAGCGCCGCCCGCAGCCGTCCGTCCCCCCTAGTCTGATCCCCTCCGTCCGATTCAGATTGCACGGCCCGGACTGCGGGTACCGCTTCGCGCACGCGCGCCTGACGCCCTGGCCCGCCTGTTAGCGCCGCCCGCAGCCGTCCGTCCCCCCTGGTCTGATCCCCTCTGTCCGATTCAGATCGCACGGCCTGGACCGTGGGTACCGCTTCGCGCACACGCTCCTAACGCCCTGGCCCGCCTGTCAGCGTCGCCCGCAGTCGGACGTTCCCCTTGGTCTAATCCCCTCCGTCCGATTCAGATCGAACGACCCGGACCGCGGGTGCCGCTTCGCGCACGCGCGCCCTGGCCCGCCTGTCAGCGCCCAAACCCCCTAGCGCTGGGCCCGCTCGGTCAGCGTGCTTTCCCCCTCTGTCGCTGACACTCCCTGGCCCGCCTATCAGCGCTCACCCGCTCGCGCGCGCCCTCGGCCGCAGATCTAATCTCAGCTGTTGGTTTTAGATCTGACGGTTAGATTCACCCGATACCCCTTCACGCGGTAGTTTTCTTAAAGAGACCCTCGGTTTATTGGAAATCAACCCATCGTCTCTGGTTTTCGCACGCAGGCCCCTATATTCTTACAAATTGAACCCTGGACTTTTAAATATTCACAGAATTAGCCCTAATTTCATATTTGAATTCCCAAACTTGTTTATTTCATAACTTTTGCATATGAACTCCAAATTTAGTGATTCAAATTGCAAAATGTTCATAGAATTATTCTCTGTTTAAATAAAATATGTTCATTTACTGACTGCACACTCTAATTTTTAGGATTGAATATGAACTAAGGTAGATGTAGTTTTATTTATTTAATAAAATAAATAAAAGGAGAACCTTAGAGATTTAAACTTGTTTAAGCTTATGAGATTAGTAATATGTATTACATAAGTTCATCTCTGTTCTAAATTTTAGGTCACAATAAAATAAGTTGAACTATGATTATATACTTGTAAGTAACACTTTGGGAAATAGTAATCTATTTTCAAATAAAGTTAGTGTATGTTATAGTTTGTGTTATACTTTGAATTCATTATCCATTATGTAGTATTGTGTCTTTTTAAGATGTGTGCCAATGTTTGTACATGTTTGGTGTGATGTTCATTTGTACTTTCCAATTGTATTGAATGCATGCTCGCTTTATTTAGACAACGAGCAGTCCGAGGTTCCTGAGTGTGTCGTTGGAGACCTCCCTGAGCAACAACCTGGTGAAGGCAAGTGTCCTCTGACCTATTATGTCCTACATACTTTATGATTCACTGTACCACATTACTTTATGAAACCTAAGGATTGACTAGTCTGTATTTACCTTACCCTTGTTTACCTTTTGGGTTATCATGGTTAGCATGTTGCTATTGCCTTAACTTAATCAATGAACATGATGTGAACTTTTATGATACGATACTGTTATCCTGATTATGTGGATGATCATGTCATACCTTAAGGGGCTCAGGCCTTTTTCCTGAGTACCTCTCCGTAAGGACCTGTTTGTGGAGTGACCACCCAGGATAACAGTACAACCATGAGGGTGGAATGGGACGCCCTTAGCTAATTAATTAGATGAACCTAGGGGTGTAGTTGGCTTTGCCGGAGGGTCGTCAATGGGGGCCGGGGCGTAGTGCTCACTCTACCAAGGTTGGGGTGCAGAGGTTCTTTCGATTTGGTTTTGTTAGTCACCCACCTTGGGGAGGTGTATTGCCTTTGTACGACTGGTGAAACCTAACGAGCAGCTATGCACGAGGGGAGTCTTTGTAAAGGCTACGTAGTGTATCCCTGGCCATTCACCTTGGCAGTGAAGATCGGGTCTGTACAACCTAGGCTAGAAAGGGATCACGACTTGTGAGTAAAGTGTACAACCTCTGCAGAGTGTTAAAAACTGGTATATCAGCCGAGCTCACGGTTAAGAGCAGCCTTGGGATCCTCTTTGATTAGAAGAACTTTGGATACTTATATAATGATGGTTAATAATGATGTTATAAAATCTGATCTTTGGTATTTCCTCTGTTTAGGAGGTACTTCTGGGTAATAACTCGGTTTATTACTAAAACTTGGCTCTACTAATAATAATAAATACTTGACCAACTAAAAGCATCTGCTTAACCTCAAACTCCATATATAGCTAGTCCACTTTAGCCAAACTGGACATTTGCTGAGTATGTTGATGTGTACTCACCCTTGCTTTACACACCACCCCCACCCCAGGTTGTCCCCAGTGTACCCAATGCTCAGGAGGTGATTCTAGCAACATGGATGACTTCGAGGAGTTCCAGGAATATGACGAGTTCTAGTTCTTTCTTAGTGGCAAACCCCCAGTCAGCTGCTTGTGTAGGCTTAGCAACTACGTTTCGTATTTCCGCACTTTGATAATTATGTTAAACATTGGTTATGTAATAGACTCTGTGGATGTCTTGGACATCTTGATGTGATAAAGTACCTTTCCGCTATTTATTTCGAGCATTGTGTAATGATGTCCAATTATGTAAGCACTATGTATGTGAGTTTCTGGTCCTGGCACGTACATGGTTCGCATTCGGTTTGCCTTCCAAAACCGGGTGTGACAATAACTCTGCAAATTGAGATCCTTTATAAGTAGTCTTGACCGGAATGAAATGAATCACTTTGGTCAGCCTATCCATAATCACCCATATAGAATCATATCCTCTCGGGGTGCGAGGCAACCCAGTAATGAAATCCATACCAATCTCTTCCCACTTCCATTCGAGTATCCTTAACGGGTGCAATAGTCCAGCTGGTCTTTGGTGTTCGGCCTTGACTCTTTGACACACATCACACATAGCCACGTGTGCAGCCACATCTCTCTTCAGCCCATACCACCAGTATTTCTGCTTCAAATCCTAATACATCTCAGTGCTACCAGGATAAATAGAGTAATCAGAATCATGGGCTTCCCTCAGTATAGTCTCACGAAGGCTGTCAATCTTTAGAACACATATCCGATCCTTGAACCATACTGTGCCTTGCTCGTCCTCCGTGAATTTTGGACCTCTACCTTCAGTAATAAGATCCTTGACCTCTTGAATTTTAGCATCACCAATCTGACCTTTGCAAATTTCTTGTTCCAAGGTAGGTTCCACATCAATAGTGACTCCCTCAGTGTGTGCAACTATCCCCCGGTTGAGTCTCCTGAAATCCTCAACAATCTCATCGGGTAGCTGGGCAACAATAGCAGAATGGACATGTTCTTTTTGACTCAAGGCATATGCAACCAGATTCGCCTTGCGAGGGTGATAATGAATCTCCAAATCATAATCCTTAATGAGTTCCAACCAATGGTGTTGCCTAAGGTTGAGATCCTTCTGAGTGAATATGTACTTCAAACTCTTATGATCAGTGTACACTTGGCACTTGGTTCTCATTACATAATGTCTCCATATCTTGAGCGTGTTTGCTACGGCTGCCAGTTCTAAGTCATGAGTGGAATAGTTCAACTCATGTTTCCGGAACTGACGAGATGTGTAGGCAATCACGTGTCCTTCTTGCATAAGCACACATCCCAAGCCTTGGTCGCATGCATCACAATAAATATCAAATCCCTTCTATAGATCTAGCATAACCAACAATAGTGGTTACATCAATCGCATCTTTAATTGATCAAAGCTATCTTGGCACTTCCAATCCCACTTAAACTCTCTTCCCTTCTCCCGAAGTGAGGTCATAGGCTTAGCAATCTTAGAGAACCTTCAATAAATCACCGATAATAGCCTGCAAGTCCCAAGAAACTCTAGACTTCAGTAACTATACTGGGTATACTCCACTCCACTATCTCCTTGACTCTAGCAGGATCCACTGATATCCCACCATTAGAAATGATATGTCCAAGGAATGGCACTTCATCAATTCAGAATTCACATTTGCTATACTTGGCAGAGAGTTGATTATCCCGTAGCTTCTGTAGCACCAATCTCAGATGTTCCTCATGATCACTATCACTCTTGGAATAAATAAGAATATCATCGATGAATACCATGACAAATCTGTCAAGATACTCCATGAACACCTTATTCATCAGAATCATAAAATAAGCTGGTGCATTAGTTAGTCCAAATGACATAACCGTGAATTCATATAAACCATATCAGGTTGAGAAAGTCATCTTAGGAATATCAGATGGCCTAATCTTCATTTGGTGATAACTCGATCGGAGATCAATCTTCGAGAATACCCTTGCACCTCTCATCTGATCAAATAAATCCTCAATGCGGGGTAACGGATAATTGTTCTTCACAGTAACATCATTAAGGGATCTATAATCCACACACATCCTTTGCGATCCATCTTTCTTCTGTACAAACAGAACCGGCGCTCCCCATGGTGAGGAACTCGGACGAACGTACCTAGCCTCCTGTAACTCCACTAATTGCTTCTTAAGTTCCTTTAGCTCTTCTACGGACATCATGTATGGCCATTTAGAAATAGGAGCAGTCCCAGGTAAGAGATCAATGACAAACTCAACTTCCCTATCTTGTGCCATTTCTGGTAGCTCCTCTGGAAAGACATCTGGGAAATCCCTAACCACACGGATGTTGTCACCAACAAACTTCCCATCTACTAAGAATACCGCAAGTCTGGTAGTGGTAGTTACTACAATTTCAACTTCAAATCTTTCTCCTTTAGGGCTGGTGAGTTCTACAGTACCCCTACCACATTGTATAACGGGCTTTGCCTTTTTTAACCATGACAAACCAAGGATCAGATCTATACTTCTTTCCTCTAATATTATAGGGGTAGCCCAAAATTCTCTTCCCATAATTGTCAATGTCAATCTATGTGTCATATAATTTGCCTCAACAGGCGCTTTAGGTGTAATTACTACCATTGGTGTTTTCATAGTGGTAACTTATTTTGTTGGCATATCGAGCAGACATAAATGAATGTGTAGCACCAGAATCAAATAATATTGTTGCAGGAATTGCATTAATATAAAACATACCAAGTGCGATGTCAGCTCCTTCAGTAGTAGCATCACCGCTGACTTGATTAACCCTGGAAATAGAGAATCCCTTGCCAGATCCTAGAGTATGCTGCTTGTTCTACACAGGTGTAGTAGCAATCCTCAGCGGATAAACATTAGCATAATGTCCCGTCTTACCACACTTGTAGCATGTGGTACCAGCACTCTGCCCTGAGAATTTTGTCGGGTGCTAGTGGGGGCAGCCTGACGAGTCGGTGGAGTCCCCTAAGGTGTGTACTGAGCTGGGCGCTGACCCCCTCCAGTGCGAACTGGTGTACCCTAGGGTGGAACATAGCGAGGACGAACGCTGTGCTTCCATGACCCTAGGATATCACCTTCCTCTTCAAATCTCCCAGCTGAACACGCTTGTGTTCAATAGCTAGGGCCTTGTCAAGCAGCCTCTGGAATGATGGAAATGTATGAGCCACTAGAGCATACTGCAGAGGTCCATTAAGTCCTTCGATGAAGTGTTCTTGCTTTCTATCATCTTCAGCCACTTCATCCGGTGTATATCTGTAGAGCTGAATGAATTTGTCATGGTACTCGCTAACTGACATGCTTCCCTGTTTCAGCGATAGAAATTCCTTCTTCTTGATCTTCATCAATCCAGCAGGCATCGTGGGCAGCAGTGTAAGAATCCCACCAATCAGCAGGAGGACCAGTGAGACGACTAGAAGCATAGAGAACCTTCTCCCGATTAGAGCACTGTGCAATAATCAACATCTTCTCCATTGACTTCAGCCAATCATTAGCGTGTAGAGGATCCAGAGAGCTGGCAAATGTCGGTGGCTTATGGCTCATGAACTCCCGGTGCTTGTCCCAGGGTGGAACTGGTGGTGGTGGTGGTGGTGGTGGTGGTAGTGGTGCTTGCTGCTGTTGCACCCTTCACTCCTGGCGCATCTCCTCCCTCTCTTGGCACATCTCTTGACGCTCTTGTCACATCTATGAGTGCATATCCGCCATAGTATCAGCCATCTGTTGCATTATTCGCATCTGGGCTGCAACTGCTGGATCAGCCCCGGCTAGTGGAGGATTCGGAGGATTCATCTCGTCTTGCTATTGTTGTTGTCTAAGTATCCTTCGGTTGTGTCGATTGAGGGGTAGATCAATTCCACCACCCTTCCTAGTATTGACCATCTGAGTTAGAAACATATGGTAAGAAAGAATTGTAGACAAGGCGAGTAATTACGAACCATGTTACTTTAGGGGATTTATTAGCTAAGTAGATTAGTGTGTTACCTACCAAATCTAATACATTACTTTATGGTGGTACATGCTAAGATGCCCAACTATAATGTTTCAATCAATCAAAGAAGCAAATTAGGCATTTATCATCAGAACGATCAACCAACATTTTTAAATAGAGAAAATAGTTTTAATTTTGTCTTAGGTCTCCTATCTCTTAAAAAGGTCATAAATGTAGGATCCCAAGGTGTGAAATCCATCTTTTCTTAAAGTAGAAAAGATAAGAATAATCAGAGTAGTACAACAAAAGGTGAGACAGGATCAAGATAAGTGTAGAAAGAATTAGAGTAAGGTAAGTAGGTAAGGGTTTTGTCCATTTCTATCTAGGTTTCGTCCTACAGTTAACATTTCCTCTAATACCACTTCTGTCACACCCAGATTTTAGGGATAAAGCTGGGTGCATCTCATATATGCGCCAAAGAAGAAAATACATATAATAACAGAGTGTATAGAGATAAATGTCACAATATCATAAAAGTACTTATTACATAGAGGAAGTCTTACAAAATAAAGATAAATATAAAACGAACTAAAGTCCATCCTTAGCGCCAAAAAGTCAATTGGGAGACGCCACCTAGATCAAGTCAAACTCCTTGTTGTGTGGCTCCTCTTGAACCACCTGTTCTTCTCCTGTAGGGGGTGTGAGACAACAAGGGTGAGCTCACATATGTTCATCGCTCAACAATTTGTGGGGAATAATGTGCATGAACTCACCAAAGGTGGGAGTTCATGTGATGTGTAAGGCTAATCAACAATAGAGGTTAAAGCTGAGCATTGCTTTTAATAAGTTGGTCAAATTTTATTAGCAGTTAGTAAATGTAAGTAGATACCAAACCATAATAAGAATAGAACAAAATTAATAAATAATCCCATGCAATGCAAATGACAAATTGAATTTAAGTTCCACAATTTAATCATGCGAGAGTTCTAAGCTGCTCATGACCGTGAGCTCGGCTAGTATACCAGTTTTACACTCTGCAGAGGTTATACCCTGTACCCACAAGTCATGTTACCCATCTGCCATGCGGTTGTATGGGCCCCATACACCTCTACCAAGGAAGCGAGGCAGGGGAACACTAAGAGGCCTTTACAAAGTTCCACTTGCTTCCGAAAACCCGCGACAGTTTCTGGGAAGAGCAATGCAGGAATCCCTCGTTTGACCGCCATCACAGGAAAATCAACTCGAGAACCTCCCTACATGCGTACTCCCCTACTGCCCTTGCCCCTTTTGGTTAAGGTAGTCTTCCACTAGCTTTCCTAATTAGTCAGCTAAGGGCGTCCCATTCCACCCTTCTGGTGGCACGTGTTTCTCAGGTTAAGCTCCATGTTCCAATTAAAGATAATGATCTTGACATGAACATACATAAAATAACAGAATAATTGGAACATGGATATAATGAAATATTAACCCAAAACCATATAAAGCAATAGCAAAACTACCCAAATGATTCAGGGGTAAACAAGGTAAAAGATAATCAGACTAGGGTGACCTATTGGGTCCCATCAAAATTAAACCTATGCTTGGATAATTGGTAATAAAGAACATTATTGGGTAAAAAGTGGTCAAGGGCACAACTTGCCTTCAATGAGCTCCTGCTCAGCAACTTCTATCTACTGAACACCGGGATCCTCAGCCACTAGCTCTTCTACTCGCCACAATACAAACATGCATAGTATAAAGGAGAAATTAACATCACACCAAATATGTAAAAAAAATACTTATTAATCTACATATTAAAATAAGATAATAAGAACAGGAATCATTAGTTTTGGAGTTATAGATTTTAAGTTATGAATTTCCAAAGATTTTATATGTTTGATACAAGATTAACTAGGATATAAATTTTAATGTGGTTTTCATGTCAAAAAAGTGGCACTAATTGATAAACAATAATATTACAAAATTATAGGAACTGGAATTGGTCAATTTGGACTAAGTATGAATTTTCTATGAGTTAAACAAGTTCTAGCATTTATTTTTACAATAAAAATCCATTTCCATATTTATTTATTCAATTTATAAGTTCACTGGACTGCGCACCAATTACAGGAAAGTGCAGGGTCACTAGGGTAAAATTTCCTAAGACATAGATCGACTGGCGCCAGGACTGCAGGTTGATTCGGTGATAACCAAGGGTCTCTTTAGTAAATGTTCTCGGCCGAAGGGGTACAGGTCTATTCTGGCCATTGGATTAGATCTGGACGGCTCTGGTTTACTCGGTTTGGTACGTGACTCACAACAGTTGGATTATGGATCAACAGCGCTGATTTTATGACTGGAGAACTACAACTCAATCTAATCTCATCCCTCGATCCTACGATCCACGGTCTCAATTGTTCCGCTCAAATTGGTACACAGTGTGTAATCCTCGTCTTCCGTTCGTAGATCGACGGCCACTGCATCGTCGTCTTCCTCCTGCCGGTATACAGTCACGCCGCCCCAACCCCCGCCGGACGATGACCGGAGTTGGCCTCACACGGCTGTAATGCCCTGAATTTGGGGGGTATAATTTTTCTTCTTTGATACTCACCAAATTCAGGCGTTACTCTCTTTTCTCTTCCTGTTTCGCTCCTTCTTCCCATTTTCAAAGCAGTATAACGACTGATGTCCGTCTCGCGTGTAAACAAAAAACCTAAGTTGACATGGGTGTTGCATCATGCCGAAGCATATTTCTTTTGTCCGATGTTGTGTTTAATCGCGCATCCGTCTCGCCTCGTTTCGAATTTTGATTCGCAATTGGATTCCGATCAGTGGTCGCGTGTGTTGTGGGCTCCCGTCCTGGCCCAGCCCGACCCAGCCTAGCTCGGCCCGGCCCTTGCCACACGCCCCTGGCGCCCCAACCCCCATGCGCGCGCCCCCTGCCTCTCATTCTCATTTCGTTTCCCGCGCAACAACCTCCTCCCACCTCTCTCCCACCCCTCTCCCACTTCTCTTCCACCTCCTTTGCCCTAGGTGTGATCTGGTGGACGGTTGCCATGATCGTCGAGCCCCGAAGTGAGCTCCCACCTCCCTCTCTCTTCCCCTCCCCTCTCCCTCCTCTTCCCTTCCCCGTGCGCCCTTGTTGGCCCTTGGTCGCGCCCTGGCTGTGCCCCAACCGCGCCCTTGGCCGCGCGCCCCGGTCGCGCCTCTGGCCGCGCCCTTGGCCGTGCCTCGGCCACGCGCCCTGGCCGCGCCCTAGCCACGCCCTAGCAGCGTGTCCTAGTCGCGTGCATATCCCTAGTATATAATGTTTAAAATTCAGTTTGATTAGTTGTAGTTTTAATTTAATTTAGTGTGCTGCGTCGCGCGAGGATCCAGTTTAATTTTAGATTATTTAGTGTGTTGCGTCGCACGACGATTCATTTTATTTTTAGAATATCTAATAGGTTGTGTCACGCGTTTCGTCGCGCGACGATTATTTTAATTTCAGATTTATTAGTGTGCTACGTCGTGCGCTTCATCGCACGACGTTTGATGTTATTTTCATAATTAATTCAAGTGTTTCATCGCGCGCTTCGTCGCGCGACGATTCGTTTTATTTCAGTTCAGTCTAAGTGTTGTGTTGCGCGCTTCACCGAGTGACGACTCATTTTATTTTCTGTTTAGTTCGCGTGTGCCGTCGTGCGTTTCACCACGCGACAATCCTTTTAAATTTGCTTTGAATTGTTTATAATAATTAAACGTGTAGCGCAACTTTATTCTATGCATAGTGTGATTGTCAAATTAATAGGATTATGTATAGATGAGTACTTTAATATATAATTGCTTAACGTAGTCGCCCTTCGACCGTAGTCTCGACCGTTGCTTTCTCTTTCTCGCTTAGTCGTAGGTGCGAGCCCTGCGCCGAGCGTTTGCTTATTTATTGTATTTTACTATCTGGTGTATTGTTCCTTTTATATTAAATTTGTGTAATGTATGTTTGAACTCATATAGATAACGGTCAGTTGGTGGGGTCCGAAGGAGTTGTAGGTGAAGACCCTGAGCAGCAGCTGGTTGGTGAAGGCAAGTGCCCTTGACCCATCTATGTCCTACTCATTTTATAATTCACTCCCCGTTAGCTTTATGCTAGTGCTTCACATTAATCAATGAAAATGATGAGATTATTTACGATATGTTGTTTTCCCTTTTGATTATGATGATATACTTGTGGCATTTAAGGGGACTCAAGCAGTTTCTCGAGTGCCTCTCCGAAAGGACTGGTTCGTTGGATGACCACCCAGGAAAACAGTGCCTCAGGTGAATAATTAGAGGAACTGAGGTGTAGATCGGTGTATGCGGCTCGCTCTGCCGAGGGTGGATTGCCCCTTGGGGCGGAGTGTGGTACATTTAGGAAACCTAACGGGCGGTTACAGCCTTAGAGAATCTTTGTAAAGGATACATAGTGAAACCCTGCCTATTCACACTGGTAGTGTTTAAGGGTTTGATCGGCCCGAGGCAAGGGGAATCACGGCTTTAGGGTAAAGTGCGCAACCTCTGCAGAGTGTTATGAAACTGATATATCAGTCGTGCTTGCGGTTATGAGTGGCCTAGGCAGCTCCATTGATTAGAGATACTTTGATTGGAGATGTTTGGTTTACAGGTGGTGACGAGGATGATGGTTATGATTATGCTTATGGTAATATTTCTGGTATTCTATCCGTTTGGAAAGGGTACTGTCACTACCCTAGATCTGGGGTACCCCTAACTACGGTATAAAGGCATGATGCCTGCGTGGCTACCCCTAACCGTGCAGAGAACAACCCTAGGGGTATCTCATGAGCAGTTAAGGTGGCGTTCTCGGAGAGAACACCGTCAGGCCTAGAAGGCGCGGGACCCCTATGCGCACAACCCGAACCCCTGAAATAAAGTAGCCCGGAGCCATTGGATAGGGTTCGGACCCCATCAAGTGGGCATTGGACCACCCATAACAAGGTCCCGAGAGAAGAAATGCCGTGACATAGGCATAGGTCCGGTATTGACGCGTGTCCAGGCTCTATCCAGAGCGCCTTCGCTCCCCGCTCGGATGAAGGTCTCATGGCTGATTGTCCATGACGTAGGACAGCGGGTGGAGCGTGCCATAAGGGCTCTGAGCCGCGGGCCTCCACATTTATTGCGGAGGGAACACGCCGACTGTCCACCCTTCTGATAGGTGATGCGCCCCCACGACATTTATTGCGTCCTATCCATTCTGCTGGCAGGCGGCGGTAGGGCCACCCTACAGACGGTGCACCTATCTAGTCCGTAGCCAGAATAGTACGCCCGTGCTGCGCGATGCACTGTACTCATCCCTTATGCGAGAAGCTTCCCCCTGCACGCCGAGACTATGCAGATCTCGGGTGTCAGGGTGCAAGAAGATTGCTCCTGCAAAAGATATTAGTAGCTACATCCGCAATGTTCCTGAGCCCACATGTAGGGGCTCAGTACTCTTGTACTTGTCCCCCTTTAGCTATAAAAGGGGAGGCATGCAACGTTACAACACAAGCTCAATCTGGAGGCTTAGACCCTCAAGTTTCCACAGCAATCCAACACACAGTGGAGTAGGGTGTTACGCTCCGGCGGCCCGAACCACTCTAAACTCTCGCGTGTTCATGTGCTTGATGTTTGCTTAGCAGGACCAGCAAAACGCTTAAGCCCCTTCCTCATCTTAGGATTTAGGGTGGGTGCACTCCGCCACCCGGCTGGAGAATTGTCTCTCCAACATTTGGCGCACTAGGTAGGGGACTAGGCATTAGGTTTTTGCCGGTTTTCTCGCTCAACATGATGGTGCAAATCGTTGAGCACCGCGCCGAGACTTCCACGGATTTCCTGGTGGACGAAGAAGCTGTTTCTTCCACGCCACAGGTTCCCAATCGCCCAGTGCCAGGCACTGCTACTGTGCACGTAGCACGACAGCATACAGCTGCACAGACATCCCGGACACCGTCGAGGGTGGCTCCGGGAGCGTTGTCAGTAGCCAGGGAGTTGCTGCAACACCCTCCAAGCTCCACGGACTCACCAGGGGCCATGAAGCAGTGGCGGGACAACGTCGACCGACTGCTCGGCATGGCACATTCTACCTTGACCAGGTCGAGGTCACGGTCATCTCGGCGCCAACATGAGGCGTCGGCGCTTGTGCGCTCACCCTCAGTAAGGGGCGCACAGACCAACGACCTCCGGGCCGAACTCAATCGCAGGCGCACGGGAGAGGATGCCTGGATCTCTTTTCGAAAGGGCACGCGAGCACCGCCAGAACATCGAGGGCTGCAACCTCTATCAAGACTTTGCTGCGGTAGCACCGCAGGCCACAATGGGCACCCGGTCCCAAGCGGGTGTCCCCTTGGCCGGCGTGGGCTACGCCGCTCTCGCGGATCATCTCCGCGTGGCATCATGGCCACCCAAGTTCCGACCACACCTGCCGAAAAAGTACGACAGAACGTCAAATCCATCGGAGTTCCTACAGGTGTACGTCACCGCCAGCACAGCAGTAGGTGTAAACACCGTGTGATGGCGACATATTTTTCATGCCGCCTTGTCTGGGCCAGCCCGGACTTGACTCATGAACCTCGCCCCAGGATCAATCTACTCCTGGGAAGAGCTCTGCGCCCGGTTCGTTGCGAACTTCGCCAGTGCTTACCAGTAGCACGGTGTGGAGGCCCACCTCCATGCAGTGAGGCAGGAGCCCGGGGAGACTCTTCGGACGTTCATCTCCTGCTTCACCAAGGTGAGAGGTACTATACCTCGCATTTCCGACGCTTCTATCATTACGGCCTTCCGTTAGGGAGTACATGATGAGAAAATGTTGGAAAAGTTGGCCACGCATGACGTGGAGATTTTCCCCACGCTCTTCACTCTGGCCGACAAATGTGCCAGAGCCACCGAGGGCCACGCGTGGCACTCGGCCCCACAAACCGGGGCTACCCAGTCGGGTGGCTCGGGTGCCGTCCCCCAGGGCGGTAAGAAGAAAAAGAAGAAGGACCGTGACTACCAAAAGCCGCAGTCCACTGCTCTAGTCGTTGCAGTCGTGACTGGGGGCCGGGGCGACCGCAACAAACGCCCACCGCCGCAGTGGAGTAACAGCAGTACATGCCCTGTGTAGCCCAACGGTCGCCACATCACCATGGAGTGTTGCGAGATCATTGACCTCGCAAAACGCATCTGCGAGCGGCGCGAGCAGTCTTCCAAGGACGGCTCCCCACCTCGTCGCCGACCTAGCAAAGAAAAGGCCGACGACGGCGTGGTGGCCACGGCTGAACGGGACCTCGGGTATCAGTCACCCGAGGGGGACCTGAAGGATGTCTTCGCCGGAGGCTCCTACTCCGATGGAGATAACTAGATGGACCCCCAGGGGGACCCCGTGCTCCCCCGGTCTACGGGGCTGAAGCCTGCCTTCCCCCGGAAACCCTTCTGGACTCCCCATGGGTCCAGACTTCTGACAGGTTCATGTAGAAATGGCCACAGCCGAAGACGAGGGCTCCCTCATCAAACGCAAATGGGAACCCAGGGTCGGGACCTAGTCCTACGGCAAGTACCAAACCAAGAAGGGCCCCGCAACTCTCCCCCAGCTAGGAAGGACCCTTCAAGGTAACGGGAATACGCCGACCCGAGGGTGACCATCTAGCTACGACTAAAGGAGTGCCTCCCCCTGGTGCTGGAGCATCTCTGGATGTTCTATCCATAGGAGCAAGTCTGGGGGGTCAAATTTGTTTCCCTTTTGTAACTAGGTAACGCATACGTGTACGCCAACCCAGTAAGGTCCGTCCCCATAAACCTGGCCTGTTGGTCTGCACCCATGCATGATAAGTTATAAGGAAAAGAATTACCCCCTCAGATGTGCCCCTATGATAGTTTCATCTTACTGCTCCATGGTCCTACCTTGCAGTTTTTCAGATATTATTTTATCTAACCCACCCAAACAGTTCCCTTCCCATCAGACATAATGACTTCCGAATTGAACAGCCTGGTTTGCAGTCTAGGACCTCTCTGCGAAAGCAGGAGGGCCCGACAGCCTGGGAGCCGGCTCTAGAGAACGGGACCCCATTCCATGGGGTGGTCAGGAGCCTGTGTGGCCGCTTAGCCTGGTTCCGTACCCGAAAGCCTGCACACTCCACCACTCCGTGACGGGTACCTAGTATTTGGAGCTATAAGTCCTGTGGGTCCGACAAGCTGGGGTCTGAAACTAGAGAATGGACAATTGTCTCCTAGGGTGGTCCGGAGCTCGTGTAGCCGCTTAGCCTAGTTCCGTACCGTGGGCCTGCACAATCCACCACTCTGCGACAAGTGTGCTAGTACCTAGAACCACCATCCAGGGGGTCCGGACGCACAACTTGGCCGCCCAGACTAGAACCTGCAGGTCCCGAGCATGTATCAAAGGATGGCTAGTGTCAGATGACGGGTCCTGTGGGTGTACTACTAATGCTCCCTAGCCGAAGCTGTGTGCAGGCCCGGGTCCCAATCGAGGCTACCTCCTGGGGGCCACCGCCAAACTCTTTCTCAGGTATGCTGGTCTGCAGCCTCGACAAATCAAGCCTACACCCCAGGGGGGCCAGGTACCAAGGAAGAATCGGTTACACCACACACAACAGGGACAAGTGGCACACAGATAAGTGCTAATACTTCTTGATAAATAGTACTCAAAAGTACCTTACAAAAAGCAAAATTATTACATCCGCCTTCAAGCGGACTCCTAGTTCCACATCTACTCTGCGGGTATAGACAACTAGACGCCGGCGGAGTCGCGATAGAAAGCCCGCGGCCACTATCCTTGTAGATCCTCCAAGACGGCGTGACAGCAGTGATGGCCGCCTCAATGCGTGCGCCATTGCGAAGAGGTCCTCGCCCCCGTCCTCCTACGGGGGCGTCAACAAGGACATTAAAGCCAAAGATTTGGAGGCTCGGCTGCAGGTGGCGCTGGTGATCTCGCCAGCGGAGGCAACCACCTCTGCAGTGGGTAGCCTCACCAGCGGCAGCGACCACCTCAGCACCAACGACAGCGGCCTCCTCTGCAACGGTGGCTTATCGGCGACGGCGGTCGCCTCACCACGCACGAAGAGGTCCTCGCTGCCGCCCTCCTACGGAGTGAGAACAAGACCATCCAAGAACGCGGCCGCCACCTCCGCGGCGTACGACATCTTGTACGACCCTCTGGACGGCGTCGGAGCAGTGCGCCATGGATGTGGCAGACCTGCGCACGGCGCGACCGTCGCCCAGGCAGTGGACGAACAACCGCGCCCCGCTTGGAGGTGGTAGGCGGCACTGGAGGCGGCGTCAAAGCCATCCAAGCCATGGAGCCAGGCACGCGGTAGCTTACAGCGCCCGCAGCTGGCCGACCTCGCGTAGCCGAAGTTCTCCTCCTCCGCAAGGCTGGTGAACTTCCTTCTCCCCCAAATGCTGGAGGAAGAAGCGGGTCACCAACCCATGCAGAAAGCAGGACCCCAACTCGGTTCGCCTTCCACCCAGTGAGGATGATGAACATCCTTGAAGCTGAGGGCTGGGGGGAGGCCGCAGCCCGGCTCGCTTCTCTCCACCACGAGGCTGGTGGTCATCCTTGTAGATGACCACTGGCGGGAGATTGCAGCCGGGCTGCATGATGAAAATCCTTGAAGCCGAGTGATGGCAGAAGAGAGCCAACCCCCATGAGGTCGCGCTCCTCCAACAGCAGCAAGAACAAGACAAGATCGACAGCACCACCACGTAGGAAACAAGAAGCGCGAGCTCCCCAGCGGAGAGACCGCTGGGGGTGGCCCTAACGCGGATCCCTCCAGCAAACACCGGTGCGCCCCATCTAGAGGCACAGAAGGCGGAAGGGCACGGTGAATGCAAGGAAAGCGAGGCATGGCTACTGCCCGAGGGATGAACTCCTTTTTAAAGGCAGATTTCCTTGCTCGTGCCCCAAAGCGTCACGGGCAAGGTCTCCCCTGACATGCGCCAGGGTTCCCATTCTATGACATGGGGGCCAGGCCCCACATGTCATACATCCGGCACTGGCCCAAAGCGCGAAGAGGGCGAATCATCGCACAGGGAGCGTGCAACCGCCCTACGGTTACACGTCTTTCCACCTTCGCCGTAGCCAGCGATCAAGAAGGCAAACCGCCGCACAAGGAGCACGGAACCGTCCTGCGGTTACTCGACCTTCCATCTTCACCACAACTCGCAGTCAAGGAGATGAACCACCGCACAAGAAGCATGCAACCACCCCGCGGTTGCGCGCCCCTCAGCTTCGCTGCAACCGATGGCCAAACCTCTGGCATGGGGGCCTGGGCCCATATGTCATACATCTGGCGCACCGGTTCATGGGAGTTGGAAAGCCGCACCGCCGCTCGCGCCAATACCGCGCCTTCTCAAGGCCGTCGCAGAAGGCTAAGGAGATAAATTTTCAAAACCAATGCAGCAACTCGAGGCACCCCGAGCATGGCCCGACAAAGACATTAAGTACGGAGGTCACAGGCCAGTCAGCCGCGAGGGCAAGTGTGGCAGTCGGCGTGACCATAGGCGGGCCGGCAATAACTGCATCAACGGGTGCGCAGGGGCAGCGAGCCGATCACCAGTCAAACTCTGGCCCCACCTGCAGGCTCGCATCCTCCCCTGAGGCGGGCCCGGGGGCCACTTTCAGTACCCTGGATTAGGGGTACCCCTTACTATGGTATTAAGGCATGATGCCCGCGCGGCTACCCTTAACCGCACAAAGAACAGCCCCAGGGGTATCTCGTGAGCAGTTAAGGTGGCGTTCTCGGAGACAATGTCGTCAGGCCCAGAAGGCACGGGACCCCTATTGGCACAACCCAGACCCCCGAAGTAAAGCAGCCCAGAGCCATTGGATAGGGTTCGGACCCCATCAAGTGGGCACCGGACCACCCATAACAAGGTCCCGGGAGAAGAAATGACGTGTCATAGGCATAGGTCCGGTATTGACCCGTGTCCAGGCTCTATCTAGAGCACCTTCGCTCCCCGCTCGGCTGAAGGTCTCATGGCTGATTGTCTGTGACGTAGGCCAGCGGGCAGAGCGTGACATAAGGGCTCTGAGCCGCGCGACGTCCACATTTATTGCGGAGGGAACACGCCGCCTATCCACCCTTCTGACAGGTGATGTGCCCCCATGGCATTTATTGCGTCCTATCCATTCTGCTGGCAGGCGGCGCCAGGGCCACCCTGCAGACGGCGCACCTGTCTAGTCCGTCGCCAGAACAGTACGCCCGTGCTGCGCGGTGCACTATATTCATCCCTTATGCGAGAAGCTTCCCCCTACACGCCGAGACTATGCAGATCTCGGGTGTCAGGGCGCAAGAAGATTGCTCCAGTAGAAGATATTAGTAGCTACATCCACTATGTTCCTGAGCCCACATGTCGGGGCTTAGTACTCTTGTACATATCCCCCTTTAGCTATAAAAGGTGAGGCATGCAACGTTACAACACAAGCTCAATCTGGACGCTTAGACCCTCAAGTTTCCACAGCAATCCAACACATAGTGGAGTAGGGTGTTATGCTCCGGCGGCCCGAACCACTCTAAACTCTCACGTGTTCATGTGCTTGATGTTTGCTTAGCAGGACCGACAAAACGCTTAAGCCCCTTCCTCATCTTAGGATTTAGGGCGGGTGCACTCCGCCACCCGGCCGGAGAATTCTCTCTCTGACAGGTACTTTTGGGTTAACAACTTGGGTTAATACTAAAACCTGGCTCTCTACTAGTAATAATAACCTGACCAACTAAATTAACCGCTAGAATTTAACCCCACATAAAGCTAGTTCACTACAGCCAAACATGACAATTGCTGAGTATGTTGATGTGTACTCAACCTTGCTTTACACACCAAACCCCCCAGGTTGTCCACGTTGCAACCACTGCTCAAGAGAAGATGAAGTCGTGGAGGAGGACTTCCATGAGTTCCAAGAGTATGATGAGGTCTAGGCGTGGGTTAGCGGCAAACCCCCAGTCGGCTGCCTGTGAAGGCCACGTTTATCTATGTTTCTTTTCCGTAGTTCGATAATTGTTAATGACTATGTGGATGTCTCAGACATCTTGGTGTAATCTACTATTACTATCTTTTATGTTATTATTCGAGCACTGTGTGATGATGTCCAGTTATGTAACTGCTGTGTACGTGAATTACTGATCCTGGTACGTACATGGTTCGCATTTGGTTTGCCTTCTAAACCAGGTGTGATATAAGTGGTATCAAAGCCAGGTTGACTGTAGGACCGCTAACCTAGAGTAGAATGATCGTTTCTAAGGACCACAGACCTCTATTATCACCTTGACTTTGGTATCCCTTCAAAAGTTGGTCATATCGACCAAATCTATGTTCTATTATATATATTATACCTTGCTGAAAATGTTGTTTATTTGTATTTCCTAATTTTTTTATGTTTAGTTGACGGTCATACTAGTTCTGTTCTCACTCTTATTCTTACGGTGTCTTTTGTAGATGGCTCGTCCTAGACACATCGCACGGAAGTTAGTCATTCCTTCCTTGCCTTCTCGTCTCATGGAGCGTCCGCTTCGCCATCCGGTGACTGGTCAGTCTAGCCATTTGGAGAGGCTGCACCACCGCCTGCACGAGGAGCAGAAGCGTCGGCGACAGGAGTTGGAGCAGCAGGGCTCTTCTTCCTTGCCTTAGCAGGAGGTAGAGTCTGTGTGGAGCTGCTCACCTGTTCCCCCGCTGGAGGTGCCCCCTGCACCACCACTGGTCATCCCGGCCACTGGAGTAGCTACTGGAGGAGACCCCGACGACGGGGGTGACGATAGTAGCTTGAGCCACAACACCGATCTTTCAGAGCAGCAGGAGCCGGAGGGATGGGTTGCTCGACCCATCACTCGTGACGTCGCTCACGAGTGTCACTTCCACGATGCGCTCGACACCTTGCTGCGCCAGGCACTTGATTGGCATACCTGGTCTATCGAGTATCGCTGTGTTGTCTTCCAACACAGTCGCGGGGTTTACCAGGACCACTGTGAGGCGACTTGTTTGGTGCGCTGTCCGGAGAATAGTCTCTGGCGCGCGGAGGTCTGCTCAAGGCATTACTCTATCTCTGAGCGGGACTCAGCTGAGGTGGCCATGCAAAATGCTGCACGGTGTGCGCTTTCGCACTACTGCTTAGTGCTCGATGGGGTGGCCGATGGTCTCGACCTGAGGTATTACCCCCACCGTCCACCTAACAGTACAGGAGGTGTGGTTGTCTCACCTGTCGGTGAGGACAATCCTAGGATGACCAGCACACTCAACCTAGCCGCCATGCTAATCAAGGAGGTGGACCATGCTTTAGATGAGCTGAGTAGGGCTCGTGCTGAGATCGCCTAGCTTCGGGATGAGCGCGCGGAGCGCCGTCACCTAGAGGATGGCTCTCATGCCCCTGTCGGGACTCAGCACCCGTACCGCTCACCTAAGCGTGGGTACCATGCCTATGGTAACCCCGACTGTAGGGCTAGGATAAATTTAGAACCATAGATCGTCATCATTCGATCTTGTAATTAATGTTTAAAAATAGAAGTCTTAGTCTTAGCCTTAGTCTTACTCTCAGTTAGTTTTAGTTAGACAAGGAAGTTTGCTTATCCTGTGTTTTTATGTTTGTCATGATGAACTATGATGGATTTGGATCTTTGTAATGACTGTCGCCAAAGTGTGGGTACCTCCTACACTTTGGTTTACCTGTTAATGTTAATAAAATTAGTTATCTAGTTGGGAAGCCTTTTATTCTACTTATCTCTTTTTCTGAGAAGTTGTGTTTGCCTATGTTGGGAGTCAGTGAAGATGCTCATCTATT
This sequence comes from Zea luxurians, assembly GCA_029449295.1. NCBI lineage: Eukaryota > Viridiplantae > Streptophyta > Magnoliopsida > Poales > Poaceae > Zea > Zea luxurians. Next base: position 300,158 of record JAOPSE010000630.1, read on the forward strand.
CAGTATTGTGGAAGAATTTTATACTCTTTCTTATACTGCAAGTTTTGCAAGATCAGTTCTGATGTGTGATTGCATTCTGTAGATGTCAGACAACAGGCGCAGAGGAGGAAGGCGTGCTCAGCAAGAGCAGCCAGCACCGCAAGATGAGGCACCCCAGCAGTAGTTGCCACCACCACCCCCGATGACAATAGAGCAGATGTTCTTGATGCAGTCTCAGGCAGTCCAAGCTATTCGTCAGACTCTGGCCACTATGCAGCAGCAGCATCAGCCCCCACCTCAGCCTCAGATGCCTCAGATGCCTAGAGACAAGCGTGCTGAATTCATGAGAGGTCATCCTACGGTGTTCACTCACTCTACTGACCCCATGGATGCTGAAGATTGGTTGCGTACCATGGAGCGGGAGTTGCACACCGCTCAGTTAGATGACAGAGAGAAAGTGGTGTATGGTCCCTGATATAGCTGAGGTGCCCGATCTTTCGGCGAGTAGAGATAATTCCGATTTGGCGGAAGATGACCCTTGCGATCTGACTACGACGAGCAAGCCCGAGGCGCCAATGCAATCGCTGAACCAACTCCCTGTGGTTACCGACCTTGCTGATGCGAGATCGGCCTGATCACGAAGATCGTTTCCTGTGCGCAATCGAAGAACGAACAAGAAAAAGATGCGAGCAATCTAATCTATTACTCGAGGGTGGAGTTCTGAATACACGAAGACAGCGAAGATTTGCACGTGTTCGAGAGTAGCTAAAGCTAATGTAAAACAAAACTCGAAGAACAAAGGAGGCGCAGCTCCTGTTTAAATAGAGAGGGGGCGCAGCCCCTAGGGGCGGCCAACCCCAGGTTGTCCACTATGGGCCACAGTTGGGCTGGTCGTCTATTCTTCTGGGCCCTCATTCTTTAGTACAATGACAAAGTTAAGATCTCTGGCACGGGCCCGAGTGATTGGCCCAGCTAATGAAGGAAGTGGCGCTTGATGTTGAGGTGCTGCTGGTGTAGTCGTACTCATAGTGATGTCCTCATCATCCTCCCCTTCTTGAAGTGAAGTAGTCCTCGACGGCAACTCCTCATCCTCGGCCATATATGGTTTCAAATCTGCAACATTAAAACTAGTGGAAACACCAAATTTCGCAGGCAGGTCAAGGATATAAACATTATCATTAATCTTTGTTAGCACCTTAAAAGGACCAGCAGCACGAGGCATTAATTTAGAACGGCGCAAAGTAGGAAACCGATCCTTTCTCAAGTGCAACCAAATCATATCACCTGGCTCAAAAGTAACAAGTTTTCTTCCTTTACTACCAGCAACCTGATTTTTTGCATTAGTAGCAGCAATGTTCTGTTTCGTTTGTTCATGTATGGTAATCATTTGTTCAACATGTGCAGCATCATCTATGTGACACTATGAAAATCATTAAATAAAAATAATGCATTTAGTTTATTAATGATATTTATGGTAATTAATTTTCTTTTAAGTGTTTGTTACTTATTTAATTTGGAATAATTTTGGATGCTCATGATTAATTTTGTTCATTGAAAAACATTTCTTGTTAAATAAAAATCCTAGTAAATTAATAATATAATTATTAGTGTAAAAATAAATATTTTATTTATTAATAGTTTTGTTGTGATTACTATAAATTTTAGAGTTATTTTAAAGTGTATCTTAAATTAGAAAAGAGAAATTCGAAAAAAAAAGAAAAAAAAACCCTAACGAATTTGGCCCAAGGCCCATTAAGCCGGTCACACTCCTCTCCTCCCTGACCTAGCCGTCGCCCTGCTCCCCTTGGAGCCAGCCGCCGCCGCCACTCTCCTATACCGCCGTCTCTGCTTCTCTCTCCCTCTCCTCTCCTTTCTCTCCCTCGCTTCTTCTCTCAAGCGCCGCCACCCTCTCTCTCCCTGCCTTCGTTTCTCTTTTCCCTGCCTCCAGCCGAACGCCGCCAGGGAGACGCCAGGATCGCGCCCGAGCAGGCGCCATGACCCCGCCCTGCGCGCGCCCAGCCCGACGCCACCCAGGCCGAGCAGCAACTGAGCCACCCGCACCCGACCCGCCAGGACGCCAGAGCCGCCCTGCAGTGCCCCTGCCGCGACGCCCAGGAGATGCCAACACTGCACGCCATCCGACCAACGTCCGAAGCCGAGCCGTCGACGCCGTCCGTCCCGCGTCCGTTTCCCTTCGTTAATGGTGTTCAATGCGTCCGTTCTTCTCCCGTTACTCTCATCCATGAACCGACGCTCGACCGTCCGTTTCCCCTTCGCTAATGGAGTTTATTGCCGCCATTACCTCCCTCTGATGAACGCCATAAATGGTCGATTGAAGACACCGTCGTGCCACTCCCTCCCCTCGGCGCCCCTCTCTCTCCCTCCCATCATCTATAAAAACCGACACCGAGTTTCTCCCTTCTCCCTCCCAGCTGAGCCCTCTCCCTTTCTCCCACTGCCGAGCACGCTCTCTTCTCGCGCCCTTCTTCCTGGCCGAGACCTTGCCACCGGAGCTCGCCCACAGTGCCTCGCCAGAACTCGTGCCCACCGTGCCAGAGCTCGTCCGCACAGCACCCCGACACCCGCAACAACGCCACGTACTCGCATCGTGCCCTGCTCGCGCTGTGCCTCCTCGCCGTCGTGAAGCTCGTCGCCGGAGTTCGTCCACGCCGCTCGCCGTCGTACCTCGCCATCCGAACGCTCACCGACGACCGTGTCCGTTCTTTGCCCACCAAGACCGCCGTTCATCCCAAGGTTGAAAATAATCCCAACCCGTTAATGTATTTTCTAAATTGTGTTTTGAATTACTTAATTGATGTTATGAATTATTGTTGTAATATTAATGCGATTTGGCGATTCACGCGTATAATTTTTAGAGATGCGATATTTACGGGTAGCCAAAATCGAACCCCACGATAATATTTTTAATATGCGTATAATTTTATAGTTCTAAAAATAAACACGGTCACTATTCACTAACTCGGTGATTTTCATACTAGAATTGTTTACGGATTTGTTTTTGCTTTAGTGTGTGAAGCGACAATCGGTTAGTAATGATATAAGTATAATTTTAGTGATATAAGAAATTGAAATAGGAACTAAGCCATGTATTTTCGGACGAATGAAAAATGTATAGATTTTACTATTCATAATGAATGTATTCATAAGTATAGCACTTAATTACGTAGAATAGTAACATACTCCTTTATGTCATAATAACCATGGATAGGTTATTTTAAGTCCCATATAGTTATTTTACAATTAATTCTTAGTATATTAAGGTTAGAAGAATTATAAATAAACAATTCTTAGTTATGTGTATAAATTCTATTTAGAAAGGAAAGGAGAAAACTGAAACAGTAGAATTTTATAATAATATTAAAATAACTTAATTAGGCACTCGTGCTTTCCTAATAAAGAAATTGATAGTTATGTTGGTAAATATATGTTTCTTATTAAAGAATTAGATAATTTATTTCTAACTTTAAAATGACCCTTTTTAGTAGATATCATGTTTTTGATTTAATAAGGTTCGTTATAGATGTTTAAGAATAGCCGTATTAAATAGAAACTTAAAAGTAATATGTCATATAACTTTTCTAATAATTATATAATGGCTTAATTAAGTGCTCACGTCGTTATAACTAAAACAATAGTTAATAACATACCAATGAATATTCATTTTAAATATCTAGGTCATATGTTTCTAAACTAAATGTAAAGATAAATAATAGAGTAATTATGTCCTCTCATAACCTAGGTAATTAGATTTATATTTGTTTACAACTGGTTATATAGGCTTAATTAAATCATTTAATCAAAATTAGTTCATATTATTTATATATGTGTCACTTAGTTTTTCCTAAAGAATAAACTAAGGAAATTAGTGTTCATGTTCTTTAATAATAATGTTAGCTTGTATATTGTTTTATATAACTTTCTTAATAAAATATAGGACATGTACTTTCTAATAAAAATAAAATATAATTGTTTGTACATTGTCTTTTACATAAAAGTTCATTAAACCATATATCATAACTTTTCATAAATACGTGTTTAATAATAATGATCTCTTCACATAAAACCTATTTAGTTATATCTTAATTTGTCATAAGTGATTGGTTAACAATATTTATAATATGTTTCATAATGCTTCATAAATTAACAATATATTTCATAACGCATTAATCCTAGATATATAACTTATATCTTTTCTAAAAAGGTTAAAAAGGTTTAATATCGTTATAACGTGTTTATCGTGTTATAAACCCTTAATCTAGACGTATCGCGTATGACGTTTTATAAAAGATTAAATTAGTGAACCTAATATTTGTATAGCTTAATTAAGACATTTTAAGCTCATGTCTTGTTTTATAAAGTATAGATCACACATTTTAAAAGAATACCCTCTTATTATAACCATGACTTGCGACGTATTTGAAAAGCGAACGCTCTTTTCGTTAGGCTTTCTTTTAGCTTTACATATGGTGAATGTGGTATGTTATTGAGTGGTGTTTGTTCTTCTTGTTTGTTTATGTGATATTCAGTGGTTGATCTAGTAGTTAAGAATCAAGATCTATTCCTATCCGTGGAAGAGTCTCAAGTTTTCAATAAGCAAGGCAAGTGGACTTCTCCCTCTGCATACTCTGTTTGATCCCAAACAATACATTTAATAAAGTTTATTCTTTTGGATATATATGCATAATTTGACGGGTTACCTATTTAGATAACCTTTCCAACCTTATTCCTTGATCAAACCTGGGAATTATACTTTACCTTAGTAGCTATGCTATTGCTACAACTTTAAATTTATGCAGTCACTCCCACTGATGATATTGATGTTCCAAATGGTAAGTTTACATTATTGTTATTAACCCGATGGTTAAACAAGATTATTGCATATTAATTGGAACATGGAGTGACCACCCGGGAAAACAGTGCTACCATGAGAACTATCATGGCTCTGGTCTTGGCTAAATAACTAGGGAAGTCTTATGTTGGGTGTTGGTCGTGGTCGACCGGAACAAGGGCATCTGGCAAGCTCTTATAGTTCCGGCTCAGGCAGATTGGATACGGGCATAGTTCCCAAAGCTTTACCCTGTAGTCTGGACTATAAGTTGGTTACGGTAGGTGTGCCTTATGCAGTTTGATCATTTCCAGCATCTGCGTAATGAGGACTCTAGGGAGAAGCCTCGTAGTGAGACCCTGGCCATTCACCTCGGAAGTGAATACGGGTCTAGCTAACCCAGGCATAAAGGGAATCGCGACTCGTGGGTAAAGATGCGCCACCTCTGCAGAGTGTAAAACTGATATATCAGCCGTGCTCACGGTTATGAGCAGCCTGGACTCCTCACATGATAATTGAACTTGAAGATGGAAATAAATCGAGATCCGATGATCTACCAATGGTTTGCTTAAGTGGTTTCGCTTAAGTGTTTTTGAAATACTCTTGTACCTTTGTTTAATGGGAATACTTGGGATTCACACTTATTAGTAAGACAGGTGTTGTTAATAAAATGTTGACCAACTAAAATGCTTACTGCTCAACCTCAGCCTCACCTTGTTGGACTTGCATTAGTTTTTCCCCCACTTGCTGAGCCCCGACCATAAGTGAGCTCACCCTTGCTTAATTTTGATCAGAAGTTGCAGATGAAGATATGATGCTGAACTCCATGGATGCTAGTCTAGTGATACCCCCGGTCATCTTCCTGTGGATGGATGTCCATGTTCGCTGTACTTTGATGAATAAAGGTTAAGACATTATGTCTGTTTGAAGTGTAATATGTTAATAAAGTCGTTATTTACGCTTTTATGCATTGTTCTTTTGATATATTACACTTGTGACGTCAACATATGTGTGGAAATAGATCCTGGCACACATATGCTATGCACCCGGCTCTGTCCTTGGAAACGGGTGTGACAGAAGTGGTATCAAAGCAATGTGACCGTAGGTCGCTAGATTAGTTAGAAATGGAAAGCCCAATCAGTCGTTCAAAACTGGACTTATTTGTCTCAATAAAAACTTACTTTATATCAAAACTCGTCTCTTTTATTTTCAACCCTTCTTGTCTGATTCTTCGTCTATCAGAAGGCTCTCCTCAGAAGCATTGCAAGATGATCAAGCTAGGATTGCGGAACTTGAAGCGAAGTTTGCTAGAAGAAACCTTTTCGAAGCTATCAACGATGCCATATTCTCTGTCTTATCCCCACTCTGCAAGAAGTTTTGTTATGGATCCCCTGGGTCTATTATTTTACTTCTTGGCTAAGGTGATAGGATTGTTCTTTAGTATTAAGATTTTCGACTAGATCGGTAATGGCGATATTATATTATATTATATTATATTATAAGTGGTTTTCTAATCCCTAATATTGTTATATAACCCTCGACTTCTTATACTTTTGTTTCCTTGCCATTGTATTGCCATCCTTAGGCAATATCTACCCTGATATATTAAACTTTTGCCTCTCTACTTTTCCCCTTGATAATGTTTTCTCCCTATTGAATTCTTATACTTTTGTTCTCTTGCCATTGTATTGTCATCCTTGGACAATATCTACCTCGAGATATTGAATCCTTTGTCTCTCTACTTTTCTCTTTGATATTGCCTTTGTATTTCGTATCCTAAAAAAAAAAAAAAACTGTCTCATATCCTTGGTTATACAATTTATCCTCGCTTCACCAGTTCCTGGTTATCCTATTTCACTATTGGCCACCAACAAATATGTCATGTCTAAATCCTTGATAATTCGTACCCAACTCCTTGATGTTATATTATCTTTCTTATTCCAAACCTTGTCTCACCATTGTTTTGGTTGAATGAGTAGAATCGGATTGTGTTGTGCTGGTATGCTTGAGTTCATTGTCCTTTGTGTTCATGTTTGATTTGCTTCTTTGAAATGATTGTTGGTGTATTGTGTGACTTTTGTCCACAAAGACATCAGTTAGCTAGGTAAAACCTTAGATAGATGGGTTTTCTCTGCTCTCTATAATCTGTCTTTGCTCAACCCTCTCGTCCCTTCCATTCTTTCATACCCATACAGATGTCAGACCTTGGAATGTCAACTGCAAGTGATGTCACTAAATGCAAAGAATGTGGTGTGTTGGCAAGTCAAAACAACACTATGAATAAAACAGCTGATGAACAGACAATCAAGACCCAAAATGATGCACAACCAAACCAACAGACAAGTAACCTTGGAACATGTTGTTGTTGTGAGTACTATGGAATTCCTTGTCGCCAGATCGGTACAAATGAAAGTGAAACTACAAAACAGAAGAACCGGATTTTATTTTCTGGCATAAATAGACAAATGTCCCCCCAAGAACATCTAATAGCAGATGCACTGTCAGACGATGAATTGTCAGGTATTCCAAAAAGGAAACATCACAAGGATGCCCAGCTCCAAGAAGAAACACAGGAGTGTTACATTGATGGATGGACTATTACCTGCACACAGCTTCAGCCTCGTCGTCGCATCAGGTCCAAGAAACAAAAAGAGAAACATGGAAAAAGTCAAGAAATAACTTCAAGAAAAGCTTGCTATCAATGTGGACGTGAAGGTCATTACTTCCGTAATTGTCCAGAAAAGAGTTCACTACAGATCACCTCCGAGATGAAGCTATCTCAGTCTTCAGACATGGAATATGAACAGAAATGCACAGAAATTTCTGCCAACAACGTAAAGACAACTCCACCATGTAACTTATCAAGTCGTGCTTGCTTTGGCTGTGGTGATACCGGCCATCTTGTTAATGGTTGCCCTAAGAAAGATGTGGAGATCAATAAGGTCCAAAAGAAAAGACAACACCCTCAAACCCATGCATCAACAAAGAATAAACAACGGAAAGAGACCACAGGAAGGATAAGTTATGCAATGACAGGAACTATTCCATATGATAATGCAGTGATTTTTGGAACACTAGTCATTCACAAAACCATCGCCACTGTGTTGTATGATCCTCGTACAACACATTCTCTTATCAGTGCCCAGTTTGCAACAAAGTATGGTATCTTTAAGTGTCCCTTAAGATCAAGAAAGACCATCAGTACACCTGAAGGAAAAATGTTAGTAAACTACATATGTCCAAAAGTAAGTGTTAAAATCAATGGTATAGATTTTTCAGCTGATCTCCTAGTGATAGAATCAATGGGAAAGGATGTGATTCTTGGAAGGAATTGGTTACAAAGAACTAAAGCGGTAGTCCAACATACTGAGAGAACCATATGTTTGGAAACTCCATCTGGAGAGACAATAGTAGTTGAAGACAATCGACCTCCAGCTCTGAAGATTGGTACATCTATCAAGGAAGAATAATATATCATTTAGCTAGAAGGAGTATGTTTCACGAAGAAAAAAAAATATGTCAAAGTGTTGCCCTTTCAAGATTTGTAATTGTGCTAAGTGATATATGAATAAATTTGGAGAATCTCTCGCACTTATTGTGTTTTGCCTGTTTATAAAGAAAATAAAGTATGGTGTCATCTGCTATATGCAAACAATGTGATGCTCTATTCTAGTTGCCCTAAAGTCCCGCTCAAGTTTTTCTATCAAATTGTGCTCGAAGAAATACTGTTGGATCAGAAAGATGATTTGGATATCATGCTCTGTAATTTATAAGGTTCAAAAGATCTTTGTTAAGGAATATAACACCTGTAAATTCTTGAAGTATGATGAAGCTAGGCGGAAATCTGAAACCATCCTTGTTCCTTGACTAATCTTATATTGGAAATCAAAATGTTGCCCTTTATCTTCATATCGTACAAGCCTCTTATGTAATCTTGTCTCACTATCTCTTTTACCCTCTGACTAGATGATGAATCCCAATGGAAATGAAGTAAATGATGTCAACGACAATATTCCTACCTTAACAACTATGAACGAGAAAAATGAGTCACAGAGGTATTCGATGAATGGAATGAAGAACAACAAAAGGAATAGAAGAATGTTTGGATACATGATTAGTCCACCTCAAGCGAAAGCCACGAAACACACGGATACCCAAACAGAAGAATCAAGTCAGGCTCAGCTACATGAGATACAGACACCCAATCAACCCTCACCCCCTGTTGGTCAAGCAAAGTTGACTCGCAAAGAACTCAAAGCAAGAGGTGCTTGCTATTACTGTAAAAACAAAGGACATCTTATTCGTGAATGCCCCAAGAAGCGTCTAGATCGACAAGAGAAGAAAGCTGCCAAGCATGACCTAAGCAATAATTCAGAAGACCCACCATTTTATAAGCATGATGATGAAGGTCGCTTGATTAGTATACATTTCGGAGCAGAGAAGTAAGGAAGTTCCTTAAGTTTGGAGGAGTTCAATGAGAACTAAGAACCTACAAATAAACCATGTATCACTTTTGTTTTCTTGCTAGCCTTTCTTAATCTCGAGGACGAGATTCTTTTTAAGAGGGGTAGATTTGTGACACTATGAAAATCATTAAATAAAAATAATGCATTTAGTTTATTAATGATATTTATGGTAATTAATTTTCTTTTAAGTGTTTGTTACTTATTTAATTTGGAATAATTTTGGATGCTCATGATTAATTTTGTTCATTGAAAAACATTTCTTGTTAAATAAAAATCCTAGTAAATTAATAATATAATTATTAGTGTAAAAATAAATATTTTATTTATTAATAGTTTTGTTGTGATTACTATAAATTTTAGAGTTATTTTAAAGTGTATCTTAAATTAGAAAAGAGAAATTCGAAAAAAAAAAGAAAAAAAAAAACCCTAACGAATTTGGCCCAAGGCCCATTAAGCCGGTCACACTCCTCTCCTCCCTGACCTAGCCGTCGCCCTGCTCCCCTTGGAGCCAGCCGCCGCCGCCACTCTCCTATACCGCCGTCTCTGCTTCTCTCTCCCTCTCCTCTCCTTTCTCTCCCTCGCTTCTTCTCTCAAGCGCCGCCACCCTCTCTCTCCCTGCCTTCGTTTCTCTTTTCCCTGCCTCCAGCCGAACGCCGCCAGGGAGACGCCAGGATCGCGCCCGAGCAGGCGCCATGACCCCGCCCTGCGCGCGCCCAGCCCGACGCCACCCAGGCCGAGCAGCAACTGAGCCACCCGCACCCGACCCGCCAGGACGCCAGAGCCGCCCTGCAGTGCCCCTGCCGCGACGCCCAGGAGATGCCAACACTGCACGCCATCCGACCAACGTCCGAAGCCGAGCCGTCGACGCCATCCGTCCCGCGTCCGTTTCCCTTCGTTAATGGTGTTCAATGCGTCCGTTCTTCTCCCGTTACTCTCATCCATGAACCGACGCTCGACCGTCCGTTTCCCCTTCGCTAATGGAGTTTATTGCCGCCATTACCTCCCTCTGATGAACGCCATAAATGGTCGATTGAAGACACCGTCGTGCCACTCCCTCCCCTCGGCGCCCCTCTCTCTCCCTCCCATCATCTATAAAAACCGACACCGAGTTTCTCCCTTCTCCCTCCCAGCTGAGCCCTCTCCCTTTCTCCCACTGCCGAGCACGCTCTCTTCTCGCGCCCTTCTTCCTGGCCGAGACCTTGCCACCGGAGCTCGCCCACAGTGCCTCGCCAGAACTCGTGCCCACCGTGCCAGAGCTCGTCCGCACAGCACCCCGACACCCGCAACAACGCCACGTACTCGCATCGTGCCCTGCTCGCGCTGTGCCTCCTCGCCGTCGTGAAGCTCGTCGCCGGAGTTCGTCCACGCCGCTCGCCGTCGTACCTCGCCATCCGAACGCTCACCGACGACCGTGTCCGTTCTTTGCCCACCAAGACCGCCGTTCATCCCAAGGTTGAAAATAATCCCAACCCGTTAATGTATTTTCTAAATTGTGTTTTGAATTACTTAATTGATGTTATGAATTATTGTTGTAATATTAATGCGATTTGGCGATTCACGCGTATAATTTTTAGAGATGCGATATTTACGGGTAGCCAAAATCGAACCCCACGATAATATTTTTAATATGCGTATAATTTTATAGTTCTAAAAATAAACACGGTCACTATTCACTAACTCGGTGATTTTCATACTAGAATTGTTTACGGATTTGTTTTTGCTTTAGTGTGTGAAGCGACAATCGGTTAGTAATGATATAAGTATAATTTTAGTGATATAAGAAATTGAAATAGGAACTAAGCCATGTATTTTCGGACGAATGAAAAATGTATAGATTTTACTATTCATAATGAATGTATTCATAAGTATAGCACTTAATTACGTAGAATAGTAACATACTCCTTTATGTCATAATAACCATGGATAGGTTATTTTAAGTCCCATATAGTTATTTTACAATTAATTCTTAGTATATTAAGGTTAGAAGAATTATAAATAAACAATTCTTAGTTATGTGTATAAATTCTATTTAGAAAGGAAAGGAGAAAACTGAAACAGTAGAATTTTATAATAATATTAAAATAACTTAATTAGGCACTCGTGCTTTCCTAATAAAGAAATTGATAGTTATGTTGGTAAATATATGTTTCTTATTAAAGAATTAGATAATTTATTTCTAACTTTAAAATGACCCTTTTTAGTAGATATCATGTTTTTGATTTAATAAGGTTCGTTATAGATGTTTAAGAATAGCCGTATTAAATAGAAACTTAAAAGTAATATGTCATATAACTTTTCTAATAATTATATAATGGCTTAATTAAGTGCTCACGTCGTTATAACTAAAACAATAGTTAATAACATACCAATGAATATTCATTTTAAATATCTAGGTCATATGTTTCTAAACTAAATGTAAAGATAAATAATAGAGTAATTATGTCCTCTCATAACCTAGGTAATTAGATTTATATTTGTTTACAACTGGTTATATAGGCTTAATTAAATCATTTAATCAAAATTAGTTCATATTATTTATATATGTGTCACTTAGTTTTTCCTAAAGAATAAACTAAGGAAATTAGTGTTCATGTTCTTTAATAATAATGTTAGCTTGTATATTGTTTTATATAACTTTCTTAATAAAATATAGGACATGTACTTTCTAATAAAAATAAAATATAATTGTTTGTACATTGTCTTTTACATAAAAGTTCATTAAACCATATATCATAACTTTTCATAAATACGTGTTTAATAATAATGATCTCTTCACATAAAACCTATTTAGTTATATCTTAATTTGTCATAAGTGATTGGTTAACAATATTTATAATATGTTTCATAATGCTTCATAAATTAACAATATATTTCATAACGCATTAATCCTAGATATATAACTTATATCTTTTCTAAAAAGGTTAAAAAGGTTTAATATCGTTATAACGTGTTTATCGTGTTATAAACCCTTAATCTAGACGTATCGCGTATGACGTTTTATAAAAGATTAAATTAGTGAACCTAATATTTGTATAGCTTAATTAAGACATTTTAAGCTCATGTCTTGTTTTATAAAGTATAGATCACACATTTTAAAAGAATACCCTCTTATTATAACCATGACTTGCGACGTATTTGAAAAGCGAACGCTCTTTTCGTTAGGCTTTCTTTTAGCTTTACATATGGTGAATGTGGTATGTTATTGAGTGGTGTTTGTTCTTCTTGTTTGTTTATGTGATATTCAGTGGTTGATCTAGTAGTTAAGAATCAAGATCTATTCCTATCCGTGGAAGAGTCTCAAGTTTTCAATAAGCAAGGCAAGTGGACTTCTCCCTCTGCATACTCTGTTTGATCCCAAACAATACATTTAATAAAGTTTATTCTTTTGGATATATATGCATAATTTGACGGGTTACCTATTTAGATAACCTTTCCAACCTTATTCCTTGATCAAACCTGGGAATTATACTTTACCTTAGTAGCTATGCTATTGCTACAACTTTAAATTTATGCAGTCACTCCCACTGATGATATTGATGTTCCAAATGGTAAGTTTACATTATTGTTATTAACCCGATGGTTAAACAAGATTATTGCATATTAATTGGAACATGGAGTGACCACCCGGGAAAACAGTGCTACCATGAGAACTATCATGGCTCTGGTCTTGGCTAAATAACTAGGGAAGTCTTATGTTGGGTGTTGGTCGTGGTCGACCGGAACAAGGGCATCTGGCAAGCTCTTATAGTTCCGGCTCAGGCAGATTGGATACGGGCATAGTTCCCAAAGCTTTACCCTGTAGTCTGGACTATAAGTTGGTTACGGTAGGTGTGCCTTATGCAGTTTGATCATTTCCAGCATCTGCGTAATGAGGACTCTAGGGAGAAGCCTCGTAGTGAGACCCTGGCCATTCACCTCGGAAGTGAATACGGGTCTAGCTAACCCAGGCATAAAGGGAATCGCGACTCGTGGGTAAAGATGCGCCACCTCTGCAGAGTGTAAAACTGATATATCAGCCGTGCTCACGGTTATGAGCAGCCTGGACTCCTCACATGATAATTGAACTTGAAGATGGAAATAAATCGAGATCCGATGATCTACCAATGGTTTGCTTAAGTGGTTTCGCTTAAGTGTTTTTGAAATACTCTTGTACCTTTGTTTAATGGGAATACTTGGGATTCACACTTATTAGTAAGACAGGTGTTGTTAATAAAATGTTGACCAACTAAAATGCTTACTGCTCAACCTCAGCCTCACCTTGTTGGACTTGCATTAGTTTTTCCCCCACTTGCTGAGCCCCGACCATAAGTGAGCTCACCCTTGCTTAATTTTGATCAGAAGTTGCAGATGAAGATATGATGCTGAACTCCATGGATGCTAGTCTAGTGATACCCCCGGTCATCTTCCTGTGGATGGATGTCCATGTTCGCTGTACTTTGATGAATAAAGGTTAAGACATTATGTCTGTTTGAAGTGTAATATGTTAATAAAGTCGTTATTTACGCTTTTATGCATTGTTCTTTTGATATATTACACTTGTGACGTCAACATATGTGTGGAAATAGATCCTGGCACACATATGCTATGCACCCGGCTCTGTCCTTGGAAACGGGTGTGACAATCTACATGTGGGGCGTTCGTAGCATTAAGTGAAATCAAATCAATAGGAGCCCTAGGGATGTAACCATAAACAATCTCGAAAGGGCACATCTTTGTAGAAGAATGCGTGGCATGATTGTAAGCAAATTCAACATGAGGCAAACAATCCTCCCAACGTCTCAAATTCTTGTCTAAAACAGCCCTAAGCATGGTAGATAAAGTTCTATTTACTACCTCAGTTTGTCCATCAGTCTAAGGGTGACAAGTAGTGCTAAACAACAATTTAGTTCCCAATTTATTCCAAAGAGATCTCCAAAAATGGCTTAGAAACTTAGCATCGCGATCAGAGACTATTGTTTTTGGAATACCATGTAAACGAATAATTTCTCTAAAGAACAATTCAGCAACAATGCTAGCATCATCAGTTTTATGAAAAGGTATAAAGTGAGCCATTTTAGAGAATCTATCAACAACCACAAAAATACTATCCCTCCCCTTCTTAGTTCTAGGCAAGCCCAAAACAAAGTCCATAGAAATATCAAGCCAAGGAGGATAAGGGACAGGCAAAGGCATATACAAACCATGGTTGTTCAACCGTGACTTAGCTTTCTGACAAGTAGTGCAGCGTGCAACAAGGCGCTCAACATCAGCGCGCATCCGAGGCCAAAAGAAGTGGGCAGCCAACACCTCATGCATCTTGTAGACGCCAAAATGCCCCATGAGACCGCCTCCATGCGCTTCCTGTAACAACAAAAGACGAACCGAGCTAGCTGGAACACACAGCTTGTTAGCGCGAAACAGGAACCCATCCTGTATGTGAAATTTGCCCCATGGTATCCCATTAATACAATGGCCGCAAGCATCTTTAAAATCAGCATCGTCAACATATTGATCCTTCACAATGTCCAAACCAAAGATTTTAAAATCTAATTGTGACAGCATGGTATAGCGACGAGACAAAGCATCAGCAATAACATTGTCCTTCCCGTTCTTGTGTTTAATAATGTAAGGAAAGGACTCAATGAATTCGACCCATTTAGCATGACGACGGTTCAGATTTGTTTGGGTACGAATATGTTTTAAAGCCTCATGATCAGAATGAATTATGAACTCACGATGCCAAAGATAGTGCTGCCATGTATGCAAAGTGCGCACTAAAGCGTAAAGCTCCTTATCATAAGTAGAATATTTCAGACTAGCACCGCTTAATTTTTCACTAAAATAAGCAACTGGTTTTCCTTCTTGTAACAAAACAGCACCTAGCCCAATACCGCTAGCATCGCATTCAAGCTCAAAAACTTTATTAAAATCAGGCAATTGCAAGAGGGGAGCTTGGGTTAACTTATCTTTCAAAGTGCTGAACGCTACCTCCTGCGAATCACTCCAAGCAAACGGCACATCTTTCTTTGTAAGCTCATGTAGAGGCGCTGCAATGGAGCTAAAATCACGAACAAATCTGCGGTAGAAACCTGCAAGTCCAAGAAAGCTCCAAATTTGTGTGACCGTCGTCGGTGTAGGCCACTCCAGAATGGCAGCAATCTTGCTGCTATCCACCTCAATGCCCTGCGGAGTAACCACATAACCAAGAAACGAGACACGTTACGTGCAAAATGTGCACTTTTCCATGTTACCAAACAAGCGAGCAGCACGCAAAGCATCAAAAACAGCACACAAATGTTCTAAATGCTCCTCTATAGACTTACTGTAAATAAGGATATCATCGAAATAAACAACAACAAACAAACCTATGAAGGCCCGTAGAACTTCGTTCATTAAACGCATAAAGGTGCTGGAAGCATTAGTCAATCCAAATGGCATAACCAACCATTCATATAAACCAAATTTCGTTTTAAAAGCCGTTTCCATTCATCATCGAGTTTCATTCTAATCTGATGGTAACCGCTATGCAAATCAACCTTAGAGAAAATAACGGCACCACTAAGCTCATCTAACATATCATCAAGGCGTGGAATAGGATATCGATAACGAATTGTGATGTTATTAATAGCACGACAATCTACACACATACGCCATGGCCCATCTTTCTTTGGAACGAGTAAAACAGGAACCGAGCAAGGGCTAAGAGACTCACGAATGTAACCTTTATCAAGTAGCGTCTGCACCTGGCGCTGGATCTCCTTCGTCTCATCTGGATTTGTACAGTACGGGGCACAGTTCAGAAGAGAAGCGCCGGGGATGAGATCGATCTGATGCTCAATGCCACGGAGGGGAGGAAGACCCGGTGGTATGTCCGTAGGAAAAACATCAGCATACTCCTGCAAAAGGTTAACAACAGCAGGGGGTATATCCAAAGACGGTGCATCATCAAGCGAAACAAACATGCGCGAGCATACAAGTGCATAACAGGGCATATGAGCTTCATGGAGATCATCAAAATCAGCACAAGTAGCAAGTAAAACAGGAGAGTGCAACTTGATTTCAGATTTAATAGGTGCGGCTGATGTCGATTTGACTTGTTGTGCAGTTTTAGCAGCCCTAGTAAGGTCATCTTTCAAAATTTGGTCAAGGGTCATTGGATGTATAATTATTTTCTGGCCTTTAAACATGAAAGAATAATGATTTGAACGACCATGATGTAAACTATCAGTATCATATTGCCAAGGTCGACCCAATAACAAAGAGCATGCTTCCATAGGAATAACATCGCAATCAGCATAATCAGAATAAGAACCCAGCAAAAAGGGGACACGTACCGAACGTGTTACCTTTGTTTTACCACTATCATTAAGCCATTGAATGTGATACGGATGTGGGTGTGTGCGAGTGGGCAAGGATAATTTCTCTACCAACGCTGTACTTGCCAAATTGTTGCAGCTGCCACTATCGATGATGATGCGAATCGACCGTTCGTGCACAACGCCCTTGGTATGGAATAGAGTGTGTCGCTGATTTTTTTGGCCTGGGCAACCTGTGTGCTGAGAACACGCTGCACAACAAGACTCTCATACCTATCGGCGTCGATGGGATCAACGTGGACTTCCTCATTTTCTGCATGGTTAGTTGCAATCATAGCATGACTACTTTCCTCAGAATCACTGGCTGAAGAGTACTCACCATTGTCACGTATAAGCAAGGTACGCTTGTTTGGGCAGTCCCGAATCATGTGCCCAAACCCTCTGCAACGATGGCACTGAATATCCCGTGTACGTCCTGTGGAAGAAGCAGCGCCTTTGGCAGGGGGCGCCGCTGGCTTGGTCGTCCCTGTGCGCGGTGTAGTGCTAGGCGTAGAAGGTGCAGGGCTGGAAGGAGTTGAGCTGTGTGTCGGACCCTGGCCTGCAAAAGAGTTAGTATATGTCTTTGATCGCTGTCCCTACACTTCACGTTCAGCTTTGCAAGCATATTCAAACAATGTGGTTATATCAAAATAATCCTTATAATCAATTATATCCTGAATTTCCCTGTTCAAACCACCACGAAAACGCGCCATAGCAGCGTCATCCAACTCAACCAAACCACAACGAAGCATACCCTTTTGTAACTCCTAGTAATATTCGTCAACAGATTGTGAACCTTGTTGAAAACGCTGCATTTTGTTAAGCAAATCACGAGCATAATAGGAAGGAACAAATCTGTGGCGCATGGCAGTTTTTAATTGGGTCCAAGTAGTGACACTGTTAATGGGAAGTTTTTGTTTATACTCACGCCACCAAATTAAAGCAAAATCAGTAAATCCACTAATGGCAGCCTTCACTTGGCTATTAGCTGGAATATCATGGCATGAAAATTTCTGTTCTACCTCTAATTCCCAATCAAGATATGCAGCAGGATCATATTTACCATTAAAAGATGGAATTTTAAATTTAATCTTAGAAAATAAGTCATTAGAGGAATGACGAACCACACGGCGTGCATGACCACGGCGATCTCCATCGTCCAGCTCAGTGTCACCGCCGTATTCCTGCTCCATCTTTGTGGTCAACGCATCAAGGCATGCCAGGATGGTGTCGAGTGTGATGCGAGTCGCCGTTTGAGCAAGGTAAAGCTGGTTGAAACGCTCGGTCATCGAAGTGACCGTTGAATCAAGCCGTTCATGCATCGTCCTAATGTCAGCAGCAAGTCCATCAACTTGTCCCCTTACTTCTAGCAACTGGGCATCCACCGTGTCGTGTGCTCCTGCCATAGTTAACGCAAACACCGAAACACCAAAAGAAGAGAAAAAAAACCAACGACAAAAACAGGGGTGTACTGCTCACAAGGCGCTCACACTAGTGCTGTTATCAAGTTCTTATCCATTCTTACCAAGCCACAGTGGTGAACTGCAACCAACAGGTGGAACCGGTGAAAGATTGGATGAGCGATTGCCTGGAGAAACAGAAACCTTCTCGTCGTAGAAATATGTGTAGTTTTGGGTAGGCTGCACTCAAGTCAAGGATTAGCACGATCAAACAATAATGCAAAGTTGAATTATAGTGCAAAACATGAAACTATATTGCTGGCCACAAGTGCAAAGGACGGATGGAACTAGCAGAATGGCAGTACCGTAAATATTGTACTAGCGATGCCAAAAAGGCACTAGTAGGAATCACAGGTAATTTTTCTTTTTTGTACGATTTTTTTGATATTTTTCTCAGCATAAGAAGCAACAAAATAGGAGCTACACAAAGTTTCACCTAAAACAGAGTTCAGATGTGGTCTACAGAAAATCAGGAAGGTCTCTAAAAAGCGTGCGAGAACTTTGACGAATTTTTTTCTTTATTTTCCTGAATTTTTTTGACAATTTTGGCGAACCCCAAACAGACCGTAGGTGAGTTTGGCCGGCCTCAGAATAGTGTCAACAAGCTGCTGTAAAAATTTCAGATTTTTTGGACAACCGAGCGAAAAGTTATGCCCGGTTTAAGGAAGGTACCTCAAGTTATGGTTAAAACGACCGAGATGAGACAACCGCTTTGTTTCCTTTCCCTATTTTTTTGTTTGTTCTCTGGTTCTATCCTTTCTCTTTCTTTTTCTTTTTTTTCTTTTCTTTTTTTTTGTTTTTTTTACGTAACCGAAGGAGAAAAACAAGGAAGCGGCGTTGACTCGGTTTGTGGCGTTGACTCGGTTTGATGTAACCGAAGGAGAGAAACAAGGAAGATGGTTGCAGCACGCTAGGGTTTGATGTAACCGAAGGAGAAAAACAAGGAAGATGGCTGCGGCGCGCTAGGGTTTGATGTAACCGAAGGAGAAAAACAAGGGAGAAGAAGGATGGTGAGAAAAAAACACAATGCGACCAGCAACAAATGACGTGAAAGCACACAAATTCAACAATGCAGATTATTGAAAGAAGGTGCGAGGCTCAAAAGGGTGCGGGTATAAGGTCTAACCTGAATTTTTATGTGGTTTTGTGGACTGTAGGAGAAAAAAACACTCGATAAACGCACCGATCAACCTGGAAATCTGATACCAATTGATATAGCTGAGGTGCCCTATCTTTCGGCGAGTAGAGATAATTCCGATTTGGCGGAAGATGACCCTTGCGATCCGACTACGACGAGCAAGCCCGAGGCGCCAATGCAATCACTGAACCAACTCCCAGTGGTTACCAACCTTGTTGATGCGAGATCGGCCTGATCACGAAGATCGTTTCCTGTGCGCAATCGAAGAACGAACAAGAAAAAGATGCGAGCAATCTAATCTATTACTCGAGGGTGGAGTTCTGAATACACGAAGACAGCGCAGATTTGCACGTGTTCGAGAGTAGCTAAAGCTAATGTAAAACAAAACTCCAAGAACAAAGGAGGCACAGCTCCTGTTTAAATAGAGAGGGGGCGCAGCCCCTAGGGTTGGCCAACCCTAGGTCGTCCACTATGGGCCGCAGTTGGGCTGGTCGTCTATTCTTCTGGGCCCTCATTCTTTAGTACAATGACGAAGTTAAGATCTCTGGCACGGGCCCGAGTGATTGGCCCAGCTAATGAAGGAAGTGGCGCTTGATGTTGAGGTGCTGCTGGTGTAGTCGTACTCATAGTGATGTCCTCATCAGTCCCCGTCTGTTGAGGGGAGCAGCCCAATCTTGGTGGGAATCCTACCTCGCCACCCACGCCAACCCCGACCCCATCACCTAGAAGGAATTCAGAGATAATTTTTGTTACTATCATGTTCCAGCAGGTCTGATTACAATGAAGAAAGAGGAATTTCTGGCACTCAAGCAAGGGCCCATGTCCGTCAGTGAGTACTGAGACAGGTTTCTGTAGCTGCCCCACTATGCTCCTGAAGATGTCAACACAGACGCCAAAAGGCATTATTGTTTCTTGAGAGGCTTAGTCGATCCCCTGCACTATCAACTGATGAATCATATCTTCCCCACATTCCAGCACCTGATTGACAGAACAATCATGACAGAGAAGAAGCGCAAGGAGATAGAGGATCGCAAGCGCAAGATTGGTGGGCCTCAGCCTGGAGGCAGCAATCGCCCCCGTTTCTCGGGCAACCCTCCGCAGCAGTTCAAGCAGAATCAGCGCCCGCCTCAGCAGCATTTTTAGAGGTAGTACCCCCAGCACTAGCAGCAGAATCGCCAGAACAGTCAGTCAGGAGGAAGTCAGTTCCAGAGGCAGAATCAGCAGGCACCTCGCCTCCCCACCCCAGCAATCAACCAGAGCAGTCATGCAGCCCCAGTGCAAGGCGGAGGCAGTGCATGTTTCCACTATGGAGAGCAAGGCCATTAGGTGATGCATTGTCTAAAGAAGGCAGCCCAACAGCAGTCAGGCCCTAGTGCCCCAGCGAAGCAGAATGTGTCTCAGCCAGGAGCAGGCAACCGCGTCCAGACACAATACAACCCTAGGAGACTGAACGATTTGGAGGCTGAAGCAGTTCAGGAAACACCAGGCATGATAGTAGGTATGTTTCCAGTCAATTCCCATATTGCAAAAGTGTTATTTGATACTGGAGCAACACATTCATTTATTACTGCATCATGGGTAGAAGCACATAATCTTCCAATAACTGCCATGTAAACACCCATTCAAATTGATTCAGCCGGTGGTAAAGTTCGAGCCAATAGTGTTTGCTTGAATGTAAGTGTGGAAATATGGGGGATAGAGTTTCCCGCTAACCTCATAGTAATGGGTACTCAAGGAATAGATGTCATCCTAGGGATGAATTGGCTAGATAAGTACCAAACAGTTATCAGCTGTGACAAGAAAGAGAGAGCTGAGTTTTGAAGTCGAAGATTTTGTCTATCTGAAGGTATCACCTATCTAAGGAGTCAGAAGATTCAGAGCCAAAGGCAAGCTGGCACCACGGTATGTTGGTCCGTATCAGATTCTCGCAAAGCGTGGAGAAGTGGCCTATCAGCTCAGTCTGCCAGAATATTTGTCAGCGGTGCATGATGTCTTTCATGTGTCTCAGTTGAATAAGTGTCTGCGTGTGCCAGAAGAGCAGTTGCCAGTGGAAGGTCTAGAAGTCCAAGAAGACTTGACCTACATATAGAAGCCAACGCAGATTCTTGAGACTGCAGACAGGGTCACCCGGAGGAACACTATCAGAATGTGCAAAGTCAGATGGGGTCACCACTCTGAGGAAGAAGCAACCTGGGAGCGTGAAGATGATCTAATGGCCAAGTATCCCGAACTCTTTGCTGGCCAACCATGAATCTCGAGGGCGAGATTCTTTTAAGGGGGATAGGTTTGTAACGCCCTGAATTCGGGGGGTAGAATTTTTCTTCTTCGATACTCACCAAATCAGGTGTTACTCTCTTTTCTCTTCCTGTTTTGCTACTTCTTCCCATTTTCAAAGCAGTATAATGACTGATGTCCGTCTCGTGTGTAAACAAAAAACCTAAGTTGACATGGGTGTTGCATCATGCCGAAGCATATTTATTTTGTCTAATGTTGTGTTTAATCGCGCATCCGTCTCGCCTCGTTTCGGATTTCGATTCACAATTGGATTCCAATCAGTGGTCGCGTGTCTTATGGGCTCCCGTCCCCGCCCAGCCTAGCCCGGCCCGGCCCTGGCCGGGCGCCCCTGGCGCCCCCACCCTCCCCATGTGCGCCCCCTCCCTCTCTCTATCTCATTTTTTTCCCACGCAACAACCTCCTCCCACCTCTCTCCCACCCATCTCCCACCTCTCTTCCACCTCCTTTGCCCTAGGTGTGATCCGGTGGATGGTTGCCGTGATCGTCGATCCTCGAGGTGAGCTCCCACCTCCCTCTCTCTTCCCCTCCCCTCTCCCTTCTCCTCCTTCCCCGCGCGCCCCTGTTGGCCCTTGGCCGCGTCCTGGCTGCGCCCCTGGCCGCGCCCTGGCTGCGCCGCAGCCGCGCCCTAGGCTGCGTGCCCCAGCCGCGCCCTGGCTGCGCTCCAGCCGTGCCCTTGGCCGCACGCCCCGGCCGCGTGCCCTAGCCGCGCACATAGCCCTAGTATATAATGTTTAAAATTTAGTTTGAATAGTTGTAGTTTTAATTTAATTTAATGTGCTGCGTCGCACGCTTCGTTGCACGATGATCTAGTTTAATTTTAGATTATTTAGTGTGCTTCGTCGCACGCTTCGTCGCGCGACGATTCATTTTATTTTCAGATTATCTAATAGGTTGCGTCGATGATTCATTTTCAGATTTTTTTTAATTTTAGATTTATTAGTGTGCTGCGTCGCGCGCTTCGTCGCGCGACAGTTCGTCTTAAATTCAGATTATTTAAGGTGTGGCGTCGCGCGTCTAGTCGCGCGATGTTTCGTTTTAAATTCAGTTTAAGTGACGTATGCTGTCGTACGCTTTATCGCGCGATGTTTGACGTTATTTTCATAATTAATTCAAGTGTTTTGTTGCACGCTTCATCGTGCGATGATTCATTTTATTTCAGTTCATTCTAAGTGTTATATCACACGCTTCGCCGCACGACGACTCATTTTATTTTCGGTTTAGTTCGCGTGTGTCGTCGTGCGTTTTGCCACGCGATAATCCTTTTAAATTTACTTCGAATTGTTTATAATAATTAAACATGTAGCGTAACTTTATTCTATTCATAGTTTGATTATCAAATTAATAGGATTATGTTTAGACAAGTACTTTAATCTTTAATCGCTTAACATGATCGCCCTTCGACCGTAGTCTCGACCGTTGCTTTCTCTTTGTCGCTTAGTCGTAGGTGCGAGCCCTACGCCGAGCGTTTGCTTATTTATTGTATTTTACTATCTGGTTTATTGTTCCTTTTATATTAAATTTGTGGAATGTATGTTTGAACTCGTATAGATAACGATCAGTTGGCGGAGTCCGAAGAAGTTGCAGGTGAAGACCCTCAGCGGCAGCTGGTTGGTGAAGGAAAGTGTCCCTTGACCCATCTATGTCCTACTCATTTTATAATTTACTCCCGCATTTACACAATTTATACCTAAGTATTGACTAGCTTTTGTTTATCTTGTCCTTGTTTACCTATTTGGGTTGGGTTATTTTGTTTTAGCTTTATGCTAGTGCTTCGCATTAATCAATGAACATGATAAGATTATTTATGATATGTTGTTTTCCGTTTTGATTATGATGATATAATTGTGGCATTTAAGGTGACTCGAGCGGTTTCTCGAGTGCCTCTTCTAAGGACTGGTTCGTTGTATGACCGCCCGGGAAAACAGTGCAACCATGAGGGTGGTATGAGACGCCCTTAGCTAAATAATTAGAGGAACTGAGGTGTAGATCGCTTCGCCGCCGTGTTGTCAATGAGGCTCGGTGTATGCGGCTCGCTCTGCCGAGGGTGGATTGCCCCTTGGGGTGGAGTGCGGTACATTTAGGCAACCTAACGGGTGGCTAAAGCCTCAGAGAATCTTTGTAAAGGATACATAGTGAAACCCTGCCTGTTCAGCTTGGTAGTGTTTAAGGGTTTGATCGACCCGAGGCAAAAGGGAATCACGACTTGTGGGTAAAGTGCACAACCTCTGCAGAGTGTTATGAAACTGATATATCAGCCGTGCTCACGGTTATGAGCGTCCAAGTGAGCTCCATTGATTAGAGAACTTTGATCGAAGATGTTTGGTTTACAGGTGGTGACGAGGATGATGGTTATGATTATGCTTATGGTAATGTTTCTGGTATTCTTATCATTTGGAAAGGGTACTTTTGGGTTAACAACTTGGGTTAATACTAAAATCTGGCTCTCTACTAGTAATAATAACCTGACCAACTAAAAGTAACCGCTGGACTTTAACCCCACATAAAGCTAGTCCACTATAGCCAAACGGAACAATTGCTGAGTATGTTGTTGTGTACTCACCCTTGCTTTACACACCAACCCCCCCCCCCCCCCAGGTTGTCCACGTTGCAACCACTGCTCAGAAGAAGATGCAGTCGTGGAGGAGGACTTCCAGGAGTTCCAAGAGTACGATGAGTTCTAGGCGTGGGTTAGTAGCAAAACCCCAGTCGGCTGCCTGTGAAGGCCGCATTTATCTACATTTCTTTTCCGCACTTTGATAATTGTTAATGACTATGTGGATGTCTCGGACATCATGATGTAATCGACTATTACTATCTTTTATGTTATTATTCGAGCATTGTGTGATGATGTCCGGTTATGTAATTGTTGTGTACGTGAATTACTGATCCTGGCACGTACATGGTTCGCATTCGGTTTGCCTTCTAAAACCAGATGTGACAACGGCGCCCCAACGTCTCAATCCAAACATAATAAGCCCTTTTACGGGAAATAGAACATGGTGGTTCGGATTAAGGGTTCCTTACCGGGGGCCAACGAGTAAGCAGCGTTGGGCGGATCCGTGGTTGACCGAAATCGTCGGCGAGAAATTGTGGTGAAGCTGGCCAACAATCACGAGTGGCACGGCCTCGGCCGCACCTCCCCGTGTCTGGTGATGGCCCTAGACACCACCACAACGACATCCACGGCCGAATTGAACCTCCCCCACTGCGTCAGCACTTTCTTCCCACTACTCTCTCGATCGCTCTCTCATCGCTAGGCAGTAGAGAAGGAAGAGGAGAGGTGCAGATGCGGCGTTCCCCCTCCATCTTATCCCCAGCAGCACCCGGTTGGGTAGATACCGCAGGAGCCACGGTCAGCCCTCGCCTGCGGAGATGTAGCGACTGGTACGCCGTCCACGCGCCCATGACGGCTGAGGAATCAGCGGTGATATCGGGCCCACATGTCACTAGCACGAGCGAGCAAGGAATAGTGTCAAGGAGACTGATGATGGACCCAGGAACAGAAGCCCTGGTACACACGTCGACCAGAGCTTGTGTGCGGTGGCTTTGAGTTACGCCCGCGAGCGAATGACGAGGCGGGCCCACCTGTCGACGCCGCGGTGAGAGAGTTGGGCTGCACGGGAGGGAGTTCCCTGGTGGACCAAAAAGTGAGGTTTGAGCCCAGGTAAGTTTTCCCTTTTTCTTTTTATATTTTCCTTTTTTCTCTTCTCTTTGAAATTTAAATTTAAAATTTGAATTCATACTTGTTGTGAGGTTCATACTTAGGTTAACTGCCTAAATTCAATTACCAACATGAACCTATTTTAACTAATTTATATGTTTATTTTATATTATCTATGTGGTACTTTCTTCTCTTTTCTCAATTCTGGAATTTCCTTGGGGATTTAAATTCCAATTTGGGTATTAACATATTTTTTTACATTATTATTATTTTTGTCCTATCACAAAATGCACACAAAATGAAAACCCAGCATGATGCACATATTGTTTTTGGGTGTCATTAATTAATTAATGACTCTTGAAGTGTTGGTTCACATGTTATAATAAACATAGGCAAAAACATGTCTGTAACTCAACTATGTTTTCATTTTACATTTTGGGTATTACAATACTGGATCAACACATTCATTTATTGCTGCATCATGGGTAGAAGCGCATAATCTTCCAATAACCACAATGTCAACACCAATTCAAATTGACTCAGCCAGTGGAAAAGTTTGAGCCGATAGTGTTTGCTTGAATGTAAGTGTGGAAATAAGGGGGATAGAGTTCTCCGCTAACCTCATAGTAATGGGTACTCAGGGAATAGATGTTATCCTAGGGATAAATTGGCTAGATAAGTACCAAGCAGTTATCAGCCATGATAAGAGGACAATTAAATTGGAGTCCCCACTATGAGAAGAAGTGGTGACTGAGTTAGTCTCACCCGAGCCAAGGAAAGGAGGTCATCACCAGATGGCTATTGATAGCAAGGAGGTAGATCCACTCGAGACTATCAAGGTTGTGTCAGAGTTTTCGGATGTATTCCCGAAAGATTTACTAGGTATGCCACCTGAGTGGAAAGTTGAGTTTGCCATAGAGCTTATTTCTAGCACTGCCGATGTTTCTAAAAGAGCCTATAGGGTATCTGGACTAGAGTTGGTTGAGCTGAAGAAGCAAATAGATGAGCTGTCTGAGAAAGGTTATATCAGACCAAGTACCTCACATTGGGCCACCCGTGTCCTATTCGTGGAGAAGAAGGATGGCACTAGGAGGAGGTGCATCGATTACCGAGCTCGGAATGAAGTCACAATCAAGAACAAGTACCCCTTGCCTAGAATAGAAGATCTGTTCGACTAGCTGAGAGGAGCCAGCGTGTTTTCAAAGATAGATCTGAGGTCAGGTTATCACCAGCTCAGGATCCAACCTTCGGACATCCCAAAGACGACATTTATTACCAAGTATGGACTGTATGAGTTCACCGTTATGTCTTTTGGCCTAACGAATGCACCAACCTTCTTTATGAATCTGATGAACAGTGTATTCATGGATTATCTCGACAAGTTTGTGGTGGTATTCATTGATGACATTCTCATATATTCTCAAAGTGAGGAGGAGCATGTGGACCATTTGAAGATGGTATTGTAGAGATTGCGAGAGCACCAACTGTATGAAAAGTTGAGCAAGTGCAAGTTCTGGATTGATGAAGTCCTGTTCTTGGGTCACATAATAAACAAAGATGGTTTGTCTATGGATCCGAAGAAAGTGGCAGACATTTAGAACTGGAAAGCGCCAACAGATGCAAGAGCTTCATTGGAATGGCTGGATATTATCAGGGATTCATTGAAGGATTTTCAAAGATTGCGAGACTGATGACAACTTTGCTAGCCCACAAAGTGGAGTTCAAGTGGACCTAGAAGTGCCACGAGGCCTTTGAAGCGCTGAAAGAGAAGTTGACTACAGCGCCTGTCTTAGTCTTGCCTAATGTGCACAAGCCCTTCTCGGTGTATGGTGTCGCTTGCTACACTGCCTTGGGATGTGTATTGATGCAAGAGGGAAGAGTTGTGGCTTACTCATCCCGACAGCTGAAGGTTCATGAGAAGAATTATCCAATCCATGACCTAGAGTTGGCAGCAGTGGTTCATGCACTGAAGACATGGAGGCACTATCTGTATGGGCAGAAGTGTGATGTTTATATAGACCACAAGAGTCTGAAGTGCATATTCACCCAGTTGGAGCTAAATATGAGACAATGAAGATGGTTAGAGTTGATCAAAGACTATGAATTGGAAATTCACTACCATCCAGGCAAAGCGAACAAGGTAGCAGATGCTTTAAGCAAGAAAAGTCAAGTCAATATGATGGTCGCTCACCCGATGCCTTATGAGTTGGCTAAAGAATTTGACAGGTTGAGCCTCGGATTTTTCAATAACATGCGAGAAGTAACAGTTGAGTTGGAACCCACCTTGGAGAGGGAAATCAAACAAGCACAGAAGAACGATGAGAAGATCAATGAAATCCGGCAAGTGATTCTAGAAGGAAAAGGCAAAGATTTTTGGGAAGATGCACAAGGTGTGGTATGGTTCAAGGACTGCTTGTGTGTTCCCAATGTCCAGTCCATTCGGGAGTTGATCCTCAAAGAAGCTCATGAGACAGCTTATTCCATACATCATAGAAGTGAGAAGATGTATTAGGATCTGAAGAAAAAATTCTGGTGGTATGGAATGAAAAGGGAGATCGCAGAGAACGTGGCTATATGTGATAGTTGTCAGAGGATCAAAGTAGATCATTAGAAGCCAGCCGAGTTGTTGCAGCCATTGCGAATTCCTCGGTGGAAATGGGATGAAATCAGGATGGACTTCATAGTCAGGTTGCCTTGCACTCGAGCCGGCTACGATTCCATTTGGGTAGTGGTGGACCGCTTGACCAAGTCAGCCCACTTCATACCTGTCAAGGCTAGCTACAACAGTGCAGTATTGGCGGAGCTGTACATGTCCCGAATCGTTTGTATTCATGGTGTGCCAAAGAAGATTTTGTCAGACAGAGAAACACAGTTCACCTCTCATTTGTGGCAATAGCTGCATGAAGCTTTGGGTACACATTTGAACTTTAGTTTAGCTTATCATCCACAGATAGACGGCTAGACTGAAAGAACTAATCAAGTCCTCGAAGATATGTTGAGGGCCTGTGCGTTGCAAGATCAGTCCGGATGGGACCAGAGATTACCTTATGTAGAATTCTCCTATAACAACAGTTACCAGGCTACCTTGAAGATGTCACCGTTTCTGGCGCTTTATGGGAGGAGATGTAGAACTCCATTGCATTGGGATCAACCTGGAGAAAAGCAAGTGTTTGGACTAGACATTTTGCTCGAAGCTGAAGAGAACATCAAAATGGTTCGGGAGAATCTAAAGATAGCGCAATTAAGGCAGCGAAGTTATGTGGACACAAGAAGGAGAGAGCTGAGTTTTGAAGTCAGAGATTTTGTCTACCTGAAGGTATCGCCTATTAGAGGAGTCAGAAGGTTTGGAGTCAAGGGTAAGTTAGCACCCCGATATGTTGGTCCGTATCAGGTTCTCGCAAAGCGTGGAGAAGTGGCCTATCAGCTTAGTTTGCTAGAGGATTTGTCAGCGGTGCATGATGTCTTTCATGTGTCTCAGTTGAAGAAGTGTGTGCGTGTGCCAGAAGAGCAGTTGCCAGTGGAAGGTCTAGAAGTCCAGGAAGACTTGACCTACATAGAGAAGCCAACGCAGATTCTTGAGACTGGAAATAGGGTCACTCGGAGGAACACTATCAGAATGTGCAAAGTTAGATGGGGTCACCACTATGAGGAAGAAGCAACTTGGGAGCGTGAAGATGATCTGATGGCCAAGTATCCCGAACTCTTTGCTGACCAACCTTGAACCTCAAGGGCAAAATTCTTTTAAGGGGATAAGTTTGTAACGCCCTGAATTTGAGGGGTATAATTTGTAATCTCCGATACTCACTAAATTCAGGCGTTACTCTCTTTTCTCTTCCCATTTTGCTTCTTCTTCGAATTTTCAAAGCAGTATAGAGACTGGTGTCTGTATCGCGTGCAAATAAAAAACCTAAGTTGACATGGGTGTTGCACCATGCCGAAGCATATTTCTTTGTCTGATGTTGTGTCTTATCGCACGTCCGTCTCGTTTCGTTATATGATTCGCGGTATTGTTTTCGTTTAGTGGTCATGCGTACAGTGGATCTCCGGCCCGACCCGTGGTCCTGGCACCCTCCCCCCCCCCCCCCCCGCCATGTGCCCCCCTCTCCTCTCTTTCTCATTTTTCTTTTCCCATGCAACAACTTGCCTCTCCCTCTCTTCCACCTCCTTTGCCCTAGGTGTGATCCGGTGGACGGTTGCCGCCAATCGTCGGATCCCGAGGTGAGCTCCCCCTTCCCCTCCCCTCTCCTCTCCCTCCTTCCTCTCTCCCCGTGTGCGTGGCCCCCTGCCTGGCCCCTCGGCGTGGCCCCGTCCGCCCCTCCCCGCGGCGTGGCTCACCGGCGCGGTCTGGTGGCGTGGCTCCCCGGTGCAGCCCGGCGACGTAGCCCCGCCGCGCGGCCCCCACTACGTGGCTCCCCGGTGCGACGCTTAGTGCGCTTCGTCACGCGACGCCTTACGTTATTTTAATATTTAATTCAAGTGTTTAGTTGCGTGCTTCATCGCGTGATGATTCATTTAATTTTAGTTTAGTCTAGGTGTTGCGTCGCACGCTTCATCGCGTGGCAACTCGTCCCAACATCCAGTTTAATTCGCGTGTGCCGTCGTGCGTTTCACCGCGCGACAATCCTTTTAAATTTACCTTGAATTGTTTATAATAATTAAGCGCGTAGCGTAACATTATTTTATGCATAGAGTGATTGTCAAATTAATATGGTTATGTTTAGGCAAGTACTTTGATCCATAGCTGCTTAGCTTAATCGCCTTTCGACCGTAGCCTCGACCGTTGTTTTCTCTTTCTCGCTTAGTCGTAGGTGCGAGCCTTGCGCCTAGCGTCTACTTATTTGTTGTATTCTGCTGCGTGGTGTATTGTTCTTTTTATATTAAATTTGTGGAATGGATGTTTGAACTCGTATAGATAACGGCCCGTTGACGGAGTCTGATGGAGTTGCAGGTGAAGACCCTGAGCAGCAGCTGTGTCACACCTGGTTTTTGAAGGCAAACCGAATGCGAAGCATGTACGTGCCAGGATCAGAAACTAACGTACACAGTGGTTACATAATTGGACATCATCACACATTGCTCAAAGTAAATAGCGAAAATGTACTTTTATTACAATAAGATGTCCAAGACATCCATAGAGTCTAATACATAGCATATTCATTATTATCATCAAAGTGTGGAAATACGTAACATAGTAGATAAGGCCTTCACAGGCAGTTGACTAGGGTTTGCCACTAAGAAAACTAGAACTTGCCGTAGTCCTGAAACTCCTCAAAGTCCTCCATGTTGCCAGCATCTCCTCCTGAGCACTGAATACAGTGGGGACAACTTGGCGTGGGGTGGTTTGTAAAGCAAGGGTGAGTACACATCAACGTACTCAGCAAATGTCCCGTTTGGCTAAAGTGGACTAGCTGTATGTGGAGTTAAAGTTATGTAGTTGCTTTTAGTTGGTCAAGTATTTATTACTATTAGTAAAGCCAAGTTTTAGTAATAAACCTAGTTATTACCAAAATGTACCTCCTCATAGAGGAAATACTAGAGGTCAGAATTATATCATCATTATTAACCATCATCATAAAAGTATCCAATGTTTTTCCAATCAAAATGAGAATCCCAAGGCCACTCTTAACCATGACCTCGTCTGATATACCAGTTTTTAACACTTTGCAGAGGTTGCACACTTTACTCACGAGTCGTGATCCCTTTCCAGCCTGGGTTGTACAGACCCGATTTTCACTATAGAGGTGAATGGCTAGAGATACACTACGTAGCCTTTACAAAGACTCCCCTAGTGCATAGCTGCTCGTTAGGTTTCGCTAGTCGTACAAACGCAGTACACATCCCCAAGGTGGGTGACTAACAAAACCAAATCAAATGAACCTCTGCACCCCCCTTGGCAGAGCGAGCACTATGCCCTGGCCCCCATTGATGGCCCTCAGGCAAAGACAACTACACCACAGGTTCATCTAATTAATCAGCTAAGGGCATCCCATTCCACCCTCATGGTTGCACTGTTATCTCGGGTGGTCACTCATCGAACAGGTCCTTATGAAGAGGTACTCAGGAAAATGGCCTGAGTCCGCTAAAGTATCATAATACCAACATCAAGATAACATCATCGTATCATAAATGTTCACATCATGTTCATTGATTAAGTTAGAGCAATAGCATAAGCTAACCATGATAACCCAAAAAGGTAAACAAGGATAAGGTAAACATAGACTAGTCAATCCTTAGGTTTAAATAATGTAATGCAGGACAATGATTTATAGAGTAAGTAGGATATAATAGGTAGAGGACACTTGCCTTCACCAGGTTGTTGCTCAGGAAGATCTTCGGCAACACACTCAGGAACCACGGGCTACTCGTTGTCTAAAGAAAGTGATCATACATTCAATACATTTGGTAAATGACAAATGAACAACAAATCAATCATGTACAAACAATGGAACACATCTCAAAAGGAAAAGTATAAACTCAAAAGGGAGTTTAAATTATGGGGGAGAACTAATCCCATCTATTATTTGATTATTCTTTAAGTGTTGTCTGTCTCCATGGTTACATAATCTAATTCTACTCATTTTAATGAGATATCAAATTTAAACCAGACATAAGTTCATACATCACATATTTTTATCTTCACAATATTAAACATCTATTTACCACTAGGGTTTCCTTTTTATTTATTTTATTAAGTGAATAATTCAACAAATACACTAACCTATAATTTAGACATAAAATTAGAGTGCATAGACTGTGAATGAGCATATTTTATTTGAACAGAGAATATTCTTATGAACATTTTGCAATTTGAACCACTCAATTTGGAATTCATATGAAAAAGATATGAAATAAACAAGTTTTGAAGTTTGAAATACAAAATTAAGTCCAAATTTGTGATTATTTAAAAGGCCAGGGGTTCGTTTATAAGATTCTAGGGGCCTGCGCGCAAATTCAAGGGATGAAGGGTTGATTCCCGGAAACCCGAGGGGTTCTTTTTACAAAACGGAAAACCGAATGGCTATCGGGCCTTCCCAACCATCAAATCTCAGATAGACGGCCAGTATTAGAACTGGCGGGGTGA
Organism: Zea luxurians; assembly: GCA_029449295.1. Classification (NCBI taxonomy): domain Eukaryota; kingdom Viridiplantae; phylum Streptophyta; class Magnoliopsida; order Poales; family Poaceae; genus Zea; species Zea luxurians. Next base: position 332,418 of record JAOPSE010000630.1, read on the forward strand.
GCGTGTGGGCTCGTGGACACGTGGACGCGGATGCCTGACATGCGGGGTCCATGGGCTAGCGGCTTGGGCGGACGGACAACTGGGTGCTAGGGCGCCAGCGTTTGACGGGCAGGGCCACAACAATACCTTGTCCGCTAGTCAGCGACGCAGGGCAGGCGCGAATGCGGCGGCGAGTACACACATGCGGGCAGGGCCCATCAGCCGGCAACACAGAACAAGGGGGAAAGGGGTAGGCGTTGTGCTGACGCGTGGGACCTAGGGTCCACTGGTCAGCGACCACGCGAGGGGAACGAAGAAGCAGAAAGGGGTGAGGCTGACGAACGGTTCCTCCTTGTTAGGACCGCCATCTTCCTCGGTCGCACGCACGGCGTGAGCGCCCTGGCCGGAGCGGGCGACTCCACGCGGGCGAAGAAGGCACGAGGCAGTTGCGGTTGGCCGGGGGTCTCAGTACGACGGCGTGGTACCAATATCGGCGATCACCGGCGGCTAATCGACGGAACAGAGAAAACGGGGGAGAGAGAAAAAGAGGTCCGGTGGGGAAATTCACCTTGGGTGGGGCGAGAACGATGGCGAAGCTGTGCCTGACGGTGGCGGAGCACTGTCGTGGACGGTGGCCGAGCTCTGCTGGGGGCGGATTCGGGCGCAGGAGGCCTGGCGATGGGGAAGCTCCGGCGAGCTTGAAGAACGGACGCGCGCAGCTCGGGTCAGTGTGCAGGGGCGAAATGAGTGAGGCAGGGGGAGGTGGGAGTATGCGGAGACTTGAGGATGGAGTGGGGTGCTGGTTTGGCGCAGGGAGGCGACGTGGGAGCGGCGATCTGCGCGCGGTCTACGCGGGCGAGCGGTTGAAGGAGGGGAGAGAGACTGGCAAGCGGGGCCTGCGGAACAGTGACAAAGACGCGTGAGCGCGCAACGGGCCAGGGCGCCGACAAGGCGGGCCCACATGGCGGCAGAGAGAGGGAGGGAGAGAGTGTGCGGGCGCGAGATCCACCTCTGATAGGTGGGCTCCACTGATCAGACGGCGCGCGCGCGCAGCTGGGCCGAATTGGTTTTCTCTTTTTCCAGGGAATTTCTAATCGCTTTTCTTTTTATTTTCTCTAGGGTTTTCAATTCAAATTCAAACCAAGTTTGAATTTCAAACTAATTCAACCATGTGCAACAATTCAAAGAATATTTGAGCTCAGCATGATGCAATATTTCATGACTCATATTGTTTTGACAAAATAAATAATTAATCCCTCACTAATTAAGCTACATCTACTCAAAAGAAAAGAGAGAGAGAGACTAGAGAGAGACAAGAGTAACACCTAAATTTGGTAGACAGTTAGAAATAAATTTTATACCCCCAAATTCAGGGTGTTACAAGCTGGTTGGTGAAGGCAAGTGTCCCTTGACCCATCTATGTCCTACTCATTTTATAATACACTCCCTGCATTTACACAATTTATACCTAATGATTGACTAGCTTTGTTTATCTTGTCCTTGTTTACCTATGTGGGTTGGGTTATTTTGGTTTAGCTCTATGCTAGTGCGTCACACTAATCAATGAACATGATGAGATTATTTATGATACGTTGTTTTGCCTCTTGATTATGATGATGATATTATCACATTTAAGGGGACTGGAGCGGTTTCTCGAGTGCCTCTCCATAAGGACTGGTTCATTGGATGACTACCTGGGAAAACAGTACAACCATGAGGGTGGTATGGGATACCCTTAGCTGAATAATTTGAGGAACTGAGGTGTAGCTCGCTTCGCCGTCATGCCGTCAATGGGGCTCGGTGTATGCGGCTCACTCTGCCAAGGGTGGTTTTTCCCCTTAGGGACAAGTGCGGTACATTTAGGAAACCTAACGGGCGACTACAGCCTCAGGGAATCTTTGTAAAGACTACGTAGTGAAACCTTGCCTATTCACCTTGGTAGTGTTTAAGGGTTTGATCGGCCTGAGGCAAAAGGGAATCACGGCTTGTGGGTAAAGTGTGCAACCTCTACAGAGTGTTATGAAACTGATATATCAGCCGTGCTCATGGTTATGAGCGGCCTTGGGAGCTCCATTGATTAGAGACACATTGATCAGAGATGCTTTATTTAGAGATGATGATGAGGATAATGTTGGTTTCTATTGGCATTATGATTCTGGTTATGATTTCTGGTATTCTTTCCATTTGGAAAGGGTACTTTTGGGTTAACAACTTGGGTTAATGCTAAAACCTAGCTCTCTACTAGTAATAATTACCTGACGAACTAAAATCAACTGCTTGACTTTAACCCCACATAAAGCTAGTCCACTATAGCCAAATGGGACAATTGCTGAATATGTTGATGTGTACTCACCCTTGCTTTACACACCAAACCCCCCAGGATGTCCACGTTGCAACCACTTCTCCGGAGAATATGAAGTCATTGTGGAGGACTTCCAGGAGTTTCCAAGAGTACGATGAGTTCTAGGTGTGGGTTAGCGGCAAACCCCACAATTGGCTGTCTGTGAAGGGCATGTTTATCTACGTTTCATTTTCGCACTTTGATAATTGTTAATGACTATGTGGATGTCTCGGACATCATTATGTAATCAACTATTACCCTCTTTTATGTTATTATTTGAGCACTGTGTGATGATGTCCGGTTATGTAATTGATGTGTACGTGAATTCATGATCCTGGCACGTACATGTTTCGCATTCGGTTTGCCTTCTAAAACCGGATGTGACACCTTACATGCCTAGTTTTACATGTGGTATTTACATTTGATTATAGTTGCATGAATACTAGGTCAATCACATGGTAGGAATGCTCTCTTACAATTCATATTCTTAGTACATGGATTGCAAACCTACATGGATTGAAATGTTTAGTTAAGCACGACACATAACTTATTCAACATTCCTAAGTAAATGATATTCCAATTGATACTTTCATATGACATATCCTTCAATTGATATCCTTCAATGCCTCAATTGGTATCATTTAACTGATATGTGCCATTGCTCGTATTATAGATAATTTGCCTCGCTTGATCTCAAAATCAAAGTGCATGTCTCTTACAAGTATTAAAAACTTGTATGCACTCTTTCAGGAGGAGATTACTCTATAATGCAAGTCTTTGAGACTAATACATCTTTTCAAGTCTATTATGTGTAGTAGTCTCGTTGTAAGACCAAAAATTAGTAGAAGAAAAAAAATTATATATCATAAAATAATGAAATAAAGAAATAAGAATATCTAGGATTGTATTTCTAGAATTTCCAAAAACCCTTGAGAATTTATTAAGATCCTTCCCATTTATAATAAATTAATGATATTAAGTTAAGCAACCATCAAACAAAAATGAAGAAAATGCATCCCTTGCTTATCACTTTGGCTAAGGCATTTCATTGAAGACATAATTTGGATTTGACCTTAGAATTTTAAATGAAAACGTAAAATAGAAATTGAGAAAAGGAATTTTAATGAAGTCATTTGTTTCTCCCATGAATTAATAATAAGGAAAAGAATCAATAATAATAATAATATTGTAAACAGTAAAGTTTATATTAGGACTATTTTTGGCACTTAGAAAGTTCAAGTTTAAATTTGAATAAATTTGAATTTGGAATAGAGATTTGAAAATTTAAAAGAAATTGAAAATAGAAAAGAAAAAAAAGAAACAAACCTGCGTGGGCCAAATCCCCGCGCCCTCGGCCCATTCATCTCCTATTCCCCCCCGCACCAGCCCACTCTATCCCCTCCCCTTTTCTTTTCTTTCGTGCCAGTGACGTGTGGGACCCGTTGGGCAGCTGCTCACCGTGTACAGCCTTGTCCTCCTTCAACCACTGACTTGTGGGGTCACCGCGTCAGTATCATCTCTGTCCTCTGAACGAACCCCCGCCGTATCCCAACAAACCCACGTGCTGGAGAATCGCGCTAACCTCACCGGAGATCTCGGCCTCCTCTCGCGCGGACTTCGCATGGGGATTATAAATCACCAGCACCGCGCCCTCAGCTGGCGACTCACCCTGGGCTGCATCGTATAGAAACCTCGCTGACCAACGCAAGAGAGAGAAAAGGGAGCAAAGTCGAGTCAGGGGCGTGCCGGTATCTTCTTCGACCAACATCGGCGTTCTGTACTCGCGTTGGGGTCTCAGGGGATCACCGTGCCACGGGGGAAACGTCCACAGACTCAACGGGTGGCTTCGGCATCGGAGGGACGCGGAATTACTCATCGGAGCACCTGCTCCGCTGCGAGATTGCCTCATCGCGTGGACTGTCCATCCCGGGGCTCGGTTTGTGGTAAGACAACCTCCATGCGGATCACCATCCTCTTCTCATCGCATAGAACCTTTCGAGGGGGCATTTGGTGCGGAGGATGTCGGGCGCCTTCAACCCCGGCGGGGATCCGTTGTAGCCACGGGGCGGCGCCGCTGTCGTCGGAATTGATTGGGAAAGAAACGCCCTGTGTGTTGATCTGGTTACCAACGGCTATGATCGCGCCATCACGTACCCCTTCATATATCACAATCCGACCGTGGGATCTGATCGGACGTGCGGGATTCTCTCTCGGTTATTTAAATTCTAGGTCGTTGGATCCGTGTTGTGCGCACCAGATTGGATCTAGGGGCAACCAGAGCGTGAGCCGTTCGATCAAGATCGGGTGTGCGTCATTAGATCTGGGCATTTACAATTGGAACCGTATGATTTAATCGGGCGGCTCTGGTGTGTTGGCGGGGTTAAATCTAATCTGGACCGTCAGTTTTTGATCGAGTGGCTGTTGTGGCCCGATACCCCTTCGCCATGTCATTTTCACTAAAGAGCCCCTGCACTCTTGTTAAAATAACCCGCAGTCCTCTCTAGGTGTTCACTGAGTCTAGGAAAACTTGCGAGCTAGCCCCTATACTTTCCAGAAATTGGCGCGCAGTCCAGAGGGAGATAAAAATAGAGAAATAATTAGGGAAATTGATTTTTAGTACAAAAATAAATTCATAAACTTGTTTAATTCATATTTAATTCATTCTAGCTCCGAATTAACCCGTTCCAGTTTCTATAATTTAGTATTAATATTGTTTAGCACCTAGTACCTTTGTTTAACCATGAAACTTGAATTAAAATTGCTCAATTGAATTAATCTATTCTAGGTGCTAAATAATTTTAGAAATTCATAACTCAATATCCGTAACTCCGTTTTGATCTGTTCTAGTTGCATTAGTCTCACAATAATATTTATTATCATCTGGTAACTTTATTTTGTCATGAGATATAGGTTAAAATGTTGCACTTAATCTATTATATACTTAACCACGTGGATCTTCGGAAAATCATAACTTCATAACTGTAACCCCGAATTTAGCGGTTCTCGAGCCCATCATCTCGTAGCGACGCGTAGATTATTATTACGCAGCTTAATCTCATGTTTGGTGTGATGTTAATTTTGCCTATACCATGTATGTTTGTATTGCTAAGTTTAGCGGTGAGGACACGTGTCATCTGAAAAGCAAGTTGGTACCTGCAATCTCAAGTCCCAGGCAAGTTGTGCCCTTGATCACTTCTTTTTACCCACTCATGTTCTAATTAATCATAATGATCTGCATAGGTTAATTTTGATGGGATCTAATAGGTTACCCTAGTTTGACTATCTTTATACCTTGTTCACCACTGAATTTTTGGGTAGTACCTGCTATCGCTTTATATGGTTTTGGGTATAGAGATACACATTACTATTCATGATTATATCTTTATTATCAGTTGTTTATTACTGTTCATGATAAGATCATTATGTTAATTGGAACATGGAGAACCACACGGGAAAACAGTGCTACCACAAGGGTTTAATGGGACGCCCTTGGTTGACTAACTAGGAAAGCTAGTGGAGGACTACCTTAACCGAAAGGGGCAAGGGCAGTAGGGGAGTGGTCAGTGTAGGGAGGTCCTCGGGTTGATTTTGCTGCGATGGCGGTCAGACGAGGGATTCCTGCATTGGAGCTTCCTATAAACTGTAGCGGGTTTTCTGAAGCTTGTGGAACTTTGTAAAGGCCTCGTAGTGTTACCCTGCCTCGCCTCCTCGATAGAGGTGTTTGGGATTGGCCGTCTCTTGGCAGATGGATAACATGACTTGTGGGTAAAGATGCGCGACCTCTGCAGAGTGTAAAACTGGTATACTAGTCGTGCTCACGGTCATGAGCAGCTCGGACCCTCACATGATTAAATTATGGAACTCAAATTCAATTTGTCATATGCATTGCATCGCAGGTGTTGTTATTACTTTTGTTCTACTACTTAATTGGGTTGGTATTTACTTATACTTAGTAACTGCTAATAAAATTTTGACCAACTTTAAAAGCAATGCTCAGCTCTAACCATCTCCTTTGGTAAGCCTTACACTTCACGTGAGCTCCCACCTTTGGCGAGTTCATGCACATTATTCCCTACAACTTGTTGAGCTATGAACGTATGTGAGCTCACTCTTGCTGTCTCACCCCCCACAGGTCAAGAACAGGTACCACAGGATGAGGCGCATGGAGGATGTTGTGACGAGGTTCGTGAGAGGTCTAGGCTGTCGTCTCCCAGTCAACTTTGGTTGCTGGACCGTTGTCTCCTTATAATGTAATTATTTATTTTGTATAGAACTCATGTTATGTAGTAAAGATGTGACATTCGATCCTGTGCCATGATTCATCATATGTGTGGGACTTGGTCCCAGCACACCTGGTGATTATGTTCGCGCCCGGGTCTTAGTGCCCTGAAACCCGGCTGTGACACTCGTTGAAGGAAAATGGAGTCCTCGGAGAAATACAATAATCTTCCACTGCAAAACTACAAGAATCTTCATGTGGTTCCACAAGTGGTTCCATTCAACAGTCGGTATCATTTACATGTCTTCTCCAGACTTTGATTATACTATATTTCATATCTTTTACCTCCCATGTTGCTAAATGCATATGTTGTCAAAATATATCTTTTACCTATGCATAGGGGGAGATAGTCTAATCAATCATAACTTCTACCTCTCTTTCTCATGTGCTTTTTCCTAAGTAGAAGATCTCCGTCATGGGGAGTATTTCTTCGTCTATGAAAAAGGGGAGAATACTTTTTCAAAAGGGAGAACACTCTTTTTGGGGGAGTAATCTTTTGGAACTTCAATTGTTAAATCTATTTGAGGGTGTAACACCCCTTGTGTTACTATCACTAAAATCTGAGCATAACATCAGGAGCATTAGCATATCATGTGTTTGTTACACTTATCGTGCATTCACTGGGCAAAAATTTCAAACAAGTTGTATTGGTGTAACTTGGTATGTGTGAAACCCTAGGGTAGGTTACTTAACCCTAAACTAGGCTTATGAGGGACAATGAAGCCCAAACAAGTTAAAATCTCAAAACTTATTAGAAATGAACATAAGATATCACATTTGAAGGACTTTAGTAACACCAAAACCCTAGAGTACTAAAAACCCTAAAAAGACAACTGAAAAACCCTAAGTTGGAACCCTAGGGGGCTAAGTGTAAATTTTGTGTACTTTTGGACCCAAGTGCAAAAACCAAAGTATTAGGGCACCTCAAATCATATGTTTCACACATTTGAGGATTTGCAAGTCAAATTATGAAATTTGGGTCTATTTGCAAAAAGACACCTTATACCTCTCATGTGCCTAAGTCCAAAATCAGATAAATGGGGCTGACTTTGGAGCTCTACATCTCAGGATTCTTGTGGATTCTGCTCTTGGTCAGTATAGCAAATTGGTAGAACTATGTATGGAGAATGAGTTTTCTTAAGTAATAAGCGCTAGTGTTGCAAAAAAATGAGAGATAAATGAGGTTGAAAAAGCACCGTCAGTCGGCTTGATAGGTATATGTTCACTGCATCTGATTTGGGTCAGGGTTCAGTGTTATTGCGCCAACTTGAGCGCCCTGGCCTGATCAATCTGTGAGGATTTTTGACATGGTCATTATAACAAAATGAAAGAACATTGGTCCAGGTACAACTTTGATTCAGATTCATTTGCAAGCAACCACATAAAATTTGAAGCAATAGCCATTTGAATTCGGCCTGGCAGGCGTACTGTTCACCGTAATTCAGCAAACCTCACATGGGATAAGAACGCCACCGCGGCTGAGGATCAGACTTGCAGCCACGGTAAAAACCTTCCACGACGTGGCGCATAAACCATGAGGTGGCGCTGTCTAGTTAATCGGTGTTCACCGGACGCTCGTCGTGGGCCTGCCCGCGTGGGTGAGCTCGCCAGCGCACTGGAAGATCTTTGAATCTCGTCCACCTCCGGCCATTCCTCTATAAATTGACCACGAGCGCTGCTTCTTCACCGCATCACACACACGAGTGCTTGCGCAAACCATCCAATTTCACCAAGGGACTCAGTTAGGCCATAATCTCCTCCTCACCGTTCTTAGCACCGCCGTGAAGAACCCCCTTCGTGGGCAGCCCTCCTCGGGTCAGTATTCACCCAATTGTCTCTTGTTTTAGCTTGTCTTTAGCCTCGTGTTGCTCACGGTGTCGGCCAATTGAACTTTACTAAAGCTCAAACTCTGGAACACCCAGTTGTCCCGTAGAACACCGCCGCGATCACCCTCTCTGTCGATCTGCTTTCCTATCCTCGTTATGTCTAAATTCAATCGTGTGCATAGACTCTGGCGAACCCGTGAAGCTCCCTCAAACTTCAATTTTAGCGTCAATGCCGTTAGTTGTCCAGAACGCGATCACCAAGGTCAGTCCGCCGCTGTGACCATGAACAAGCTTCAATTAGGGTCAAATCTTTCAAATTAAGTGAGGGTTTTTGCTAGGATCGACTTATGCTTGATGTTTGTAAGCTTATTGCTCTTTGTCCGGGTCACCACCGCCGTGAAACCGTAGCTCCGACCAGGTGTTCGGCTTGGTCCTGTCATGGACCATGATCTGTGAAGAAATAGAAATATAGGGGGGTTTTATAGTTGTCAGTGACTCAGGAATAGTACGTTAGACTCTTTTCAAGTTGTTTAAAACGCTAGGGGCCTTTGAGCAAAGTTATCAGTGTGGGCGTGCGCGTGGGGCATTTTGCCTATCGTGGGCCGTCTCGGGCCAGAATGAGCCCAATACTGTTGACCCTTTCTCTTTTTCTTTTCCTGCTAGATTTAGGAAATTCATAGAAAATTGTAGAAAAATACAAAAATATGAGACCAATTTTATTGAACTCCTAAATTTCTATAGTATTTAATAAAAATGGTTTCAAGATTTTTAGTACAATCAAGGAATTATGTAGTATTTAAAAGGGCTTAAACCTATACCTCTAGAATTTTAGGATTATTTAGTAACTCCAAAAATTACCAAACTTTTGGATAGGCTTTAAATGATATTTAGAAACCTTGGGTGAAGTTAGACATGATTTGGACAATGTTTGATACCTAAACCCCAAAACCCTAATCTTCTAAGTATTATTTGCCCTATGGAATAAAATATTGACTCCAAAAACCCTGGTTTCCTGGAGTACCGTGAAGGAAAATTGTATTCAAGACCTAATATGATGTACCTTTATTATCATTGCATTTTCATAAGCATTACATGAGCATTCATGGTTATATATGATATATATAGAAAACGAAGAAGAAGTAGTGATTGAAGAAGGAGTTGCACCACCACCACCTGAAGACCCACATGCCGGGAACTGCTTTTATTTCGATATTTGTGGAGCAGAGCCCGACTCTCCTATAACACAAGGCAAGCCCCAGTGCATTTGCCACCTCCTTGCTATTTTAAAATCTTTCTCATTTGCTTGATGCATTAGGTGATAGGAGTTGTGTGCTAAACAATTGACGCATTCCCTTCCTTGGAAAATTGATTACTTTTTACTTGATCACCTGTTTTATGAAAAGGTTTTTCTAATGCTTAGTCTTGCTCAAGAAAAACAAAATGTTTTCTTTTGGCAAAGATAAAACTAGATGGTGGATCCATCATGGCCGTGATGGGTTCAACATCGGAAAAGATGTACCTCTGTTAGGTACCAAACTTTGGGTTTAAAATGATAAAGCTGAGACTGAGCGTGTGACTTGCACGAGAAGAGAGTCTCGGTGTAGTGTCTCCGTCTGAGTTGGTTAAGGAACGTCTCGATGTAGGCTTGATGATTGAGGACATTTTAACTGGTCACATGCCTCATCATGGGTAAGCTTTGCCTCAGGCAGACTAATACGAGAATAAGACAACACGCAATGGGAGTTGAGAGATGGCAAGTGTAGCATGTACCCACCGTGGCAAGAGGCTGGACGGTGGGTGTATCTATGCTCTCGGTTGGCGTGAACCTGATCTGGTCTTAAGAACCCCGGTGGCGAGTTGACATATGCAAGGGTTAAGTGCTACATATGTCGTGTTGTCACACCCGGTTTTTGGAAGGCAAACCGAATACAAACCATGTACGTGTTAGGATTAGAACTCACGTACACAGCGATTACATACTTGGACATCATCACCCAATGCTTGAATTAAATAGCGAAAAGGTACTTAGTTACATCAAGATGTCTGAGACATCCACAGAGTCTATTACATAATCATAGTTCAACATAATTATCAAAGTGCGGAAATACGAAAAGTAGATGCTAAGCCTACACATGCAACTAACTAGAGGTTTGCCACTAAGATAAACTTGAACTCATCGTATTCCTGGAACTCCTCGAAGTCATCCATATTGCCAGCTTCACCTCCTGAGCACTGAGAACAGTGGGGACAACCTGGGGTGGGGTGGTTTGTAAAGCATTGGTGAGTACACTTCAACGTACTCAGCAATTGTCCCGTTTGGCTAAAGTGGACTAGCTGTATGTGGAGTTTAAAGTTAAGCAGTTGCTTTTAGTTGGTCCAGTTTTATTCTATAAGTAGAGCCATGTTTTAGTAATAACCCAGTTATTACCCAGAGGCACTCCCTCCAAGAGGAAATATCAAAGATCAGAATTATTGTCACCATTGTTAATCATCATCATAAAGGTAACCATTGTTCTTCTAATCGAAGAGGATCCCAAGGCTGCTCATAACCGTGAGCACGGCTGATATAACAGTTTTTAACACTCTGTAGAGGTTGCACACTTTACCCACAAGCCGTGATTCCCATTCTACCCGGGGTTCTAGCCTCCCCATTGATCACTACCAAGGTGACCTAGCAGGGTCTCACTATGTAGCCTTTACAAAGCTTTCCCAGAGGACATAGTTGCCCGTTAGGTTTCTCCAGTTTGATAAACAAAGTACATCTCCCCAAAGGAAGGGTGACTAACAAAACCAAATCAAAGAACCTCTGCAACCAACCTCAGCAGAGCAAGTACTGTGCTCGGACCCCATTGATGGCCCTACGGCGAAGCCAACTACTCCTCTGGTTCCTCTAATTAATCAGCTAAGGGCATCCCATTCCACCCTCATGGTTGCACTGTTATCCCGGGTTGTCACTCCCCAAACAGGTCCTTATGGAGAGGAACTCAGGAAAGAGCCTGAGCCCCCTAATGTAATCACAAGGACCCCATCGGGATAACATCATCGTATCATAAAAGATCACATCATGTTCATTGATTAAGTTTAAGCAATAGCATCAGCTAACCATGATTAATCCAAAAAGGTAAACAAGGGTAAGGGAAATACAAACTAGTCAATCCTTAAGTTTCCGTAATGTAATGCAGGACAGTGAATTATAAAGTATAGTAGGACATAATAGGTCTGAGGAAATTTGCCTTCACCAGGTTGTTGCTTAGAGGGATCTTCGGCAACACACTCAGGAACCATGAGCTGCTCGTTGTCTAAGTAAAGCGAGCATACATTCAATACATTTGAAAAGTATAAATGAACAGCACATCAAACATTTACAATCATTGACACATAACTCAAAAAGGCACAGCATTAAATGTAGGGGAATGATATCAAGTTACAAAGAAGATGAAGTAATCCTAATTGGGGAATTGATTACTCTCTAAATGTTTAGGACATAGCTCAAAAGGGTTAAGTAGTGATTAAAACAAAGGAAAGTTAGAATTATAATATAAACTACTCTCATTTAGGAATTTGATTATCCTTTAAATATTATCCATAATTACATACCTAATTCTATTTATCACATTAGGGTCTAAAGGTTAAATCAAAAGTGAATCCAAGTAATGCATAACACTAATCTCATAAGATTGAATATACTTTATTCCTAGGGTTCTCCTTTTATTTATTTCACTAAATAAATAAATCAACATATACTTTAATTCTATATTCTAAGTGTAAAAATTAAAGTGTACATATTACAGTTGGTCATATTTTATTTGAACAGAGAATAATTTGGTGAACATTTTGCAATTTGAACCACTAAATTTGGATTTCATATGAAAAAGATATGAAATAAACAAGTTTTGAAGTTTGAAATATGAAATTAAGGCTAAATCTGTAATTAAATAAAAGTCCAGGGGCTATTCTAAAAAAAACCAGGGACCTATGCGCTAAAACAGGGGACGGCGGGTTGATTTCCTAAAGCGAGGGGGGTTCTTAAGCAAAACGACCACGCGAAGGGTATGGGGTAATCTCAGCCTTCGGATCAGAAACCGACGACCCAGATTAGATCGCGCGAGCGTGGCTGACAAGCGGGGCCAGGGCGTCAGCGAGCCAGGGCGGGCTAACCAGCCGGGCCCAGGGGCAGAGAAGCGGGTGAGGGGAGAGAGGAGAGACAGTTGGATCTGGATCGGACGGCTACAATTAGATCCGCTCGGTTTAGCTCTACACTATCCGATCTCCGGCGAACGGCCGAGATCTAACGGTGGGGGCGGACACGGGCGTGGTGGTGCCGCTCGGTCCCGCGGCAGGAATTCGCCGGAGACGAGCAGACTGGCCATGGTGGGGCACCAGAGGCTTGGTGTTTGGCCTAGGCGTGCACAGGGGGATCTGGCGGACTCAGCCGAGGGCACCACGCCGGCACGAGAGCACCAGAGGGCACTGCACACGGCGAGGCGGGCTAACGGCGACGCGGGGTGACTCCGGCGAGCAATTGCGTGCTAACCAGTGCAAGTACACAGGGAAATAGGGGCGCGGGGAGGTTGCTCACCTTGAGGGGAAGTGCTGGAGGCATGGGGCAACGGCGGAGGCATAGGAACGTGACGGGGCGACGACGGCGGAGCTCCGGCTGTGCAAGAACAACTCTGATGAGCGCGGACCGGACAGACCAGAGAGGGAAGGGGCACACCGAAGGGTGTCCCGAGTAGCTGACGGCAAGGCAAAGCTCACCGTGGCACTAGACGGGACACGAGCGCGATGGCGGCCACGGAACAAGCAGTGGACGTCAGCGGGCGATGGCGGAGGTTCTCAGTTCATGTGGGCAGAGCGAGAGAGAGAGCGAGAGAGCTAGACAGAGGGCGCAAATGGAAGAGGGGAGGTGGGTGAGCAGGGTGCGGGGTTCAAAAGGGGTGCGGGGGCTCGGTCGTGGCCGGAGAACGCGCGAACGTGGGTGCGTCCATAGCGGGGAGATCGTGGGCGAGAGGTTAGGGACGCGCTGACAGGTGGGGTCGGTGGGGCAAAGAGAGGGAAGGCGGGCGCGGGCGAGAACAACAGCGCCGATAGGTTGGTCCCACGGAAGAGCGAGAGAGCGAGGGAGAGAGGGCGCTCGGGTTTGCGCCGACAGTCGGTGTCCGCCTATCAGGCTCAGGGGCGTGCGCGCGCGGGCTAGGCTTAATGGGCTGCCTTGGGCCGAATTGCTTTTCCTATTTTCCTAGAATTTCTATTGCCTTTTCTATTGATTTTCTCTAGGGTTTTCAATTCAAATTCAAATCAAGTTTCAAATTCAAACCAAATCAAATATGTGCAACATTTCAAAGAATATTTAGGCTCAATATGATGCAACATTCCATGACTCATATGTTTTGGGAAAATTAAATAAATAATCCCTCACTAATACACCTAACTCTAATTAAAAGAGAAAGAGAGAGAGAAAACTAGAGAGAGAAAGAAACTAGAGTGAGATAGAGAAGAGTAACACATGAATTTGGGTGATCATTAGAAAGAAATTTCATACCCCCAAATTCAGGGTGCTACAGACCTATCCCCCTTAAATAAATCTCGCCCTCGAGATTCAGGGCTGGCTAGCAAAGAGTTCAGGGTACTTGGCTCTCAGATCATCTTCTCTTTCCAGGTTGCTTCTTCTTCTGAGTGATGGCCCCATTTGACTTTGCACATTCTGATGGTGTTCCTCCGAGTGACTCAATCTGCTGTCTCTAGAATTTGTGTTGGCTTCTCAACGTATGTCAGATCCTCTTGAACTTCAAGGTCTTCCATTGGCAACTGCTCTTCTAGTACTCGCAAGCATTTCTTTAATTGAGACACGTGGAACACATCATGCACTGCGGACAGGTTCTCTAGTAAGCTGAGTTGATAAGCCACTTCTCCATGTCTGGCTTGAACCTGATACGGACCGATATAGCAAGGTGCTAACTTGCCTTTGACTCCAAACTCTTGGTTCCTCTGATGGGTGACACTTTTAAGTAGACATAGTCTCCCACTTCAAAACTGAGTTCTCTTCTCCTGGTATCAGCATAGCTTCGCTATCTAGACTGCGCTTGCCTTCAGATTTTCCTGGGTCATCCTGATATTCTCTTCGGCTTCAAGCAAAATCTCAGGGCCAAATACCTGCCTTTCACCGGGTTGATCCCAATGCAATGGAGTTCTGCAATTCCTCCCATAAAGTGCTTTGAATGGTGACATCTTCACACTGGCTTTGTAGCTATTGTTGTTGGAGAATTCTGCATATGGCAGCCTCTTGTCCCAACCTAGCTGGTCTTGCAAAGCACAAGCTCTCAACATATCCTCAAGAATCTGGTTGGTTCTCTCAGTCTGGCCATCTGTCTGTGGGTGATAAGCTGAACTGAATTTCAAGTCCGTACCCAAAGCTTCGTGTAGCTGCTGCCAAAAGTGAGAAGTAAACTGAGTGCCTCTATCCGATATTATCTTCTTTGGAATTCCATGCAAGCACACAATCCGAGACATGTATAACTCTGCCAACACTGCACTGTTATAGGTGGCTTGACTGGTATGAAATGGGTTGTCTTTGTCAAATGGTCCACTACCACCCAGATGGAGTCATAACCAGCTCGAGTGCGGGGCAGACCAACTATAAAGTCCATCCCAATCTCATCCTATTTCCACTGAGGAATCTGCAATGGCTGCAACAAACCTACGGGTCTCTGATGTTCTGCCTTGATCCTCTGACAACTGTCGCATCTGGCCACATACTCTGCTATCTCTCTTTTCATACCATACCACTAGAATCTCTTCTTCAAGTCTTGGTACATTTTCTCACTACCAGGGTGTAAGAATACGCTGTCTCATGAGCTTCCTTGAGGACAAGTTCCCGGATCGAGGTGATGTTGGGAACACACAGCCTATCCTTGAACCATACCACTCCTTCTCCATCTTCACGGAAATCTGGACCTTTCCCATCGATGATCAGCTGTCGGATCTTGTTGATCTTCTCATCATCCTTCTGACTTTTTCTGATGTCTTGCTCCAGAGTGGGCTCTAGCTCAATTGTCACTCCTTGAGTGTTGTTCAGAATTCCGAGACTCAACCTATCGAATTCCTTCGCTAGCTCGAACGGCATCGAGTGAGTGGCCAACATGTTGACTTGACTCTTCTTGCTAAGAGCATCTGCAACCACATTTGCTTTGCCTGGGTGATAATGAATCTCCAACTCATAGTCTTTGATCAATTCCAGCCATCTACGTTGCCTCATGTTTTACTCTGACTGAGTGAATATGTACTTGAGCTCTTGTGGTCCGTGTAGATATCACACTTCTGCCCATAAAGATAATGTCTCCAGGTCTTTAGTTCATGAACCACTTCTGCTAGTTCTAGGTCAAGAGTGGGGTAGTTCTTCTCATGAACTTTCAATTGTCGGGACGAGTATGCCACTACTTTCCCTTCCCTGCATAACACACATCCCAGTCCGGTGTACGAAGCATCACAATACATCAAGAATGGCTTGTGAACATCTGGCAGAACCAACACCGGTGTTGTTGTCAACTTCTGCTTCAACATCTCAAATGATTCTTGGCACGTTGGGGTCCACTTGAACTCAACCTTCTTTGCTAGTAGGGCTGTCATTGGTCTAGCAATCTTGGAGAAAACCTTCAATGAAACGCCGATAATAACCGTCCATCCCAATGAAACTCTTGATTCCTCGGACATCTTTTGGTGCTTTCCAGTCCAGAATCGCTGCTACCTTCTTTGGATCCATAGCTAGTTCATCTCGGTTTATAATATGACCCAAGAATAGAACTTCACTGATCCAAAACTCACACTTGCTAAGCTTGGCATACAACTGGCAATCTCGTAGGCCTCTGAAGTACTTTCCTCAAATGTTCCTCATGCTCTTGCTCATTCTGGGAATATACAAGAATATCATCAATGAACACCACTACGAACTTGTCGAGGTAGTCCATGAACACACTGTTCATCAGATACATGAAGTAAGCTGGCGTATTCGTCAATCCAAATGACTTAACCATGAACTCATATAGTCCATACTTGGTGATGAATGTTGTCTTTGGTATATCCGAAGGTCAGATTCTGAGCTGATGGTAGCCCGACCTCAGATCTATCTTTGAGAAACACATTGGCTCCTCTCAAACTGATCAATTAAGTCTTCAATTCGACGCAGGGGGTACTTATTTTTGATAGTGACTTCATTCAAAGCTCTGTAATCAATGCACATCCTCTTCGTGCCATCCTTCTTATCCACAAATAACACTATGGCTGCCCAGGGTGAGGTACTTGGTCTGATGTAACCTTTCTCTAACAACTCATCAATCTGCTTCTTGAGTTCCACCAACTCTGGTCTAGACACTCGATAAGCTCTCTTGGAAATAGGGGCGGTTCCTGGATAAGCTCTATGGCAAATTCAACTTTTCTGTCAGGTGGCATGCCTGGTAACTCTTCAGGGAATACATTGGGGGAATTCTGACACAATCCTAATTGTTTCAATCGGATTGGACTCCTTGTCATCTACTGATAAATGGTGATAGGTTCCTTCTTCTATTCCAGGTAAGTACAGCTTGGTTACTACTTCCTTTTCCGGATGGGGACACCAACTTAACTGTCCTCTTGTCACAACGGACAGTGGCTTGATTTCTGTGTAGCCAATTCATCCCTAGGATGACATCTAACCCTTGAGTTCCCATTACTACTAGGCTAGCAGGGAAGGCTATCCCCCTTATTGCAATCCTTAGATTAGGACAAATCCTATCGGACTGAACTTTTCCCCCCAACTCAATTAACTCTCAAAGGGTGGGTTCATTGGTTCTATGGGGATGTTATGTGATTCTACCCAAGATGCAGAAACAAAAGAATGTGTGGCACCAGTATCAAATAATACTTTTGCTGGGTAGGATTCGACTGAAAACATACTTACTGCCACGTCCTAAGCATCCTGGATTGCTTCGGCCTCCAAGTGGTTCACCTTTCCACGGTTGTAGGCCTGACCACGGACTCCTGGTGCTTGCTGTGGTGCTCCTTGTCTTGCTGGGGCATTTTCTGCTGGCGGTTGCTGGGCTGCTTTCTTTGGACAATTCTTCGCCCAGTGATTTTGTTCCCCACAGTAGAAGCATGCACGACCTCCTACTTGTGTTGGGGCTGCTTGGCCATTCTGGTTGGTTGCGGGGGCAGGAAGACGCGTTGCCTGGTTGTTCTGACGGTTGGTATTGATTTCCTCCTTACTGGGTGTTGTGACGGTACTACTGCTGCTGTTACTGAGGAATCTGCCTCTAGCACTGGTGCTGGTGCTGATGCTAATGCTGGTGCTGGTGCTGATGCTGGTGCTGGTGACCTTGCTTGAATTGCTATGGGCGAGTTGCCTGAGTAGCGAGGACAACTTCTACTCCCAACCTGAGGTCCACCAATCTGCGCTTCCTATCCTCCATCTCCCGATGCTTCCTTTCAGTCATGATTGCTCTGTCTATCAAATGTTGGAAGGTAGGGAAGGTGTGGTTCATCAGCTGATAGTGGAGGGGATCAACCAATCCTCTCAAAAAGTTGTACTGCCGCTTGGCATCTGTGTTGACGTCTTCTGGGGCGTAACGTGACAGCTATAGAAACTTGTCCCTGTACTCACTGACGGACAGGGGACCTTGCTTCAGGGTGAGAACTCTTCCTTCCTCACTATCATCAGTCCTTCAGACAACATGGTAGCGACGGAAGTTGTCCCTGAACTTGCGACACCCCCTAGTGTCACCTAGGGTTCTTCTCAATGCTAACTCTAGTGACATCCTTTCATCTAAGCCAAATTGAGCAAGAAGCACCAAATCCACTTAAGAATAAAAGACCCACTAAGTTTACATCTAAAGGATCATGTCTAAAACAAATGAAGTTTTCAAAAAGGGGAAAAATGTTGAAACCCTAATACCAACCCTAAATAAGCCACTTAAGTAGAAAGGGAGAAAAGGGATAAAGACTATGAAAAACATGAAATCATGGCTTAGGCCAATTAAAAAAATTGAAATACACTAACTATGCTACAATAATGATTATAAAAGTTTTGGCCAAAATAGTTTGTTAAAAATTCCAAGCAAGCCATTCAAGTGGAGGTTTAATGGGGAATCTGAAATTCAGATTTCTGAATTTTCAGCCTTTGAACCAAAACCGAGCGCGTTCACCTTGATCTCTATCTCAAAACTCTAAGCTCCCATTGACAAAAATGTGTCTAACTAACCCCTCTACCTCATACCAGAAGATGCATTGGGATGCGTGCCCTGGACACGTCAAACCCAGGATCTTCTCTCTGTGTTCGGCAGTGAGACAAACCAACTTCACCCCTCCATATCTCTTGATCCAGTCAGCAAAACCTGCAAGCCTCCACACACAAACGACAAAGGAATGTCAGGCAAAGAGATCTCTCAACGGGATCATGGCCATAATCTCAAAGATTTGGAGCCAATCCGCGCTTGAACACGACCTCTCTCTACGCTGCCTCGTGCTCGACGCTGTGCCAGACGCCAGAGCACACACTGGCGCTCGCCCCGCGCACGCCCTGAGTCGCATGTTAGAGCCTCCCCTCGGCCGCGCTCACCCGCGCCTTTAAAAACCATCCCCAGGCGCGCCTCACCTCACTCCGCGCTCACCCTCGCTGGCCAAACACACCTCCCTTAGCTCCGGCGAGCTTTCCTCCGCCCGCCATCACTACCCAAGCCTCGGCCACCGCGGCCAGCTCGCTCCAGCCACGTCCAAGCCACGCTTGTCCCTCGGTTAGCTTCACCAGTGGCCCATAAAGCTTTCCAAGCTCTCGGACCCGGCAGAACCTCACCGGAGACCCAAGATCGCCTTCGCCGGACTTCAGTCGCCCGCGGCCGGCGCGGTAGACCAAGCAATCTGGTGAAGCATTATCAAATTCCTCACGCTCACATCTTCCTTGCCCTTGTGGTAAAGCTCCCTGACCATTTAATTGATCTATCAGCCCCCGTTAGGCTGGATTCCTCGCCGCCGACGAGCTCCCCCGCCTACGCGCGTGGACATGACCATCTCCGACCACCATCGCCAGCGATCCGCACCTCGACGTGATCGCCAGAGGCTACACGACATCGCCCGACCCCTCACCGGAGCAACCTCGCCACCGGGTAAGCCCCTCCGCCCTTTTCCTCCACCGCGGTCACTGTTCCAATTAGGGGAAGGATCGCAGGTTCGATTTCGGGAAACCCTAGGGGGTTTTCTGCAAGGTCATAGATCTAGATGAATAGTGAACCGAGGACCTGTATGTAATACGTTTAAAACTTTTTGCCAGGGACCCCAGTGCAAAACCATTTTTCCATTATCCATTTCTAATTAATCTTTTTAAATTTAGCATAGAACTTAGAAAATTTATATCTTGAGAAATATTTAGCCAAATCTAGTCAAACCAATTTTACTGGACTCAAAATATTATGAACTGTCATATAAAAATAGTGAACCCTGTGCTTTCTGTTTTAAATTTTAGAGTTTGGAATTAATTAAGGAAACTGACCAAACCTTATTAAAATAAAGAAAATTAGTTATGCTTCTGTGCTGAACTTAAGAAAATTTGTAGAAGTGTAAACCCCACTTAGGCACTGTTTAAAAATAGTATGCACCCCAGTATTGAAGATTTAAACAAGGTTATTTAGAAAAAGCCATGTTTGCCCAAAACTTAGGAAAATGAGAAAGGCATTGGAAAATTATGAGCAGTCAATGCAAATATTTTTCCTAGTAAACTTAAGTAATAGAGAACCTAGGAAAAATAAAGGGAACCCTAGTCCAGAACAAATTCAAGGCAAAATGTTTTTATTAGGCACTAATCAAACTAGAAAGACAATTATTAGAATTATGAAAACAAATTCAAAATCATTAAGAAAAATTCAGTAGACTTGTAACCACTAGGACACCACTACAAAAATGATAAATACCTCAGTCCATCATTTTAAGTAGATTAAACAAATAGAACTTGATACTGAGCCATATTCCAATTAAATCGTAAGCAAGCCAAATAGTGTGCAATAATGGGCAAATAAAATTTTACCAGATTAATAATGAAGTAGGCCACCAGAGAAAAATGCAAAACCCAATTGAAAGTTACAAAATAATCCCATTGCCAGCAAAAAATATGTCTTAGAGAATAACCTACTGTTAAAAGTCTGTTGTTTGATATTTTCAAGTATAGTGGTAGTAGAAAGCACCCCTTTGGCTAGAAACTTTAGAAAATCATAACAAAAATAACTAATAGGTATTAGTAGCTAAAAATTTGTACAAAGTCATGTTATAACATCTAAATGCCAGCAAAAATATGTCTTAGAGAATAACCTACTGTTAAAAGGTAGTTGTAGTTCAAAACACCCCCTCTGCCCTAATATTTGATAATTTTATACAGAGAGAACCCTCACTTTTTAAGCCCCAAATTTTGAGACAGAAAATTATACACCAGTAAGAAGCCACTGTAATTTTTGCAGATGTTTTGGAAATTATTAAGCTGTCTTGTAGTTCAAACCCACCTTAAAAGCATAAAAGAAATAGAATGGAAGAGAGGGGAAATAAATCTCACTCCAATGAATTCAGCTAGAAATCTTAATAAACTCTCATTAAGACATTAGAAAGAAATCAGTGGAACACCAAAATGAACTTACCAATTAGCTTAACCAAGCTTGACCGTAATTTGTTAAGTGTACCACAAAAACCTTCAGTAGTAAAAATAAGCCCTACCTTATTTAAATTGATCATCCCCCATCAAATCTTAATTGTAAATTACATACCATGCCATGCATCTATCTTACTCATTGCATTCTCAATCTCGTTGATGGAGAGTACGTGCTCATCCCTAAGCAAGGAGCTGTCCACGAGGAAGACCAGGAGCAAGCTTCCGAGACTGCCATCAAGGATCTCCCCGCAGCCCCAGCTATTGAAGGCAAGCCCTGGTTTTATGCATAACCGTATCTATATATGCTACTTTACTACACTTAATGTTTGTAGGCTTGTGATGTGCACTTAAGTGTAGGAGTTGCTTGAAACCTCTAGTTGCATGAACTCAGGATTCCTTTTTGAGATGGATACTAGTATGCTAGGTTGAGTAGCTGTTTTGCTAATCAGGATCTCGGTAGAAGTCGAGTGATTTTTCTAGCACTCGTGCGAGGTCAGGAATTGATTGTATTCATCTTGATAACGGGGATCTATGATGGTCTATGGACTTGGATCCAAGGAGGATGCCTTGTCCATAAGATGGAAAAAGGAATTAAGGATTAATGTATGGATACCTGAGTCAAGCGTTTGAATGTACTAAGCACATGTCGGGAAATATGGTAACCGACAAAACTAGTACCTGAGTGAAGCCGGGCACGGACTTTACCCCTCACGCAACCTGAGACTGGGTCTCCCATGCTAGCTTATGGTGGGTATACAAGTGTGGTCACTACACAGTGACAGCCGGGGTCAGTGGAGCATTGTATGCCAAGGCGGTGAGGCCTGGCCCGCGAACGGGGAATCGATGGGGACGGTTGACATGTGTGGGGACGGAGTGCCCTGACATGTCGTGTGTTTAGGTTTACCTTGCAAGGTTTTTAAAACTCGATTCGAATCGTCTGCTTCTCACAGCTAATGAGACTGCTTGACCCCTTGTACTACATTGAGTAAGAAGTGAAATGAGGATTACATGAGATAACATGTGATTGTATTAAATGATTGTTACCATGTATGCGTAGAAAGAGCAAACTTAGCTAAATTAATGATACTATAATTGGAAAAGCTAAAAATTGGTTTTAGACTCAGCTAGTGCTTTTGGTAAACCAAACCCCTCAACCAACACAGCTGCATGGTCTAGAAGTAGAGGAGTAGACACCTCACACCGGGTAAGTCTAGCTGAGTATTAGTATACTCAGCCTTGCTTGTGGCATAATTTTTGCAGGTACGCTTCAGGATATGGTTGATGGTTGGACGGTCTAGTGGGATGTTGTTCCGGCAGGAGAGGAGCAAGAGGAGTAGTGGGCTAGGCCTTGCCCAATTCCTTGCTATCGACGATATCGATTTATCTGCTGCATTTTATTTTGTGAACTTATATCAGCTACTTGAAAAACTCTGATTTATGTAATAACTCCAGTACTTCAATTTGAGGTTTTCCTGTTTTTATTGTATTTCTTCTGTGACTCACCTTCGAGTGAGTATGTGGTATTTGATCCTGGTTAAGTGGCTCTATCAGACTAGATCTGAGGGACTGACGGGTTATTCCGATTAAGTGTGTTACGGCCCCTGAGGCGTGACTTAGGCAATTAAGCTGGAATAATTCAGGCAGTTCTGCCACAGCTGGTATCGGAGCAAATACCACCACAGAGAAGCACAATAAACCATGAATACCAATTTTCAAAAATCTAAAACTCGCTTAGAAACTAGTATGAATCGTCAGGACTAGACCGCTAGACATAGGATGAAAGGCCTTACGGATAAAGGGAGAAATAGGTGGCTAAGTAAGTAGGCCCTATGGGCCAGTTTCTTAAATTTTTAAAGGATGCCTTAAAGCACCCTTTATTCGGAGAGGAGATGTATTTTCAGCATGCATGCATTATAAAACTAAAAGGAATAAAACTAAAGCTGGTAAAATTTGAGCTAACCCGCTTCCTTTACAACCACCCAGGTTCTTTTTATTTTTTCCTCTTCCACCATAATCTTTACATCTGATACCCTTCCACAGATCACCTCACCTACCCCCCGCCAGTGGAAGAGACACTCGTTTCAGCACTGATTTCCTTTCTCATGATGGCTTTCCTTCCATCTTGTGGGAAGTGCTTAACTCCGCCGGTTACCCCTATGCCCCTTTGTACACGGTGCAGTTGTACAAGGAGCATCGGGTACCCACGTTCCCGAGTCTGGCTGACTTTGGAGGCTCATCCCCTTCTAGCCGGGTTGGCGTTCTCTTGACTCCGAGACGATTGGATTCAGGACGGACGACACCACTAAAGCGACAGCTATGAAGACTCTGACGATTTTCTGTGGCTACCATCCCCTGGAGATGGTGATGCATCCCTTGGGACTTTCCCTGCTGAGAAGAAGGATGACCCCATGTGGTGCAACCGTGTGTGAGCCATGTGAAGGATGTATGGGCGATGTATCCTGACTTGGTTGGGAGGGTCACTGTTCAGTGCATGAGTGCGCTGTATCGCCTTCAGGCCCTGCAGAGCGACGCTATGGCACATCTTGCTAACCTCACTCAAACCACCAAGCTCACCCTCGACAACCGAGAAGGACTTTGTGGTCGACATGTCCTCTGAGTAGGTGGAGAAGGGACCTACAGGTGGAAGGCTGAGCCAGCGCATCACCACCTTGGAGCAGCAGGTGGAGATCCGAGACAACACTATTGATGTCTTGGAGAACCAGCTCCATGATGTGTAGCGGGAACTTGAAGAAGCTAATGACCACCCTGGACATGCACCACTTAGAGATGGAGGCCAATGAGGCCGGAAGCGAGGGAGAAGAGGCTCCTGAGGAGTTAGGACCAGCCCTGGTGCCAATGGGACTACCTCCACGATGCCTCCCTTCACCCGCATCCAGTGTCGCTTCTATTACTCAGGGTTGATAAGTCGTTTTGACGCTTTAGGAGGATAGAAATCTACACAAGCTTAGTAATGGTAGATTTTGGGCTAGGCTTACGGGTACTTTCCCTAATTGATTTAACCCTTATGAACTTTGAGATCTGTGGGTGTTTTGTAACCATGTTATCTTCATTCGAACCTAATATTATGATTATGGGCAATTTCTTTCCATATGAGATAACAGCATGTTGTTCAAAATTGTGAGTTGGGATAACAATGGCAACAAACTCTGTTTTCAGATGGCAGCTAGGTAGCATCGAGTGCATAACGAGCAAGTCCCCCCGCCACCTCCTCTATCTCCCACAGTGCAAGAGCTGATGGCCCATCAGGAACGAGATTCTACGACAGCTCTTGCAGCGCTAGCCCCACCCTCAGCAGCATGGTGGAGGCCAGCTGTAGCGACCTCTGGCAGCAACAACCTACCAAGAATTCCTGAGCACGCAGGCCGCCCTTGTTCACCAAGGCACAGGATCCATTGGATGCCAACAGTGTGGTTACGCGTCGTGGAGTCCAAGTTTCCCCTCCTCGCAGGAGACTGCCCTATTGATACCAAGGCTCACTTCATCGCGCAGCAGCTTCGCGGCCCTGCTCGAACATGGTGGGACCACTTCCATGCTATGCTACTGCTGATCATGAAGTGTCTTGGGAGGAATTCAAGACTGCTTTCAGAGGGCACCATATCCCAGCTGGAATCCTTGATCGCAAGCTGAATGAATTCCTATCACTCAATCAAGGAACCCCGCATGGTATTGCAGTACGCTAAGGCCTTCAACGACCTGTGCCAGTACGTAGGTTATCATGCTGATTCCGATGAGAAGAGAGACTGCTTCCGCAGGGGTCTCAACACCAAGCTGCGTGAACGTCTCAACACTGTCCGGGCTGATAGCTTCAATGAGTTGGTCAACCTGGCCATCTCCCAGGAGGATTGTATTGTAGCTCACTGGGCAGAGAAGAAAAGAAAGGCACCAATGGCAGCACCCTCCGCCCAGACCTAGAGGTTTAGGATTGTTTTTCCCACAATCAGAGCAGGGGATTTCAGTAGTAGGCAGGCAAATGGGTGATCAGGCCACCTTAGTGCAGCAGCTGGCACCCACTCGTTTTCCATCTCTGCTCCCAAGGAACAATCAGCCTCCTCAGCAGCAGTTCTGCCAGGGAAATGGGAACAAGTGCTTCACTTGTGGCAATGTGAGCCACTATGCCATGAATTGCCCAAGAAATTAGCAGAGGCAGATGTCAGCACCAAATCAAGACAAGGGAAGAAAGCAGAAGGTGCAAGTCAAGCAAGGGCAGCTCAACTTCACTACTCTGGAGGAGTTACCTGAAGGAGCCCCCATCATGACTAGTATCTTTATAGTTTATAATCAACCTGCATTAATTTTGTTTGATTTTGGTGCATCTCATAGTTTCATTAGCCAAAGTTCAGTGCTAAAATGTCAACTGCCTTTCTATCCACAAAAAGGGTCTTCATGATAGCCACACTTGGGGGTAAAATTGCAACTAACCAATTAAACCAAAGTGTGCCTATTCAACTAGGAAGCCACATTATCAAAACCACCTTTCTTGTTTTGGGTTTGGAGAATGTGGATATTATTCTAGGAACCAATTGGATGACCAGACACCAAGTAGTGCTTGATGTAGCCAACCGCATCGTTGAAATCAATTCCCCAATCTGTGGGAGTTTCACCTTGTTTCTGCCCAGTCAAGATTCTACTCAGTCATGTGATTTTGCTATGACGGAGTTACCCCTGAAGAAGATTCCAGTGGTCTGTGAGTATGCAGATGTTTTTCTGGATGAATTACCATGAATGCACCCAGAATGGGATATCGAATTCGCCATCGAGTTGCAACCGGGAATGGCACCTATTTCCAAGAGACCTTACTGGATGCCACCCGCTGAGTTGGCAGAATTGAAGAAGCAGTTGCAAGAATTGTTGGACAAAGGTTTTATTCGGCCAAGTACTTCGCCTTGGGGATGTCCAGCCTTGTTTGTAAAGAAGAAGGATGAAAGCTTGAGGCTATGCATAGATTACTGCCCACTTAACATGGTGACTATCAAGAATAGACCTTTGCCTTGTATTGATGTTATTTGCGATTAGTTGGTCGGAGCCAAAGTGTTTTCCAAGATAGACCCTCGCTCCGGCTATCATCAGATCAAGATACGAGCAAGTGATATTCCAAAGACTGCCTTCTCAACCAGATATGGGTTGTATGAATTCGTGGTGATGTCTTTTGGGCTGACTAATGCACCAGCATACTTCATGTATCCGATGAATTCTGTTTTCATGCCTGAATTGAACAAGTTCGTAGTGGTTTTCATTGATGATATTTTGGTGTACTCAAAGAACGAAGAAGAGCAGGCCGGGCATTTGCATGTAGTGCTTCAATGTCTGCGAGAGCACCATCTTTATGCCAAATTGTCAAAATATGATTTTTGGACAAAGGAGATCAAATTCTTGGGTCACACTATCTCTTAGGCAGGTAGAGCTATTGATCCTCATAAGGTGCAAGAGGTAATGAATTGGAAGCCGCCAACGACTGTCCGTCAGATTCGAAGTTTTCTGGGATTAGCTGGTTATTATCGAAGATTCATTTCGGATTTCTCTCGAATTGCGAAGCTAATAACTGAATTGCTGAAGAAAGAAGTCAAGTTTGTTTGGGGTCAGAAATGCAAAGATGCCTTCCATGCATTGAGGCAACATCTGACCACAGCACCAGTGTTAGCGCAACCCGACAGCAGCAAGCCATTTGATGTGTACTGTGATGCCTCTGACACTGGACTGGGTTGTGTCTTGATGCAAGACAACCGAGTCATTGCTTACTCATCAAGAGCACTCAGGCCTCATGAGCAAAATTATCCCACTCATGACTTGGAGTTAGCAGCCGTGGTCCATGCATTGAAAATGTGGAGACACTATTTGATGAGAACCCACTGCAACATCTTCACAGATCATAAGAGCCTTAAGTACATCTTTACTCAGGCTGATCTCAACATGAGGCAGAGAAGATGGCTAGAGCTGATCAAGGACTATGACCTGGAGGTACATTATCACCCAGGAAAGGCCAATGTAGTGGCAGATGCCTTGAGTCAAAAATTGGAATGCAACTGTGTTATGATGGATTCTCGTATTGACACCTTGTGTGATGAGTTGAGCAAAATGAAGATTGAAGTGATTCCTTCTGGTGCTTTGTCTCACATTTCCATTGAGCCAGCTTTGCAAGACCAGATCATCATGGCCCAGCTCAGTGACAAGGGAGCGCAAATTATTAAGGAGAACCTCCATCAGAAGACCGAGAAGTATAAATGTTTCCACCAAGATGGAAAGGGTATATTGTGGTTTGAAAGCAGATTGGTGGTTCCTAAAAATAAAGATCTCAAGAAGAAAATCTTGGATGAGGCCCATCTCTCCAAATTTTCCATGCATCCAGGGAGCACCAAAATGTACCATGATCTGAAGCCCTTGTATTGGTGGACCAGAATGAAGAGGGAGATAGCCCAATATGTACCAGAATGTGACACCTGTCAGAGGATAAAGGCGAGTCACTTAAAATCAGCTGGAGCTTTGCAACCCCTATCTATACCTTCGTGGAAATGGGATGACATCAGCATGGATTTCATTGTGGGTCTGCCCAACACCTCTCGTCATCATGATTTGATTTGGGTTATTGTGGACCGACTAACGGAAGTGGGACATTTTCTCCCAGTGCACACTAGTGATAAGGCTCAAAAGTATGCAGAGTTGTACATTGACCGAATCGTGTGTTTGCACGGATTGCCCTAGACCATTGTCTCTGACCGAGGAGCCCAATTTGTTGCTAGATTTTGGGAACAACTGCAAGGGTCTTTAGGAACCAAGCTAATGAGGAGTTCAGCTTACCACCCACAGACTGATGGTCAGACCGAGAGGGTAAATCAAATTCTTGAAGATATGCTGAGGGCTTGTGCGATCGATTGCGGCAAGAACTGGGATAAGCACCTCTCCTTGGCAGAGTTTGCTTATAACAACAGTTATCAATCCAGCCTAAAGATGGCACCCTTGGAAGCCCTATATGGAAGAAGGTGTCGAACACCCCTCAATTGGTCTCAGCCTAGAGAAAGAGAAGTTTTCAGACCTGACTTAGTGACTGAAGCCGAAAGGAAGGTCAAACTAATCAGGAAGAATCTAGAAGCTGCTCAAGCCAGGCAGAAGAGTTACCATGATAAGAGAAGGAAACCTCTCCAGTTCGAGGTGGGAGATTTCGTATATCTGAAGGTATCACCCACCAAGGGAGTGCAGAGATTCGGGATCAAAGGCAAGTTAGCCCCTCGTTACATTGGACCTTATGAGATCATAGAAGCATGTGGACCCGTGGCATACAAATTGAAGTTACCTCCAAAAATGTCTGCCATCCACAATGTGTTCCATGTATCCTAGCTGAAGAAATTTGTTCGATTGTCGACTGAGATCATAGCAGAACCAGAATTGGAAATAGAGCCAGATCTATCGTACCAAGAGTACCCTTCCAAGGTTCTGGATTGCAAAGAAAGATCAACTCGGGCTAAATCGATCAAGATGTATAAGATCCAATGGAGTAATCACTGAGAGGAAGAGGCTACTTGGGAGACTGAGGAATTTCTGCGTTCCAACTTTCCTGATTGTCTACCTACAGAAATTGGTACACAATCATGCCCAACCCTCCGCTGCCCTTCGAATCAAAACATAAGAAATATGATCTTAAAATAGAATGAGTTAATTATAAGACTTAAGTTAAAAAGGACATCCTTCTGAAGTTGCAAAGAGAATGACATTCGAAGAGCAGTTGCCTTAATAAATAAAGCACCCACTTCAAGTGAGTCTCACCCTTCGCTTCACCCCGGGAGGACTCCGACCCGAATCTCGAGACGAGATTCCTTTAAGGGGGGAAGGCTGTGACACCCTAGTGTCACCTAGGTTCTTCTCAATGCTAACTCTAGTGCCATCCTTTCATGTAAGCCAAATTGAGCAACAAGCACCAAATCAACTTAAGAATAAAAGACCCACTAAGTTTACATCTAAAGAATCATGTCTAAAACAAATGAGGTTTTCAAAAAGGGGAAAATGTTGAAACCCTAATACCAACCCTAAATAAGCCACTGAAGTAGAAAGGGAGAAAAGGGATAAAAGACCATGAAAAACATGAAATCATGGCTTAGGCCAATTATAAAAATTGAAATACACTAACTAAGCTACAATAAAGATTATAAAAGTTTGGCCAAATAGTTTGTTAAAAACTCCAAGCAAGCCATTCAAGTGGAGGTTTAATAGGGAAATCTGAAATTCAGATTTCTGAATTTTCAGCCTTTGAACCAAAACTGAGCGCGTTCACCTTGATCTCTATCTCAAAACTCTAAGCTCCCATTGACAAAAATGTGTCTAACTAACCCCTCTACCTCATACCAGAAGATGGCATTGGGACGTGTGCCCTGGACACGTCAAACCCAGGATCTTCTCTCTTTGTTCGGCAATGAGACAAACCCAACTTCACCCCTCCATATCTCTTGATCCAGTCAGCGAAACCTGCAAGCCTCCACACACAAATGACAAAGGAATGTCAAGGGAAGAGATCTCTCAACGAGATCATGGCCATAATCTCAAAGATTTGGAGCCAATCCACGCTTGAACATGACCTCTCTCTTGGCTGCCTCTTGCTCGACGTTGTGCCAGACGCCAGAGCGCGCACTGCCGCTCGCCCGCGCATGCCCTAAGCGCTTGTTAGAGCCTCCCTTCGGCCACGCCCGTGCCTTTAAAACCATCCCCGGGCGCGCCTCACCTCGCTCCGCGCTCACCCTCGCTGGCCAAACACACCTCCCTTAGCTCTGACGAGCTTTCCTCCGCCCGCCATCACTGCCCAAGCCTCGGCCACCGAGGCCAGCTCGCTCCAGCCGCGTCCAAGCCACGCCTGTCCCTCGGTTAGCTTCGCCAGTGGCCCATAAAGCTTTCCAAGCTCTTGGACCCGGCAGAACCTCACCGTAGACCCAAGCTCGCCTTCGCCAGACTCCGGTCGCCCGCGGCCGCACGTAGACCGAGCAATCCGGTGAGGCATTCTTAAATTCTTCGCGCTCACATCTTCCTTGACCTCTGGTGAAGCTCCCTGACCCATTTAATTGATCTATTATGCCCTGGTTAGGCTAGATTCCTCGCCGCCGACGAGCTCCACCGCCTGCGCGTGTGGACTTACCTACTCCGACCACCATCGCCAGCGATACGCACCTCGACGTGATCGCCAGAGACTCCCCGACCTCGCCCGACCCCTCACCGGAGCAACCTCGCCGCCGGTAAGCCCCTCCACCCTTTTCCTCCGCTGCGGTCACCGATCCATTAGGGGAAGGATCGCGAGTTCGATTTTGGGAAACCCTAAGGGGTTTTCTGCAGAGTCATAGACCCAGATGAATAGTGAACCGAGGACCTGTTTGTAATACGTTTAAAACCTTTTGCCAGGGACCCCAGTGCAAAACCATTTTTCCTTTATCCATTTCTAATTAATCTTTTTAAATTCAGAAGAGAACTTAGAAAATTTATATCTTGAGAAATATTTAGCCAAATCTAGTCAAACTATTTATTATGGACTCAGAAAATTATGAACTGTCATATAAAAATAGTGAACCCTGTGCTTTCTGTTTTAAATTTTAGAGTTTGGAATTAATTAAGGAAACTGACCAAACCTTATTAAAATAAAGAAAATTAGTTATGCTTCTGTGCTGAACTTAAGAAAATTTGTAGAAGTGAAACCCCACTTAGGCACTGTTTAAAAATAGTAAGCACCCCAGTATTGAAGATTTAAACAAGGTTATTTAGTAAAAGCCATGTTTGCCCAAAACTTAGGAAAATAAGAAAGGCATTGGAAATAATGAACAGTGAATGCAAATACTTTTTCTAGTCCACTTAAGTAATAGAGAACCTAGGAAAAATAAAGGGAACCCTAGTCCAGAACAAATTCAAGCAGAAATGTTTTATTAGGCACTAATCAAACTAGAAAGACAATTATTAGAATTATGAAAACAATTGCAAAATTTTTAAGAAAAATTCAGTAGACTTGTAACCACTAGGACACCACTACAAAAATGATAAATACCCCAGTCCATCATTTTAAGTAGATTAAACAAATAGGACTTGATACTGAGCCATATTCCAATTAAATCATAAGCAAGCCAAAAAGTGTGCAATAATGGGCAAATAAATTTTTACCAGATTAATAATGAAGTAGGCCACCAGAGAAAAATGCAAAACCCAATTGAAAGTTACAAAATAATACCCATTGCCCCTACTTCATGAAAAAGGCCATTTAGTTCAAGAAATCCCTACCACCCTTCCCTTAAGCAAAAAGTTACCAAACTTCAGAATGATTGCTCTTGCACAAAGAAAAAGATAGGAAAAATTAAAAGTCTGTTGTTTGATATTTTTCAAGTATAGTGGTAGTAGAAAGCACCCCTTTGGCTAGAAACTTTAGAAAATCATAACAAAATAACTAATAAGTATTAGTAGCTAAAAATTTGTACAAAGTCATGTTATAACATCTAAATGTCAGCAAAAATATGTCTTAGATAATACCCTACTGTTAAAAGGTAGTTGTAGTTCAAAACACCCCCTCTGCCCTAATATTTGATAATTTTATACAGAGAGAACCCCCTCAGTTTTTAAGCCCTAAATTTTGAGACATAAAATTATACACCAGTAAAAAGCCACTGTAATTTTTTCAGAATTTTTCAAAATTTATTAAGCTGTCTTGTAGTTCAAACCCACCTTAAAAGCATAAAAGAAATAGAAAGGAAGAGAGAGGAAATAAATCTCACTCCAATGAATTCATCTAGAAATCTTAATAAACCCTCACTTAGACATTAAAAAGAAATCAGTGGAACACCAAAATGAACTTACCAATTAGCTTAAGTGTACCACAAAAACCTTCAGTAGTAAGAATAAGCCCTACCTTATTAAATTGATCATCCCCCATCATATCTTAATTGTAAATTACATACCATGCCATACATCTATCTTACTCATTGCATTCATTAGATTGCAATCTTCCTGGCGGAGAGTACGTGCTCATCCCTGAGCAAGGAGCTGTCCATGAGGAAGACAAGGAGCAAGCTTCCGAGACTGCCATCGAGGATCTCCCCGCAGCCCCAGCTATTGAAGGCAAGCCCCGGTTTTATGCATAACCGTATCCATATATGCTACTTTACTACACTTAATGTTTTTAGGCTTGTGATGTGCACTTAAGTGTAGGAGTTGCTTGAAACCTCTAGTTGCATGAACTCAGGATTCCTTTTTAAGATGGATACTAGTATGCTAGGTCGAGTAGCTGCTTTGCTAATCAGGATTTCGGTAGAAATCGAGTGATTTTTCTAGCACTCGCGTGAGGTCAGGAATTGATTGTATTCATCTTGATAACGGGATCTATGATGATCTATGGACTTGGATCCAAAGAGGATGCCTTGTCCATAAGATGAAAAAAGGAATTAAGGATTAATGTGTCGATACCTGAGTCAAGCATTTGAATGTACTAAGCACATGTCGGGAAATATGGTAACCGGTAAACCTAGTACCTGAGTGAAGCCGGGCACAGAATTTACCCCTCACGCGACCTGAGACTAGGTCTCCCATGCTAGCTATAGTGGGTACAAGTGCGGTCACTACACGGCGGCAACCGGGGTTAGTGGAGCATTGTATGCCAAGGCGGTGAGGCCTGGCTGCGAACGGGGAATCGATGGGGACGGTTGACATGTGTGGGGACGGAGTGCCCTGACATGTCGTGTGTTTAGGTTTACCTTGCAAGGTTTTAAAACTCGATTTGAATCGTCTGCTTCTCGCAGCTAATAAGACTGCTTGACCCCTTGTACTACATTGAGTAAGAAGTGAAATGAGGATTACATGAGATAACTTGTTGATTGTATTTAATGATTGTTACCATGTATGAGTAGAAAGAGCAAACTTAGCTAAATTAATGATACTAGAATTGGAAAAGCTAAAAATTTGTTTTAGACTCATCTAGTGCTTTTGGCAAACCAATCCCCTTAGCCAAACAGTTGCATGGTCTAGAGGTAGAGGAGTAGACTCCTCACACCGGGTAAGTCTAGCTGAGTATTAGTATTCTCATCCTTGCTTGTGGCATAATTTTTGTAGGTACGCTTCAGGATATGGTTGATGGTGTGACTTGGCCTACCACCCTGCCACCGGGTTGGACGGTCGAGTGGGATGCTGTTTCGGCAGGAGAGGAGCAAGAGGAGTAGTGGGCTAGGCCTTGCCCAATTCCTCGCTATCGACGATATCGATTATCCGCTGCATTTTATTTTGTGAACTTATATCAGCTAATTGAAAAACTCCGATTTATGTAATAACTCTAGTACTTTAATTTGAGGTTTTCCTGTTTTATTGTATTTCTTCTGTGACTCACCTTCGAGTGAGTATGTGGTATTTGATCCTAGTTAAGTGGCTCTAGCAGACTAGATCTGAGGGACTGACTGGTTATTCCGATTTAAGTGTGTTACGGCCCCTGAGGCGTGACTTAGGCACTTAAGCTGGAATAATTTGGGCGGTTCTGCCATAGAACTCCTCCCAAGTGATGGCTTCAGGGTTGGCATGGGTGGCGAGGTAAGACTCCCACCAAGACTGTGTTGCTCCCCTCAACTGTCGGGGACCATACAACACCTTCTCACGGTCGTTGCACTGGGCAGTGTGCAACTCACACTCCACGGTACGCAGCCAATCTTCAGTGTCCATGGGATCAACAAAGTGGGCAAAGACAGGGGATGGCCCCTCATGAATTCTGCCCCCTTGTCTCTAGGCACCTGTGGCATCTGGACTTGCACTAGAGGCTGAGGTGGTGGTGGCCGCTGCTGAACTTGCTTCATCGCTGCTAATGTCTGACCAATTGCCTGAACTGCCTGAGTTTGCATCAAGAACATCTGCTCAATAGTCATCGGGGGTGGAGGTGGCAAATGCTGCTGCAGAGCTGCCTCCTCTTGGGCTGCCTGCTGCTCTGGCTGAGCACGCCTCACACCTCTGCGCCTGTTCTCATACATCTGTAGAAATTACACACATATCAGATCTGACTCTACAGTCTTTCAGCATAAGAAAAGATATACGGAAATCTTCACAACACTGAACAATTGATCATCTTCACTGACAACTTCTTAGATAAAGAGGAAAGTGGAAATAAATGGATTACCCAACTAAATAACTGACTTTATTAATAACCACACCAAGTTGCAGGAGATACACACCCCTTGGTGACAATCATTACAAAGATACAACTTCATTACATGTTCATCATAACAAGCATTCCAACATATGATAAGCAAACTAACTCTAACTAAGACTGACTAGACTGTGGTAGAACCACCCGAATTATTCCAGCTTAAGTGCCTAAGTCACGCCATAGGGGCCGTAACACACTTAAATCGGAATAACTCGTCAGTCCCTCAGATCTAGTCTGATAGAGCCACTTAACCAGGATCAAATTCCACAATCTCACTCGAAGGTGAGTCACAGAAGAAATACAATAAAACAGGAAACCTCAAATTAAGTGCGAAATTATTACATAGATCGGAGTTTTTGAGTAGCAAATAAGAGTTCACAAAATAAAGTGCAGCGGATAATCGATGTTGTCGGTATCGAGGAATTAGGCAAGGCCTAGCCCACTACTCCTCGTGCTCCTCTCGTGCTGGGGCAACATCCCACTCGACCGTCCAACCCGGTGGCAGGGTGGTAGGCCAAGTCACACCATCAACCATTTCCTGAATGGTACCTGCAAAAATTATGCCACAAGCAAGGCTGAGTATACTAATACTCAGCTAGACTTAACCGGTGTGAGGAGTCTACTCCTCTACCTCTAGACTATGCAGCTGTTTGGCTGAGGGGTTTAGTTTGCCAAAAGCCCTAGCTGTTTCTAAAATCAATTTTTAGCTTTTCAAATTCTATCATCATTAGCTTAGCTAGATTTGCTCCTTCTAAGCATACATGGTGACAAGCATTTAGTTCAATCAACAAGTTATCTCATGTAACCTCATTTCACTTCTTACTCGATGCAGTACAAGGGGTCAAGTAGTCTCATTAGCTGCGAGAAGCAGACGATTCGAATCGAGTTTTTAAACCTTGCAAGGTAAACCTAAACACACGACATGTTAGGGCACTCCGTCCACACACATGTCAACCGTCCCCATCGATTCCCCGTTCGCGTCCAGGCCTCACCGCCTTGGCATACAATGCTCCACTGACCCCGGCTGCCGCCGTGCAGTGACCGCACTTGTACCCACCATAGCTAGCATGGGAGACCTAGTCTCAGGTCGCATGAGGGATAAAGTCCGTGCCCGGCTTCACTCAGGTAATAGGTTTACCGGTTACCATTTTTCCCGGCATGTGCTTAGTACGTTCAAAAGCTTGACTCTGGTATCCACGCATTAATCCTTAATTCTTTTTCCCGTCTCATGGACAAGGCATCCTCCCTGGATCCAAGTCCGTAGACTAACACATATCCCGTTAATTCCTGACCTCGCGCGAGTGCTAGAAAAATCACTCGACTTCTACCGAGATCCTGATTAGCAAGCAGCTACTCAACCTAGCATACTAGTATTCATCTCAAAAAGGAATCCTAAGTTCATGCAACTAGAGGTTTCAAGCAACTCCTACACTTAAGTGCACATTACAATCCTACAAGCATTAAGTGTAGTAAAATAGCATATAATAATACGGTTATGCATATAAACCGGGGCTTGCCTTCAATTGCTGGGGCTGCGGGGAGATCCTCAACAGCAGCCTCTGAAGCCTGCTCCTGGTCCTCCTCTTGGACAGGTCCTTGCTCGGGGATGAGCACGTACTCTCCGTCGGCAAGATTACAATCTAATGAATGCAATGCGTAAGATACATGCATGATATGATATGTGCCTTTAGAAATTACAACTTTGGAGGTGTATGATCTTCTTGAGTTACACAAAGTTAACTTTACTTATGTAAGACCCTTGGGTGGTATACTTGGTAAATTGGGTCAAACTTCATCTAAGGTAAGTGGTAGGTTCATTTTTGGGGTTCCACTGAATTCTTTTTAAACCTTAGTGAGAATTGATAAGTACTTAAGTTAGACTTATTGGGGTGGAGATTATTTCTTCTTTTCCTTTTCTTTTATTCTCTTAAATGTTTTGGAGTGGGTTTGAACTACAAGTTTCTTTTATAAAATTCTAAAAATTCTGCAAAAATTACAGTGGCTTGGTACTGGTGTATGTTTCTCTGTCTCAAAAATTGGGGATCAGAAAGTGAATGATTTTCTCTGGACACAATTATCAATTTTTAGGGCAGAAGGGGTGCCTTGAACTACAACTATTATTTAACAGTGGGTAACTCTCTAAAACTTATTTTTGCTGGCTTTTAGGTGTCATAACATGATTTGGTACAAACGTCTAGTCATTAATACCTTTTAGTTATTTTACTATGGTTTTCTCAAGTTTCTAGCCACATTGGTGCTTTCTACTACCACTATATTTGAAAAATATCAAACAACAGAGTTCTTATTTTTCTTAGTTTTTGTTTTGTGCAAGAGCAATCATTCTGAAGTTTGGCATCTTTTTGCTTAAGGGAAGGGGTGGTATGCATTATTTGAGTTAAGTGGCCTTTCTCTTAAATCATTAGCAATAGGTAAGAGTTTGCTGCTTTTTCATGGGTTTGCATTTTTCTCTGGTGGTTTATCTCATTATGGACTTAGTCAATTTTTGGTTGCCCATTATCACATTATTAGGGGTTGTTCATGACTTATTTGGAAAATGCCTCATTATCAATTTATATTTATTTTCCTCACTTAAAAGGTTGGGCTGAGGTGTTCTTTAGTTTTGTAGTGGGGCTCTGGTGGTTGTAAGTCCACTGGATTTTTATTATCTATTTTGGGTATAGTTTTTGTAATTCTAATAATTGTTTTTCAGTTCAAATAAGGCTAAATAAAGCATTCTAATTTAAAGCTGATCTCGACTAATGGTCTCCCTATTTTTCCTAGGTTCTTTGTTACATAAGCAAACTAGGAAAAATAATTTTAATCACTGTTCATTAATTTCTAATGCCTTTCTGATCTTTTCTATGTTTTGGGCAAAATAGCTTTAAATGAATATCTACATCATATTTTTCAATGCTGGGGTTCCTACTATTTTTAAACAGTGTCTAAGTGAGGTTTGAACACCTACAAATTTTCTTAGGTTCAGTACAGAAGAAAAACTAATTTTCCTTAATTAAACAAGGTTTAGTAAGTTTCTGTTTTTAATTTTAAACTCAAAAATTCAGAACAGAAAGCATAGGGTTTATCATTTTTAAATGATAGTTCATAATATTCAGGAGCTAGCAAAATTAGTTTGACAACTTTTTATTAAAAATTCATCAAGTTATGGGTTTTCTAAGTTCTCTGGTCATTTAAAAAGATTCACAGAATTGATTTAATGGAAAACCACTTTGCACTGGGGTCCCTGGCGGGTATTTTAAGTTTTCTTCGCGGATCAGTCCCTGGGCTACTGTTCACATGGGTCACTGACATTACAGAAAACCCCTCGGGTTCTACAAATCCTAACCCGAGGTCCTTCTCCTAGCTTAAACAGTAACCACGGTGGAAGAAAGGGTGGAGGGGCTTACCGGCGGCGAGATTGCTCCGGTGAAGTGGTCGAGGACGTAGGGGAGGTCTCGGGGATCACAACGGTGTGCGGGTCGCCGTCGGGGATGGCCGGAGTTGGCCGGTCCACGTGCGCAGGCGGGGATGCTCGTCGGCGGCGAGGAGTCCGGCCTGCTCACGGTGAGATAGTTCAATTGGACGAGTCAAAGAGGTTCACGGGATGCCAGAGAAGATATGGGTGCAAGGAATTGGGCGGAGACTCACCGGTTAGCTCTGTCCACGCGCGGCGGCAAAAGACCGAAGTCCGGTGAGGTCGATCTCGGGCCTCCGGTGAAGTCCGGCCTGGTCCGAGGGCTTGGAAAGCTTCACGGTCCACTGGCGGAGCTAGCCGAAGCACTGGCTTGACTTGGGGGTGGCTGGAGTGGGCTGGCCACGACGGCCGAAGCTCTGGCGGCAATGGCGGGCGGAATTGAGCTCGCCGGAGCTAAGGAGAGGGGGCTGGCCGGTGAAGGTGAACACGGGGTGAAGTGAGGCGCGCCCGGGGAGGCTTTATAGGCGCGGGCGAGCACGGCCGAGGGCGGGGCTCTGACATGCGCTCGGGGCGTGCGCGGCGAACACCAGTGCGCGCTCTGGCGCCTGGCACAGCGTCGAGCACGAGGCAGCGCAGAGAGAGGTCAAGTTCAAACGCGGATTGGGCCCAAATCTTTGAGATTAAGGCCACGATCCCGTTGAGAGATCTCTTCCTCTCAGGTCCCTTTGTCGTTTGTGTGTGGAGGCTAGCAAGTTTCGCTGAGTGGATTAAGAGATAGAGAGGGGAGAAATCATGTTTGTCTCACTGCCACACACAGGGGGAAAATCTCTGGTTTGACATGTCCGAGGCACGTGTCCCAATGCCATCTCCTGGCACATGATAGAGGGGTAAATTAGGCACATTTTTGTCAATGGGGCCATTAGGATTTCAGTTAGGGATCAAGGTGAACATCCTTGATCTTTGGCTCAAGGTCTGAATTTCAGAATTCTGAATTTCAGAATTCCCATTAAGTCCCCACATGAGAAGCTTGATTTGGGGTTTTAATTGAGTTATTTTGGCTAAGCTTTCTCAACCTTTCTTGTTGCTTATTAAATATACTTCAATTTTTATAATTGGCTCAAGTCATTATTTTAAATTTTTCATACCCTTTTCCTTATTTTCTTGAATTTTTGCTCATGGGCTCACTTAGGGTTTTTATTAGGGTTATAACATTCTTACCTTTTGAAAGACCCCTTTGTTTTGATCATGATACTTTTAAGTATATGCTTGGTGAATTCTTCATTCTTAAGTTAGTTTGATGCTCATGCTTTCTTTGGTTCACATAAAATGATGGTTCTTGGTTTGGCATTTTAAGAGAACCCTAGGTGAGACTGGGGTGTCACAGCCTTCCCCCCTTAAAGGAATCTCGTCCCGAGATTCGGGCCAGAGTCCTCCCAGGGTGAAGCGAAGGGTGAGACTTATAGGAAATGGGTGATTATTGTTATTATTAGGGTAAAACTGCTCTTCGAATGTCATTCTCTTTGCAACTTCAGAAGGAAGCCCTTTTTAAGTTTTACTTCATAGCTAATTCGTTCAGAATTAAGGTCATATTTTGAAAATTAGATTCGAAGGGCAGAAGGAGGGGTTGGGGGTGATTACGTACCAGCTTCCTTAGGTAGGCAATCGAGGAAGTTGGATCTCAAGAATTCCTCGGTTTCCCAAGTAGCTTCCTCCTCTGAGTGATTACTCCACTGGACCTTGTACATCTTGATCGATTTAGCCCGAGTTGATCTTTCTTTGCAATCCAAAATCTTGGAGGGATACTCTTGGTACGATAGATCTGGCTCTATCTCCAATTCTGGCT
Source organism: Zea luxurians (assembly GCA_029449295.1). Classification (NCBI taxonomy): domain Eukaryota; kingdom Viridiplantae; phylum Streptophyta; class Magnoliopsida; order Poales; family Poaceae; genus Zea; species Zea luxurians. Next base: position 371,903 of record JAOPSE010000630.1, read on the forward strand.
CTGCTATGATCTCGGTCGGCAATCGAACACACTTCTTCAGCTGAGATACATGGAATACACTATGAATGGCAGACATCCTTGAAGGTAACTTCAGCTTATATGCCACTGGTCCACATGCTTCTATGATCTCATAAGGTCCAATGTAACGAGGGGCTAGCTTGCCTTTGATCCCAAACCTCTGCACTCCTTTGGTGGGTGATACCTTGAGGTATACAAAACTTCCCACCTTGAACTGGACAGGTTTCCTTCTTCTATCATGGTAACTCTTCTGCCAGGCCTGAGCAGCTTCTAGATTCTTCCTGATTAGTTTGACCTTCCTTTCGGCTTCAGTCACTAAGTCAGGTCCAAAAACTTCTCTCTCTCCAGGTTGAGACCAATTGAGTGGTGTCCTACACCTTCTTCCATAAAGAGCTTCAAAAGGTGCCATCTTTAGGCTGGATTGATAACTATTGTTATAAGCAAACTCTGCCAAGGAGAGGTGCTTATCCCAGTTCTTGCCACAATCGATTGCACAAGCTCTCAGCATATCCTCCAGAATTTGGTTTACCCTTTCCGTCTGACCATCAGTCTGTGGGTGGTAAGCTGAACTTCTGATTAGCTTGGTTCCCAAAGACTCTTGCAATTGTTCCCAAAATCTGGCAACAAATTGGGCTCCTCGGTCAGAAACAATGGTCCGAGGTAATCCGTGCAAACACACGATTCGGTCAATATACAATTCTGCATACTTCTGAGCCTTATCAGTGGTGTGCACAGGAAGAAAATGTGTCACTTTCGTCAATCGGTCCACAATAACCCAAATTGAATCATGATGACGAGAGGTGTTGGTAGACCCACAATGAAATCCATGCTGATGTCATCCCACTTCCACGAAGGTATGAACAGGGGTTGCAAAGCTCCAGCTGATTTCAAGTGGCTTGCCTTTATCCTCTGACAGGTGTCACATTCTGATACATATTGGGCTATCTCCCTCTTCATTCTGGTCCACCAGTACAAAGGATTCAGATCATGGTACATCTTGGTGCTTCCTAGATGCATAGAGAATTTGGAGAGATGAGCCTCATCCAATATTTTCCTCTTGAGGTCCTAGTCCTTAGGAATCACCAATCTGCTTTTGAACCATAACACACCCTTTTCATCCTGGCAGAAACAATTATACTTCTCAACCTTCTGATGGAGATTCTTCTTGATAATTTGCACTCCCTTGTCACGGAGCTGGGCCATGATAATCTGGTCTTGCAAAGCTGGCTCAACAGAAATGTGAGACAACGAACCAGAAGGAATCACTTCAATTTGCATCTTGCTCAACTCATCACACAAGGTGTTAATGCGAGAATCCATCAGGATACAATTGCATTGCATCTTCCGACTCAAGGCATCTGCTACCACATTAGCTTTTCCTGGGTGATAATGTACCTCTAGGTCATAATCCTTGATCAGCTCTAGCCATCTTCTCTGCCTCATGTTGAGATCAGCCTGAGTAAAGATGTACTTAAGGCTCTTATGATCAGTGAAGATGTTGTAGTGGGTTCCCATTAGATAGTGCCTCCACATTTTCAATGCATGAACCACTGCTACCAACTCGAGGTCATGAGTGGGATAATTTTGCTCATGAGGCCTGAGTGCTCTTGAGGCATAAGCAATGACTCGGTTGTCTTGCATCAAGACACAACCTAGCCCGATGCCAGAGGCATCGCAATATACATCAAAAGGCTTGCTGTTGTCGGGTTGTGCCAATACTGGTGCTGTGGTCAGATGCTGCCTTAATGCATGGAAGGCATCTTCGCACTTCTGACTCCAAACAAATTTGGCTTCTTTCTTTAGCAACTCAGTTATTGGCTTCGCAATTCGAGAGAAGTCCGGAATAAATCTTCGGTAATAACCATCTAATCCTAGAAAACTCCGAATCTGACGGACAGTTGTTGGTGGCTTCCAGTTCATCACTTCTTGCACTTTATCAGGATCAACAGCTATTCCAGCCTGAGAGATAGTGTGACCCAAGAATTTGATTTCCTTTAGCCAAAAATCACACTTGGATAACTTGGCATAAAGGTGGTGCTCTCGCAGACGTTGAAGCACTACATGCAAATGCCCGGCATGTTCTTCTTCGTTCTTTGAGTACACCAAAATTTCATCGATGAAACCCACTACGAACTTGTCCAATTCCGGCATGAAAACAGAATTCATCAGATACATGAAATATGCTGGTGCATTTGTCAGCCCGAATGACATCACCAAAAATTCATATAGCCCATATCTGGTTGAGAATGCCGTCTTCGGAATATCACTTGCTCGTATCTTGATCTGATGGTAGCCAGAGCGAAGGTCTATCTTGGAAAATACCTTGGCCCCGACCAACTGGTCAAAAAGAACATCAATACGAGGCAAAGGATACTTGTTCTTGATAGTTACCGCATTACGAGGGCGGTAATCTATACACAGCCTCAAGCTTTCATCCTTCTTCTTCATAAACAGTGTTGGACATCCCCAAGGCGAAGTACTTGGGCGAATAAATCCATTATCCAGCAACTCCTGCAATTGCTTCTTCAATTCTGCCAACTCAGCGGGTGGCATTCGGTAGGGCCTCTTGGAAATTGGGGCCGTTCCCAGTTGCAACTCGATGGCGAATTCAATATCCCGGTCTGGTGGCATTCCTGGCAATTCATCAGGGAAGACATCTGCATACTCGCAGACCACTGGGATCTTCTTCAGAGGTAACTCCGTCATAGAGAAAGCACATGACTGAGTAGAACCTTGACTAGGCAGAATTAAGGTGAAGTTCCCGCAGAACGGAGAATTAACTTCCACGGTATGGCTGGCTACATCAAGCACAACTTGGTGCAAGGTCATCCAATTTGCTCCTAGAATAATGTCCACATTTTCCAATCCCAACAAAAGAAGAGTGGTTTTGATGATGTGGCTTCCCAGTTGAATAGGCACACTTTGGTTTAATAGATTAGTTGCAATTTTACCCCCAGGTGTGACTATCATGAATGACCCTTTAGAGTGAGAGAATGGCAGTTTACATCTAGCACTGAACTTCTGGCTAACGAAACTATGAGATGCACCAGAATCAAATAGAATTAAAGCAGGTTGATTATAAACAGAAAAGATACCGGTCAAGATAGGAGCTCCTTCAGGTACTTCCTCTAGACTAGTGAAGTTGAGCTTCCCTTGCCTGACTTGCACCTTCTGCTTTCTTCCCTTGTCTTGATTTAGTGCTGGCATCTGCCTCTGCTGGTTCCTAGGACAATTCTTGGCATAGTGGCCCACATTGCCACAAGTGAAACACTTGTTCCCATTGCCCTGGCGGAACTGCTGTTGCTGCGGAGGCTGATTGTTCCTTGGGGCGGGAGCTGGAAAGCGGTTGGGTGCCGGCTGCTGCTGCTGCTGAGGTGGCCTGATCACCCATCTGCCTGCCTGCTGCTGAAAACCCCTGCTCTGATTGTGAGAAACAATCCGGAACCTCTGAGCCTGAGCGGATGGTGCTGCCATTGGTGCCTTTCTCTTCTTCTCTGCCCGGTGAGCAACAATGCAATCTTCATGGGAGATGGCCATGTTGACCAACTCATTGAAGGTATCAGCCCGGACAGTGTTGAGTCGTTCCTGCAGCTTGATATTGAGACCCCTGCGGAAGCGATCTCTCTTCTTTTCATCAAAATCAGCATGATACCCTGCATACTGGCATAAGTCGTTGAAGGCTTGCGCATACTGCAGTACCGTGCGGGTTCCTTGATTAAGGGCCAGAAATTCATTCAACTTCCGATCGAGAATGCTAGCTGGGATGTGGTGCAATCTGAAGGTAGTCTTGAATTCCTCCCAAGACACTTCACGATCAGCGGGGAGCATAGCACGGAAGTGGTCCCACCAAGTCCGAGCAGATCCGCGAAGCTGCTGCGCGGCGAAGCGGGTCTTGGCCTCATCAGGGCAGTCTCCTGTGAGGAGGGGAAACTTGGACTTGACGACGCAGAGCCATACGTCGGCGTCCAACGGATCCTCTGCCTTGGTGAACAAGGGCGGCTGCGTGCTCAGAAACTCCTGGTAAGTTGCCATAGCCGTAGGTCGCTGATGCTGGCCTCCACCATGCTGCTGAGGGTGGGGCTGGCGCTGCAAGAGCTGTCGCAAAATCTCATTCTGCTGGGCCATTAGCTCCTGCACTGTGGGAGCTGGAGGAGGTGGCGGGGGAACCTGCTTGTTATGCCCGCGACGCTGCCTAGCTGCCATCTGAAAACAGAGATTGCCGCCATTGTTATCCCAACTCACAGTTTCGAACGACAAGATATCATCTCATATGGAAGGAAAAATGCCATAATCATAATATTAAGTTCGAAATGAAGATAACATGGTGACAAATATCCCACAGATTTCAAAAGTTCACAGGGTTACATTAATCAGGGGAAAAGTACCCATAAGCCTAGTCCAAAATCTGATATTAACTAAGCTCGCATAGGTTTCTATCCGCCTAAAAGTGTCGAAGTGACTGCTTAACCCTGAGCGGTGGAAGCGACACTGGATACGGGTGAAGGAGGCATCACGGAGGTAGTCCCATTGGCACCAGGGGCTGGTCCTAGCTCCTCGGGAGCCTCTTCTCCCTCGCTTCCTGCTTCATTGGCCTCCATCTCCAGGTGGTGCATGTCCAAGTGGTCATTCGCTTCTTCGAGTTCCCTCTGCACATCGTGAAGCTGGTTCTCCAAGACATCAATAGTGTTGTCCCGGATCTCCACCTGCTGCTCCATGGTGGTAATGCGCTGGCTCAGCCTCTCCACCTGTAGATCCTTCTCTACCAACTCGGTGGATAGATCGACCACAAAATCTTCTCGACTGTCAAGAGTGAGCTTGGCAGTTTGAGCGGTGTTAGCAAGGAGTGCCATAGCATCGCTCTGAAGGGCCTGAAGGCGGTACAGCGCACTCATGCACTGAACGGTGATCCTCCCAACCAAGTCAGGATACATCGCCCACACATCCTTCACATGGCTCACACGGTTACACCACATGGGATCATCCTTCTTCTCAGTAGGGAAGAGTCCCAAGGGATGCATTACCATCTCCAGGGGATGGTAGCCACAGAAAGTCGTCAGAGTCTTCATGGCTGCTGCTTCAACGGTGTCGTCCGTCCTGAGTCCAATCGTCTCAGAATCAAGAGAACGCCAACCCGGTTGAAGGGGATGAGCCTCCAAGGTCAGCCAGACCCAACAACGAGGTACCCGATGCTCCTCATACAACTGCACCGTGTACAAAGGGGGCGTAGGGTAACCGGCGGAGTTAAGCACTTCCCACAAGATGGAAGGAAAACCATCGCGAGAAAGGAAGTCAGAACTGAAACGGGAGTCTCCTCCACTAGCGGGGGTGGGTGAATTCATCTACGGAAGGGAATCAAAGGAATCCTAAGTTCATGCAACTAGAGGTTTCAAGCAACTCCTACACTTAAGTGCGCATTAAGTGTAGTAAAATAGCATATAATAATACGGTTATGCATATAAACCGGGGCTTGCCTTCAATTGCTGGGGCTGCGGGGAGATCCTCAACAGCAGCCTCTGAAGCCTGCTCCTAGTCCTCCTCTTGGACAGGTCCTTGCTCGGGGATGAGCACGTACTCTCCGTCGGCAAGATTACAATCTAATGAATGCAATGCGTAAGATACATGCATGATATGATATGTGCCTTTAGAAATTACAACTTTGGAGGTGTATGATCTTCTTGAGTTACACAAAGTTAACTTTACTTATGTAAGACCCTTGGGTGGTATACTTGGTAAATTGGGTCAAACTTCATCTAAGGTAAGTGGTAGGTTTATTTTTGGGGTTCCACTGAATTCTTTTTAAACCTTAGTGAGAATTGATAAGTACTTAAGTTAGACTTATTGGGGTAGAGTTTATTTCTTCTTTTCCTTTTCTTTTATTCTCTTATATGTTTTGGAGTGGGTTTGAACTACAAGTTGCTTTTATAAAATTCTAAAAATTCTGCAAAAATTACAGTGGCTTGGTACTGGTGTGTGTTTCTCTGTCTCAAAAATTGGGGATCAGAAAGTGAATGATTTTCTCTAGACACAATTATCAATTTTTAGGGCAGAAGGGGTGCCTTGAACTACAACTATTATTTAACAGTGGGTAATTCTCTAAAACTTATTTTTGCTGGCTTTTAGGTGTCATAACATGATTTGGTACAAACTTCTAGTCATTAATACCTTTTAGTTATTTTACTATGGTTTTCTCAAGTTTCTAGCCACATTGGTGCTTTCTACTACCACTATATTTGAAAAATATCAAACAACAGAGTTCTTATTTTTCTTAGTTTTTGTTTTGTGCAAGAGCAATCATTCTGAAGTTTGGCATCTTTTTGCTTAAGGGAAGGGGTGGTATGCATTATTTGAGTTAAGTGGCCTTTCTCTTAAATCATTAGCAATAGGTAAGAGTTTGCTGCTTTTTCATGGGTTTGCATTTTTCTCTGGTGGTTTATCTCATTATGGACTTAGTCAATTTTTGGTTGCCCATTATCACATTATTAGGGTTGTTCATGACTTATTTGGAAAATGCCTCATTATCAATTTATATTTATTTTCCTCACTTAAAAGGTTGGGCTGAGGTGTTCTTTAGTTTTGTAGTGGGGCTCTGGTGGTTGTAAGTCCACTGGATTTTTATTATCTATTTTGGGTATAGTTTTTGTAATTCTAATAATTGTTTTTCAGTTCAAATAAGGCTAAATAAAGCATTCTAATTTAAAGCTGATCTCGACTAATGGTCTCCCTATTTTTCCTAGGTTCTTTGTTACATAAGCAAACTAGGAAAAATAATTTTAATCACTGTTCATTAATTTCTAATGCCTTTCTGATCTTTTCTATGTTTTGGGCAAAATAGCTTTAAATGAATATCTACATCATATTTTTCAATGCTGGGGTTCCTACTATTTTTAAACAGTGTCTAAGTGAGGTTTGAACACCTACAAATTTTCTTAGGTTCAGTACAGAAGAAAAACTAATTTTCCTTAATTAAACAAGGTTTAGTAAGTTTCTGTTTTTAATTTTAAACTCAAAAATTCAGAACAGAAAGCATAGGGTTTATCATTTTTAAATGATAGTTCATAATATTCAGGAGCTAGCAAAATTAGTTTGACAACTTTTTATTAAGAATTCATCAAGTTATGGGGTTTCTAAGTTCTCTGGTCATTTAAAAAGATTCACAGAATTGATTTAATGGAAAACCACTTTGCACTGGGGTCCCTGGCGGGTATTTTAAGTTTTCTTCGCGGATCAGTCCCTGGGCTACTGTTCACATGGGTCACTGACATTACAGAAAACCCCTCGGGTTCTACAAATCCTAACCCGAGGTCCTTCTCCTAGCTTAAACAGTAACCACGGTGGAAGAAAGGGTGGAGGGGCTTACCGGCGGCGAGATTGCTCCGGTGAAGTGGTCGAGGACGTAGGGGAGGTCTCGGGGATCACAACGGTGTGCGGGTCGCCGTCGGGGATGGCCGGAGTTGGCCGGTCCACGTGCGCAGGCGGGGATGCTCGTCGGCGGCGAGGAGTCCGGCCTGCTCACGGTGAGATAGTTCAATTGGACGAGTCAAAGAGGTTCACGGGATGCCAGAGAAGATATGGGTGCAAGGAATTGGGCGGAGACTCACCGGTTAGCTCTGTCCACGCGCGGCGGCAAAAGACCGAAGTCCGGTGAGGTCGATCTCGGGCCTCCGGTGAAGTCCGGCCTGGTCCGAGGGCTTGGAAAGCTTCACGGTCCACTGGCGGAGCTAGCCGAAGCACTGGCTTGACTTGGGGGTGGCTGGAGTGGGCTGGCCACGACGGCCGAAGCTCTAGCGGCAATGGCGGGCGGAATTGAGCTCGCCGGAGCTAAGGAGAGGGGGCTGGCCGGTGAAGGTGAACACGGGGTGAAGTGAGGCGCGCCCGGGGAGGCTTTATAGGCGCGGGCGAGCACGGCCGAGGGCGGGGCTCTGACATGCGCTCGGGGCGTGCGCGGCGAACACCAGTGCGCGCTCTGGCGCCTGGCACAGCGTCGAGCACGAGGCAGCGCAGAGAGAGGTCAAGTTCAAACGCGGATTGGGCCCAAATCTTTGAGATTAAGGCCACGATCCCGTTGAGAGATCTCTTCCTCTCAGGTCCCTTTGTCGTTTGTGTGTGGAGGCTAGCAAGTTTCGCTGAGTGGATTAAGAGATAGAGAGGGGAGAAATCATGTTTGTCTCACTGCCACACACAGGGGGAAAATCTCTGGTTTGACATGTCCGAGGCACGCGTCCCAATGCCATCTCCTGGCACATGACAGAGGGGTTAATTAGGCACATCTTTGTCAATGGGGGCATTAGGATTTGAGTTAGGGATCAAGGTGAACATCCTTGATCTTTGGCTCAAGGTCTGAATTTCAGAATTCCCATTAAGTCCCCACATGAGAAGCTTGATTTGGGGTTTTAATTGAGTTATTTTGGCTAAGCTTTCTCAACCTTTCTTGTTTCTTATTAAATATACTTCAATTTTTATAATTGGCTCAAGTCATAATTTTAAATTTTTCATACCCTTTTCCTTATTTTCTTGAATTTTTGCTCATGGGCTCACTTAGGGTTTTTATTAGGGTTACAACATTCTTACCTTTTGAAAGACCCCTTTGTTTTGATCATGATACTTTTAAGTACATGCTTGGTGAATTCTTCATTCTTAAGTTAGTTTGATGCTCATGCTTACTTTGGTTCACATAAAATGATGGTTCTTGGTTTGGCATTTTAAGAGAAACCCTAGGTGACACTGGGTGTCACATAGACTAAGACACTGAAGTAAGCATTATTACAGACTCCGACTCCATTGATCTATGGATCTAAATCTATGCGGGTCCTACAGTCTGGGGTACCATAGTCGAAGTGACCATGGGGCAGTGAATGGTAAGGGTGCTGAATCCCTACAAGGGCGGGAGAACCACCATCAAGATAGTGGTGTGCCGCACATTCAGCACACAATTATGCAACCTCCGCCCGAACCTTGCCCAACTCGTCAAGGGCATGGTCCAACTCTATGTTGAGCACTGCGACCAAATTGACCATGCTGCTCAGCCTGGGATTGCCCTCACCAACTGGTGAGACAATCACACCTCTAGCACTGCCGGCCGAACGGCGAGGGTAGTACTTCAGGTCAAGGTCGTCAGCTACCCCACTCAATAACGAGCAATACTAAGAAAGCGCTCGTCGTGCTGCATCTTGCATGGCTGCCTCAGCAGTATCCCTCTTAGTGATAGAATAGTGCTCTGAGAAGGCCTCTGCACCCCGAAGATCATCGTCCGGACGGCGCACCAAACAAGTAGCCTCCCACTGGTCTAGGTATAGCCCGCGACGATGCTGGTAGACTACACAACGGTACTCGATAGACCATGTGTGTCGGTCGAAAGCCTGACGCAACAGGGTATCGAGAGCGTCGTGGAAGTGACACCCACGAGCGGCGTCATAAGTGGTGGGTCTAGCGATCCATCCCTCCGGCTCTGGCTCCTCCAAGAGCTCCGTACCATGGCTCGAACTGCCATCAGCGTCGTCGCCGTCTCCGTCTCTGTCAAGGTCTCCTCCAGCAGTCGGGATGCCCTGAGGGGGTGCAGGGGGCATCTCTGGCTGAGGTGCGGGGGAAGGAGGCCCCTCAGACTCCACCTCCTGCTGAGGCGAGGGGGAAGAGTCCTGCTGCTCCTGCTCCTGGTGACGACGCTCCTGCTCCTCGTGCAGGCGACGATGCAGTCTCTCCAGGTGACTAGACTGACCTAACACCGTGCGACGCAAGGGACGCTCCGCTAGGCGAGAAGGCAAAAAGGGGATCACAGACTTACGTGCAGTGCACCTGATACGAGCCATCTACAAAAGACATTGTAAGCACAAGAGTAAGAGTGGAACTATGAGACCAGAAAGTAAACAGAAAGGAAAGTGAGACGAAACTTTTTGAGATAATTAAATAATATAGAGTTGGTCAAGATGACCAACTTTTGAAAAGACACTAAGGTCAAGGTAAGAGTAGAGGTCTATAGTCCTTAGGTCGACCATTCTAGTCTAGGTTAGCGGTCCTACATTCAGCAAGGCTTTGATAGCACTTATGTCACACCCGGTTTTTGGAAGGTAAATCGAATGCAAACCATGTACGTGCCAGGATCAGAACTCACGTACACAGCGATTACCTACTTGGACATCATCACACAATGCTTGAATTAAATAGCAGAAAGGTACTTAGTCACATCAAGATGTTTGAGACATCCAAAGAGTCTATTACATAATCATAGTTCAACATAATTATCAAAGTGCGGAAATACGAAACGTAGATGCTAAGCCTACACAGGCAGCTAACTGGGGGTTTGCCACTAAGATAAACTAGAACTCATCGTATTCCTGGAACTCCTCGAAGTCATCCATATTGCCAGCTTCACCTCCTGAGCACTGAGAATAGTGGGGACAACCTGGGGTGGGGTGGTTTGTAAAGCAAGGGTGAGTACACTTCAACATACTCAGCAAATGTCCCATTTGGCTAAAGTGGACTAGCTGTATGTGGAGTTTAAAGTTAAGGAGTTGCTTTTAGATGGTCAAGTTTTATTCTATAAATAGATCATGTTTTAGTCATAACCCAGTTATTACCGATAGGCACTCCCTCCAAGAGGAAATACCAGAGATCATAATTTTTGTCACCATTGTTAATCATCACCATAAAGGTAAGCATTGTTCTTCTAATCGAAGAGGATCCCAAGGCTGCTCATAACCGTGAGCACGTCTGATATACCAGTTTCTAACACTCTGCAGAGGTTGCACACTTTACCCACAAGCCGTGATTCCCATTCTGCCCGGGGTTCTAGCCTCCCCATTGATCACTACCAAGGTGACCTAGCAGGGTCTCACTACGTAGCCTTTACAAAGATTTCCCAGAGGACATAGCCACCCGTTAGGTTTCTCCTGTTTGATAAACACAGTACATCTCCCCAAAGGAAGTGTGACTAACAAAACCAAATCAAAGAACCTCTGCAACCAACCTCAACAGAGCAAGTACTGTGCCCGGACCCCAATGACGGCCCTACGGTGAAGCCAACTACTCCTCTGGTTCCTCTAATTAATCAGCTAAGGGGGTCCCATTCCACCATCATGGTTGCACTGTTATCTCGGGTTGTCACTCCCCAAACAGGTCCTTACGGAGAGGAACTCAGGAAAGAGCCTGAGCCCCCTAAAGTAATCACAAGGACCCCATTGAGATAACATCATCGTATCATAAAAGATCACATCATGTTCATTGATTAAGTTTAAGCAATAGCATCAGCTAACCATGATTAATCCAAAAAGGTAAACAAGGGTAAGGGAAATACAAACTAGTCAATCCTTAAGTTTCCGTAATGTAATGCGGGACAGTGAATTATAAAGTATAGTAGGACATAGTAGGTCTGAGGACACTTGCCTTCACTAGGTTGTTGCTCAGAGGGATCTTCGGCAACACACTCAGGAACCACGAGCTCCTCGTTATCTAAGTAAAGCGAGCATACATTCAATACATTTGGAAAAGTATAAATGAACATCACATCAAACATTTACAATCATTGACACATAACTCAAAAAGGCACAGCATTAAATGTAGGGAATGATATCAAGTTACAAAGAAGATGAAGTAATCCTAATTGGGGAATTGATTACTCTCTAAATGTTTAGGACATAGCTCAAAAGGGTTAAGTAGTGATTAAAACAAAGGAAAGTTAGAATTATAATATAAACTACTCTCATTTAGGAATTTGATTATCCTTTAAATATTATCTATAATTACATACCTAATTCTATTTATCACATTAGGGTCTAAAGGTTAAACCAAAAGTGAATCCAAGTAATGCATAACACTAATCTCACAAGATTGAATATACTTTATTCCTAGGGTTCTCCTTTTATTTATTTCATTAAATAAATAAATCAACATACACTTTAATTCTATATTCTAAGTGTAAAAATTAAAGTGTACAGATTACAGTTGGTCATATTTTATTTGAATAGAGAATAATTTAGTGAACATTTTGCAATTTGAACCACTAAATTTGGAGTTCATATGAAAAAGATATGAAATAAACAAGTTTTGAAGTTTGAAATATGAAATTAAGGCTAAATCTGTAATTAAATAAAAGTCCAGGGGCTATTCTAAAGAAATTAGGGACCTATGCGCTAAAACAGGGACAGCGTGTTGATTTCCTAAAACTAGGGGGGTTCTTAAGCAAAGGACCATGCGAAGGGGTATGGGGTAATCTCAGCCTTCGGATCAGAAACCGATGACCCAGATTAGATCGCGAGGGCGCGCGCGCGGGCGCGGGCGCGACTGACAAGCGGGGCCAGGGCGTCAGCGAGCCAGGGCGGGCTGACCAGCCGGGCCCAGGGGCAGAGACGCGGGTGAGGGAGAGAGGAGAGACGGTTGGATCTGGATCGGACGGCTACGATTAGATCCGCTCGATTTAGCTCTACACTATCCGATCTTGGGAGAACGACCGAGATCTAACAGCGAGGGCGGACATGGGCGTGGTGGCGCCGCTTGGTCCCGCGGCGGGAATTCGCCGGAGACATGCAGACTGGCCACCGCGGGGCACCAAAGGCTTGGGGTTTGGCCTAGGCGCGCACAGGGGATCTGGCGGACTTAGCCAATGGCACCACCCCGGCGCGGGAGCACCAGAGGGCGCTGCACATGGCGAGGCGGGCTAACGGCGGTGCGGGGCGACTCCGGCGAGCAATTGCGAGCTAACCAGTGCAGTACACAGGGAAATAGGGGCGCGGGGAGGTTGCTCACCTTGAGGGGAAGCGCTGGAGGCACGGGGCAACGGCGGAGGCACAGGGACGCGATGGGGTGACGGCAGCGGAGCTCTAGCTGCGCAAGAACCACTCTGGTGAGCGTGGAACGGACAGACCAGAGAGGGAAGGGGCATACCGAAGCTCACTATGGCACTAGACGGGGCACAGGCGCGACGGCGGCCACGGAACAGGCGGTGGACTTCGGCGGGCGGTGGCAGGGGTTCTCGGTTCGCATGGGCAGAGCGAGAGAGCTGGGTAGAGGGCGCAAATGGAAGAGGGGAGGTGGGCGAGCAGGGTGCGGGGTTCAAAAGGGGCGCGGGGGCTCGGTCGTGGCTGGAGAACGCACGGACGTGGGCGCGTCCATGGCGGGGAGATCGTGGGCGAGAGGTAGGGACGCGCTGATAGGTGGGGTCGGTGGGGCAGAGAAAGGGAAGGCGGGCGCGGGCGAGAACAATGGCGCGGACATGTTGGTCCCACGGAACAGCGAGAGAGGGAGGGAGAGAGAGCGCTCGGGTTTGCGCCAACAGGTGGGGTCCGCCTGTCAGGCTCAGGGACGCGCGGGCGCGGGCGCGCGCGGCTGGGCTTAATGGGCTGCCTTGGGCCAAATTGGCTTTTCCTATTTCTTGGAATTTCTATTGCCTTTTCTATTGATTTTCTCTAGGGTTTTCAATTCAAATTCAAATCAAGTTTCAAATTCAAGCCAAATCAAATATGTGCAACATTTCAAAGAATATTTAGGCTCAATATGATGCAACATTCCATGACTCATATGTTTTGGGCAAAATTAAATAAATAATCCCTCACTAATACACCTAACTCTAATTAAAAGAGAAAGAGAGAGAGAGAAATCTAGAGAGAGAAAGAAACTAGAGTGTTGTATTATCTGTGTGAAAGAGAAAGAGAGAGAGAGAAATCTAGAGAGAAAGAAACTAGAATGTTGTATTATCTGCGTGAAAGAGAAAGAGAGAGAGAGAAATCCTCCGATGTGTTGTATTATCTGTGTGACGGGTGAAACGCTCTTGGGAAAGGTAAAGGATACATATACCGAACTTGACAAGTGATCAGGTGCATCTGCAGGGTTGTCCGAGGTCCGTTGGACAAGGACAACTGTAGGTGGGCCTAATGACTTGGGAGGTTCCGTCATAGCTGGTATCGGAGCGAAGCCCATCTCTTCAGATATTATGAAACATTTCAAAAAGTATTTTCAAAGGCTTATCTAAAAAAATTTCTTTCATTCTTATCTTACTACTTTCTGGAGTACTCATCTTATAAGACCAGGTAACAGAGTGCAATATATAGGAGGTAGGAAAACAACAAAGGTTGATTCCGTAATTATGCATGCATCATGTTTAAAAACTATATAATAAAGTTTTCCCCCTTATGGAGATATGCCGCTGCGCAGGAGGAAAACCACGCGTAAGTCCACTGGACCTATTGGTGTACCTTGGCATCAGCTGGCTCCAAGACATGAAGGGATCAGCAGCGGCAGTAATGACCCCATCGGAGACATAGAAGCCCAAGTGGAGCAGCTTCGGACGAAGCTACATCACCGAAACAGGGTGTGGGTAGAAGATGGTCAGCGTATGAATGAGTTAAGAGCTGACGTCAGACATCTGCAAGACGAGCTTGCTTAACGGGATTTGGCAAACGATTGGGCTATCAATTCACGATCGATTGCTTGGGATCTAGAAGCCAAAGCTCGTGCCCGTGTGGCAGAGCTTAGCACAGCCATTGACAACTTGCAGGTGTATTGCAATACTTTACATGAGGAAGTCCATGTACTGTATTCACGACTGCACCAAGACGTACCTGCCGTCCCTGTTGGAATGGGAGCCAGACCCTCAAGAACAGCAGGTGAAGGACTTGGTGGGGAATTGGACCTTTTCAAGCCCCCTCCTATGAACCTGGCTGACGAACGGTCCCCTACAACAGACAGTGAAGCAACCAAGGACGATAAATACTAGAGTAGTATAGTTTAGATACAATACTATTGTAAAATAGGTAATGAAGTTATGTTGTACATATGAGTCTGTATCATTACATCTGGGTAATGTAAAATGATGGTATCAGTATGTTATATTTTCCCAAATATTTCTTTGTCTCAGATGCCACCCAGGACTCATGCACATGATGGCGCGGGTACTTCCTGTGGTCGGGAAGACACGCCCAATCCACCGCATATACGCCAACTTTGGCTGAGGCTATCGCTGCCTTAGTCAATGCGACCGCTGACAATACCCGCTTTCTGCGTGAAACGGCGGGAAACCAATTCTAGCAACAAGGCGAAAGGGCTTATCCGCAGGGACCACGAGAGACTTCATACCTGGACTTCGCTGAAACCCGTCCTCCGCTATTCGTTAAAGCCGAAGACCCTCTGGAAGCCAACGAATGGGTACGGGTTATAAAGCAGAAATTTGGACTAATCCGCTGCACTGAAACCCAGAAGTCGTTGTTCCCTGCTCAACAGCTAAGAGGCCCTGCCAGTACTTGGTGGGGAAATTATGTGGACATTCAACCTGCTAGACATCAGGTCACGTGGGATGAATTTAAGTTGGCGTTTCGTGAGCACTATATTCTAGAAGGAGTGCTACACATGAAATAGGAGGAATTCATGCGACTCAAGTAGGGAGGAGATACTGTTATGCAGTATCTCAACAAATTTAATCATTTATCCCAGTATGCAATTGATCAAGTAAATACTAACCTAAAAAAGAAGAATTGCTTCATGCGAGGCCTCAACGACCAGCTTCAAAGAAAAATGGCCACCTGCCTAGATCTCACATACGGCAGGGCTGTCAGCACAGCACTGGCAGTAGAAGCAAAGAATACAGGCCTAGGGAAATCGAAGGGATTCGGAGGTGACAGGTCCAATCAGGGACCTAAAAAGCGACCAAGGTTCGTAATCCAACCTTTCAATCAAAATCTTTCTTCACCTCGTCCACCCTCCTACCCATTCAAATAGCCTGTCTTCACTCGCCTTGCCACTGCCCCCACTTCTACAAGTCAGACGAGTGCCCCAAGTGCTCGTTTCCCCGCCCTCCTAGTTCCTCAACTGGCTGCTTCAATTGTGGGAAGTCTAGACATTTTATCAAAGACTGCCCATATCCGAAGCAGAACAAATCCAACAATCAGCAGAACTCAGGGAGTTCAAATCAAGGCAAGGGAAACATGGCAAATAATTCAGCGGGCAAGAATATTAAGAAGACTGGGCGAATATATTACACTCAAGTGGCCACTACACCGGAGGGAGAGCCGGTTATGACGGGTACGTTCCTTGTGGCCAATCACCCAACAGTTATTCTCTTTGATTCTGGTGCTTCACATACATTCATAAGCAAGAAATTTGTGGAGAAATATTGCATTCCTTGCATTGAATCAAGGAAGGGTTTATTATTCATTCGCCTGGGGGACAAATATTCACTAAAGAAGTGGCTTTCCATGTGCCCGTAACATTGGCTGAACCGGATTTTCCAGCAATATGATTGTTCTGAAAGGCCAAGATATAGATGTAATTCTGGGCATGAATTGGTTAGCCTAGCACAAAGTTATCCTCAACACTGATTTAAGAACCATCAGGTTGAGCTATGGCCATGAAGAGGTTCTTTTGTCCATCCCTGTAGCTATTCCAGCTAAACCATTTGGAAGAGTCTATGAAGCTATCATACCGGAAATCCAAGATATTCCGGTAGTGTGTGAGTTTCCGGACGTATTTCTGGAAGATCTGCCTGAATTACCTCCAGAAAGAGATGTAGAATTTGTTATTGAACTAAAGCCTGGTATGGCTCCTATTTCTAGAAGGTCAAACCGAATGCCTCCAAGTATTTGTCAAGACACAATTACAAGATCTACTGGAGAAGGGATTCATTCGGCCTAGTTCGTCACCTTGGGGATGTCCCACAATATTTGTCAAGAAGAAGGATCAAACACTTCGGATGTGCGTGGACTATAGACCCCTTAATGAGGTCACAATCAAGAACAAGTACCCTCTTCCCCAGATCGATATCATGTTCGATCACTTACCAGAGCTCGGGTATTCTCTAAAATTGACCTCAGATCGGGCTATCATCAGATCCGTATCCAACCCGAAGATACTACACGGTACGGATTATTCGAATATTTGGTTATGTCTTTCGGATTAACAAATGCTCCTGTCCATTTCACATATCTAATGAAATCGGTATTTATGTCCGAGTTGGACAAATTTGTGGTGGTCTTCATTGATGATATCTTGATATATTCCAAGAATGAAGAGGAGCATGCTCAGCATCTACGGATCGTATTAACGCACTTAAGGGAACATCAACTATGCTCAATTCAGCAAGTGCGCGTTTT